>SJYO01042832.1:3215-40000 GCA_006410555.1 Capra ibex
CTTCACTACCCTGGCCTACGGTACTAGAAGCAAAAGACTTACAACTCGAAATTCGGTTGAAAAAGTGAGAGGTGAAAGTGAAAGTAGTTCTCCGAAAAATCGAGGAGAAGTGAAAGACGGTATTCCCACCACAGTAGACGTATAGACTCCAATAACTATAAAGAGGACCGTTAGAACTAAGGTCGAACACAAAGAAGGTCAGGTCGCAAAGAGTACTACATGAGACGTATATGGATTAAATAAGGTACTATTTGTTTAGATCGGGACTAGGGTTTTGGACTATTTCTATTTTATTTTGTGCTTTTAGTCTCTGGGTATATTTGAGACTTATATTCCTTTTTTAGAACTTCTAGGATCGTCAGTACTAAATCGTTTTGAATTTTCCTCGTTTTGAAGTGTTAGTATTTCCTGACTAAGATCCTTTCGTTGTTACCAACTCTGATTGTGTAAGATAATCACATTCTGATAGATATTTCCAGACCACCGGGTCACCCTTTCTTAGACGGACGTTACGTCCTCTGAGCCCAAGTCAGGGACCCAGTCCTTCTAAGAGATCTCTTCCTTTACTGTTGGGTTAGGTTATAAGAACGGACCCTTTACGGTACCTGTCTCCTCGAACCATATGTCAGGTACCCCAGTATTTTCTCAGTCTGTACTGAACCGTTGATTTGTTGTTGTTGTTTACCAAAAAAGAAGTTTATATTTTATGATTTTAAGTATGATGTTCATCTTTAAAACTTATTTAATTATTAACTCCTTATTTAGTTCTTTGACAGTGGTGTATTTCAAGAATTTTGATTATTTCTTCATATTTATTTATTCATAAAAGTTTAAAGGTTCCTTTTTTCATATCTTTTTCAATCCTAGTCAAGTCAAGTCAGCGAGTCAGTACAGGCTGAGAAACGCTGGGGTACTTAGCGTCGTGCGGTCCGGAGGGACAGGTAGTGGTAGAGGGCCTCAAGTGAGTCTGGGTGCACTTGATTGGATTTGTTTATCCAATTTAGTCACGAACGGTTGAAAAAAGTATCGTATCTATCTTTTATTTTTATAAACATACCCAATAACCCCATACGTCTACTCCGACGAGGATCGACCTCCTCTCCTCTTCCCCAGAGATCGACAGGGTTTAGTGACCAGTAGAACTCTCAGCTCTCCTACCTATATAACCGTGTAGGTATTGGTTCCCACGATAAGTATCATAAATAGTTCACTATTCCATGTTCTTAACTGGTTAGTCTTACATGAACCTAAGACCCACCATCGTAATTTCGACCCAGGAACACCACAGTATGACATCGTCCATCAACCATTTAAGGGTCTTCCAGACCCGACCCCACTCAAGGTCCTTTGTCGACCCAGTCACTCACTCACGAGTCCCACGCATTCCGTTGTCACTAACTGATACCTTCATAAAGTTATAAAATTTACTAGGCTAACAAAATTACTCCTGGTCAACTTATATTCGAGACAGACGTTGGGTCTCGGTTAGGCAGTACACTTAGTGAACCCTTCTAGACCTAATTGGACGTGAGAATCAGACAAAATCCTGAATGGTGGGATATAACATTACCAACCGTAGAACAGGAATACTGATCAGACTATGATAAGTAAAAACAGAGAGGTCGTGGGAGTACATCACGGACTGTGTCTCATCTTGGAATTATTCATAAACGGTCTATCTAGTTCTAAATTAAGGTTCTCTTTTGGTTTTCTCGTTTATTATTATAAATTATACGTAAGACATTTTAATCCTTATCTTACTACTTATGCACTTCCTATATAAACTTTTACTATTATACTGTTTCTTGTAGATGAAATAAAAATTTATAAATAAATAAACTGACGTGACCAAGAGTCAACGTCATACATCCTAGAAATCAACACCGGACACCCTAGATAAAGGGATGTGACCCACGTGTCTCAGAATTGGTGACCTTGTGGTCCCTTCAGGGTCTTGTAGATAAAATTTGTACTTCGTATTATTATAAATGACTTCTAATAATTGTCATAAAGGAAAAATTTTCTTGTTCTTTTTTCTATAGAAGATAGTAAAAGTTATAATAAAATCTTGAAGACTAGTTAAGTTATCTTATATTTTTTCTTTATTCTATGTTCATAATTCATTTAATACTACCTTTTATGTTTTATATTCCTTAAATTCTTATTTGTTCTCTCCCTGAAGGAATCGTCAGGTCACCAATCCTGGAGTGGAAGGTTACGTCCCCCATGTCCAAGTTATAGATCAGTCTCTTGATTCTAGGGCGTGCGGAACGTCGGTTTATATATATATATATATATATATATATATATATACATATATATTGTCTTCGTTATAACATTGTTTAAGTTGTTTCTAAAATTTTTTACCAGGTGTATTTTTTAACTGTTTTTTTTCTTATGTGTTCTGTTAAATATATTGGGTTTATTTATTTTGATATTTTTGATAACCTTCTACATTGTTTTTCGGAGGTGGAAGTTGGTTGGTATATACAAAAATCATACTTACTTACTTATAAAATACAATAAAAGATTTTAACAACAGTTCAATTCAGACGTCCTATTCCAGTGTGAGGATACCCGTTTCGTACTTATCTCACAGGGATCTTTTGTCACGAATAAGGTCTAATAGTTAGTAGACTCACTTTTCTGTTCTTATATTTTGATTCTTCCGTCTAGAACTTACTTACGTTCCTTTACTTGACGAACAGAAAGAAATTCAGACCTCGAGAATCTGGGTCTACAAGAGAGGAATACGAGGACCCATCACCCAACGATTCTGTCATGGGTAGAACACCTTTATCAACACCTAGTTCCTATTTTACCCCAAGACTTTTCGTTCAGAAAACATTTCATGTTACTAGACCAAAGATAGTAAGAGACACAAATAACTAGATAACAATAAGGGATCAGAAATTTACAAAGTCGGAATAGAGTTGATACGATCTTTCATAAGTCCATTTCAATTACATCGGTGTAAATCTGGCTTCACGAGTATCCCCTCGTCTTAGAGGAGAAAGTATCTGTCCGTCAGTACCCAACACCCATTAATACATCCATTAACTCACGAACTTGATCCGTGACGAAATGTATTAGAGTAATATAAATAAATGAATAAATCCGGAACTGTAGAACCAAGGGATTGGTCTCTAACTTGGGGTCGGGAGTCGTCACTTTCGTACTTCAGGATCGGTGATCTGGCGGTCCCTTAAGTGTGTATTAGAGTAAATTTGGAAGGTGTTTGGTCCCTCCACCTATGAAGAATTTGGAGTTAAATGTCTACTCTTTTATCTTTGAGTCTTTTCACTCACGGGGGTTTTAATATGTCGTTCCTCTTACCGTGTTGTGTCGAGACGGGTTGAAGTTTGCGGACAAGAAATGACGATGGATGAAGTTTTCTGGGGATCCCTTCTGTTAAACAACTCCTGTTCTCAATTCCCAAGATCCGAATTAAATTAATTGTTTCTATCTACAAAAGGAAAATACTCTATATTTTCTACTTAATTTATTTATCTCGTGTACGATACAAGTATCTACCTTTGGGATTTACAATATTCCTATATTTAAGAGGAACTTAGCAACAATAAAAATTCACGGTGTACGATCTCATTTTTGTTGAGGTCTCTACGTGTCTTAGATCTATCGAATACTTTCCTCTCAAAAACCTACATAAATAATTATATAAAATGAACTACGGGAATTCTCTCTATGGAGCTTCAGGTGACCCCACAGAAGAAGTTGCGACAAATTTCATATCTCAACATATCGAGATTAAAGAGGGGACCATTGAAGTACGGTCTGTAAGAGTCTTGTGTTCTTCTGGGAACGTGAACTGATAATAATTCTGGGAGTGGGCGAAAATCGAGGGAGGAAGGATTGTCTGTCCTTACATTAGATTTCTGAGAACACATTCAAAACTAAAACGAAAGAGGTAGAAAAGAGTACTGAAAAAGAGGAGTTCTTAGTAAAAGGGGAAAATATTAGTGAAGTTGTAAGGATGAAAAACAAAACGAAATATTCGAACAACGAAAATATACTTACTTATCTTCGAGTAATTTAGTAGGTTCTAACTCGACGAAGTTCTTACCTTCCCCAAGTGTTTATTTTGTGAACTCGTAATTTTCGTATCCAGTCGGGTCACTAAGACCTAAATTGGGACCGTAATCAAGTCTTTATGTCTCTAGGTTGACAAAAGGTAACCCGTGAGACTTCCTTTTTTTTCGTTTTCATTGGAAGTGAGTTTCTCCTAGGGGTTTCGTAGGGTATAGTGTTTTATTTAGGAGTATGTGATTTGTGTCTAATCATTATTGATTTCTTTATGTTTACCCGAACCCTACTACAGTTTTAGGACGAGACTAAGGTGTATCAGACTCTTTCTGACATTATCAACTCTCTTATCTGAGTTCTGGTTTGACAACTCTGATCTTAGGGTTGAGACGGTGAATGATGGACCTATTTAAATCGATTCAGGGAAGTGGAAACAAGGAATCAAAGGAATAAACATTTTACCCCATCACTATTATTAATGGAGTCTCTTGACGACACTCCTAATTTACTCTATTGTACATATTCCATTGACAATGTGACAACTGTCAATGTATATAATTATTTGAGACGGAGGAGACGGTCTTGAGGTTCTACCGAAGAAAGTACAAAAAGACGTGACTAGGTTAACGAATAGGAAAACAGTGTCCGTCGAAATGACAACTAAGGGAGGGGAGAAGAAACTGAAGAGAATGACGGAGAAGTTTGTAGGGAGGGACGGTTTACGGGAAAACGTTCGACGACAATTTCGTGAGACAATTTCGAGGTCTCTCAGTTCCGAGTCATGAGAGAGTCAGGGTTCTGGGTTCTGACGAAAGAGAAGGTCCCTAAGATCGGGATGATTACTTTTTATCGGTTTATCTCCCGTATCCCAAACAGGACACCTCTAAACGTCTACATTTTATTGTCGACAAGATGGTGTTGACAACAAAAACTCTTTAAGTTTGACGAGTCTAATCTGGGTACGGTTTTCTTTAAGAAAGTCTGGTGACTCGTACGGGATTAATTAAAGTTCCGGTTCAGATTGAAGGAGTCACTGGTCCTCTAAAGATGTTTGGAAGTAAATGGAATGAAACCTGAAAAAAACGGTAGAAAGGAGTTTGAAGGGTACAGGGGTACGGTCGATGGTGATGTATGACTACGGTAGACAAGAAGTTTAGGGAGGGTATTTCCGAAAATTATAAACGGAAACGTAAAACAGGAAATAAAAGTTGAGGGAGTTTCAGGGACTCGTCTATCGGTTAGTTCTTATAGTTTGATTTAGTGACGCACACACGTACCAGTCAAAACAGGTTGAGAAACACTGGGGTACTTGATATCCGAGGAGACAGGTACCCTAAAGGGTCCGTCTTATGACCTCACCCAACGGTAAAGGAGGAGGTCCCCTAGAAGGGTTGGGTCCCTAGCTTGGGCGTAGAGGACGTAACCGTCCGCCTAAGAAATGGTGACTCGGTGGACCCTTCGGGGTATTTCTTAGTTTAGTTTATAATTCTTGTCAATTCTCTTTATATGTTTCTTCAGGGTATTCGGGTTACGTTGTAAGTGTTGTCACGGACCCAGTGACTCGTACTCTAGTGTTTTGAGTAGATTTCGGTTTGTTCTTTGGGCAAGGAGAGTGTTATTTCTAAGTACCCATGTCGACGTTAGGTCCACGTCCCCATCGTATAAAGCCACTACCAACATACAAGCATAATGTAAGACCTATAAAGGGTTATAGTAATGTTCAGAAAGGGTCGGTAGGAACCGTTTTGGAGTCTTGGTCAAGTTTAATTCGTTCGTCTTTCGTGTGATTTAAAACCTGTTCCTTAGAGGATCGTAAAGAGTCATTTTAGAAGACATCGGACCCTCGATCATAAAGTCAACAGTGGTAACTAGTAATTTGTGAGATACTAATCTAACACTCGAGGTCCTTCCGTCCCTAAACCCAAAGAAAAGATAAGACAACACGAGGGTTTTGGATCGTGTTGTTCTACATAAGTCGTTTAAAAAAACTTACACATTTATTGATGTAAGAGTTAAAATGTAACACCACACGGTGTGGGAGGGGACCGTAATTAGGGGTTTCTTTAATTTTACTTTATGAATAATGAGTAAATTTGAAAAATTTAGGGGTTTAAAATTGATTCAATTGACTGTGATTGAATAGGGGTGTTTTTCATTTTAGTGGTAAACTAGTTTAGGGGTCTGGTTCCTTTTTAAGTCAATCAACATGTAATTGTGTCGATTTTACTAAAAAGGGTAACATTGTCTGGTAAGGAGTCACTATTACATAGTTTAAAATATTTAAGGATTAGATTTAGGGGTTTACAAACGATACTGTGAGTTGTTTTACTAAGATTTTAAGTAAACTTTTTTTATTTGTAGTTATTATCGTTTTCTTATAAAACGTTTCCTTATTTTTCTTCTTCCATGTTGGAACGGTTTATAACTTTATGTTGTATTTTATTATTATTAGTTTTGTTGTATCATGATTATATTTTGTCTTTTTATTTCTCTTGATCATCTTTTCCTTTCGTTAGGTCTTTCTTTAGTAAATATATATTCTTAAATGATACGTTTACTCCATTCGTGACAGTTTGTGACCCTTTCTTTATAAATATATTTATCACGATCCCATTGATATCGGTGAAACCCTCTTTTAAACCAACTTAATGTAAGGAATATAATACGTTGTATTTAAAACCTACTTATTTTATAACTTTTAAATCAATTACTTTTTGTTTGACCCAAATCCTTTCTTGTGTATAGAAACCTTTCTATAAAAGATCCTTTTCTTTAAATTTTCCTTTATTACTCGAAAATACTGACGTGACAAATTTTTTCATTTGAAGATTCGTTATTTCTTTTTTAAAAATTAAGAAGAAAATCCGATTAATTAAATAAAATTAACCTCCGATAAATGTTGTAACATCACCAAAAACGGTATCTGACTGTACTTATTCGGTACTCCCATGTACACAAGGGATAGGACTTGGGGGAAGGGTGGAGGGAGGGGTAGGGTAGGGAGTCCCAGTAGGGTCACGTGGTCGGGACTCGTGAGACGGAGTACGTAGTTTGGACCTGACCGTTAGATAAAGTATATACTATTATATATACAAAGTTACGATAAGAGAGTTTAGTAGGGTGGGAGCGGAAGAGGGTATCTCAGGTTGTCAGACAAGAAATGTAGACACAGAGAAAACAAGAGAGCGTATATCCCAGTAGTTATAGTAGAAAGATTTAAGGTATATATACGCAATTATGTGACATGACCACAAAAAGAAAGACTGAATGAAGTGAGATATATTATCCGAGGTCAAAGTAGATGGAGTAATCTTGACCAAGTTTACATAAGAAAAATTACCGACTCATTATAAGGTATCACATATACATGGTGTCGAAAGAATAGGTAAGCAGACGGCTACCTGTAGATCCAACGAAGGTACAGGACCGATAACATTTGTCACGACGCTACTTGTAACCCCATGTGCACAGAGAAAGTTAAGACCAAAGGAGCCACACATACGGGTCGTCACCCAAACGACCCAGTATACCGTCAAGATAAAGGTCGAAAAATTCTTTAGAGATGTGGTAAGAGGTATCACGGATATGATAAACGTAAGGGTGGTTGTCACATTCTCCCAAGGAAAAAGAGGTGTGGGAGAGGTCGTAAATAACAAACATCTGAAAACCTATCGTCGATAAGACTGACCGTACTCTACCATGGAGTAACACCAAAACTAAACGTAAAGAATTACTCACTACAACTCGTAGAAAAGTACACAAACAATCGGTGGACATCTAGAAGAAACCTCTTTACAGACAAATCAAGAAACCGGGTAAAAAACTAACCCAGTAAGTAAAAAGACCTTAACTCGACGTCCTCGACGAATATATAAAAACTCTAATTAAGAAACAGTCAACGAAGTAAACGATAATAAAAGAGGGTAAGACTTCCGACAGAAAAGTGGAACGAATATCAAAGGAAACAAAACGTTTTCGAAAATTAAAATTAATCCAGGGTAAACAAATAAAAACGAAAATAAAGGTAATGAGACCCTCCACCCAGTATCTCCTAGGACGACACTAAATACACTCTCTCACAAAACGGATACAAAAGGAGATCCTCAAAATAAATAAAAAAAAATACAAAATAAAAAAATAAATAAAAAAAAATTTAAAATTTTAGAAATTAAGAATGTACGCATATCAAAGACCAGAATGTAAATCTAGAAATTAGATAAATCCCAAATAAACACACATACTACAATCTTTCACGAGCTCAAAGTAAGAAAATGTTCACTAACTGGTCAAAAGTGTCGTGGTGAACAATTTCTCTAACGGAAAAGAGGTAACATATAAGAACGGAGGAAACAGTTTCTATTCCACAGGTATCCACGTACCTAAATAGAGACCCGAAAGATAAAACAAGGTAACTATATATAAAGAAACACGGTCATGGTATGACAGAACTACTGACGCCGAAACATGATATCAGACTTCGGTCCGTCCAACTAAGGAGGTCGAGGTAAGAAGAAAGAGTTCTAACGAAACCGGTAAGTTCAAAAAAACATAAAGGTATGTTTGACACTTTAATAAACAAGATCAAGAGACTTTTTATGGCAACCATCGAACTATCCCTAACGTAACTTAGATATCTAACGAAACCCATCCTATAAGTAAAAGTGATATAACTAAGAAGACTAGGTACTTGTGTCATATAAAGATAAACACAGGAGAAACTAAAGAAAGTAGTCACAAAATATCAAAAGATATATATCCAAAAAAAAAAGAAATCCATCTAAATAAGGATTCTTAAAATAAGAAAAGTAACGTTACCACTTACCTTAACAAAGGAATTAAAGAGAAAGACAAAAGAGTAACAATCACATATTCGTACGTTCCCCTAAAGACACACGATTAAAATATAAGACGTTGAAATAATATAAGTGACGTCTACTGTAGTGGAAATACCGTCTTTCACTTCTCCTCGATTTTTCGGAGAACTACTTTCACTTTCTCCTCTCACTTTTTTAACCGAATTTCCAGTTGTAAGTCTTTTGCTTCTAGTACCGTAGACCAGGGTAGTGAAGTACCCTTTATCTACCCCTTTGTCACCTTTGTCACAGTCTGAAATTAAAAAACCCGAGGGTTTAGTGACGTCTACCACTAACGTCGGTACTTTAATTTTCTGCGAATGAGGAACTTTCTTTTCAATACTGGTTGGATCTGTCGCATAAGTTTTCGTCTCTGTAATGAAACGGGTGTTTCCAGGCAGATCAGTTCCGATACCAAAAAGGTCACCAGTACACTTTCAACCTGACACTTCTTCCGACTCACGGTTTCTCAACTACGAAAACTTGACACCACAACCTCTTCTGAGAACTCTCAGGGAACCTGACGTTCCTCTAGGTTGGTCAGGTAAGACTTCCTCTAGTCGGGACCCTAAAGAAACCTTCCTTACTACGACTTCGACTTTGAGGTCATGAAACCGGTGGAGTACGCTTCTCAACAGAGTAACCTTTTCTGAGACTACGACCCTCCCTAACCCCCGTCCTCCTCTTCCCCTGCTGCCTCCTACTCTACCGACCTACCGTAGTAACTGAGCTACACACACTCAGACTCACTTGAGGTCCTCAACCACTACCCGTCCTTCCGGACCGCACGACGCTAAGTACCCCAACGTTTCTCAGCCTGTACTGACTCGATGACTTGACTTGACTAATCGTTAAAAGACCACCTTAGAAATCCCAAAAGATACATCTCCTAGTACAGTAGACGTTTGTCACTCTCAAAATGATGAAGAAAAGACTAGACCTAAGGAAAATAAAGAAAAAGAAAAGACTAACGACGTCGATTTTGAAGGTTTTGATACAACTTATCATTACCACTTTCACCCGTGGGAACAGAACAAAGACTGAAATCCCCTTTATGAAAGTTAAAAAGTGGTAACTTTTTTAAGAATACTATTAGACGTTTCTAGATATATTAGACCTATAGATCACAGAGAGACTGGAGTCGATGAGTGAGACGAGTTTGTACGACCGAAGGAACTTGTATGGTACATACTAGGAAGAAGACCCGGAAACATGAGCGATAAAAGGAGACGGACCTTACGACAGATGAGTCTATGTGTGTACAAGTTTACAGGGTATTGTGGGATACACATTATTGTTACGGAGGTGAGTTGTGAGAAACAGGAGTAATGACTGGTAATAAAAAGAACTTGATATCGTAAATGATAGGAGATTTTATAATATTTAAATGAACAAATAAATAAAGACTTAATAACTGGTATGATCTTAAATTCCTGACACTTCCGTTTTTTAAACTAAAGAAATAACGATATGTGGACCCGGACTTTAGTTTGGACTGTATATTATCTCGAGTTATTTATAAACGATTTACTTACTTGTTTTCTGATTTTATTCTCATTCTAAGATGGTGTCTTTTTAAGGTAGTTTGTACTATTCGTTTCCGAATTACCGAGAAGATCTGTTTCTTAAACAGACTCAAATATTTTTACCGTAATTCTGATCCGAGTATTATCGTCAGTTCGTTTTACACGACTTACTTATTTACTTGTTCACTTACTCATATATTTACTTATTCCCTGTACTTGTTAGTTAAGTGTACTCTTTTATTTTCATCCTTCGTTTGTACTCTTTTTATAAGTTTATTTTTCCCTACTTCTGTTTAATCGTCAAATTTTACGAGTTACTTCAAAGTCAAATTTATCATCGTTATATTTAACTATCTGGAGAGAAAATTTTCATACAGTCATACGAAGACGAACATTGTCCTACGGGTTAAGTCTAAGGGAATTTCCCTTAAATAACTTAGTATATTGATTCTCAAGTCCCCATTCCTCCAAGGTTCCGTGTCAAATTAATACCTAGATCGAGACAAAGAAACATTAGGGAAGTGGAGACGGACGCAGAAACACAACCGAAGTAGGAGTCCAACGGTGAGGAGTAACGACGTTTTACAGACGGTTTCCTTACTCCGATATATTAAGGAGAACCCTAGAACCCTTTCTCTCAGGCGACGTAAAATATTCGTACCTTTCTTCAGGAGTCGAAGTATGACTGACCCGGTGGTGACTTGACTACAGACACTGGTCACCTTATGGTCTCCGATTCATCCAATCCGGACCCAACGGAATTGGTTTATGATACCGTCTCTTACCTAACGGGTCTCACCAATTCTCATTACTCCCAAGTGTAAACCTCCACCACCATCTTAGTCAAGGTGAATATAGTTCATCAAGGAATCTTCTCTTGGTGTTACAGGTGACGTCTTTTATTAAACATTTCTGGATAGTTCGTTTAAACCTTTTGAGTCGTCACCGGTGTCCTGACCTTTTCCAGTCAAAAGTAAGGTTAGGGTTTCTTTCCGTTACGGTTTCTTACGAGTTTGATGGTGTGTTAACGTGAGTAGAGTGTGTGATCATTTCATTACGAGTTTTAAGAGGTTCGGTCCGAAGTCGTTATACACTTGGCACTTGAATCTTTTCCGTCTCCTTCGTCTCTAGTTTAACGGTTGTAGACGACCTAGTACCTTTTTCGTTCTCTCAAGGTCTTTTTGAAGATAAAGACGAAATAACTGATACGGTTTCGGAAACTGACACACCTAGTGTTATTTGTCACCTTTTAAGAAGTTCTCTACCCTTATGGTCTGGTGGACTGGACGGAGAACTCTTTGGATATACGTCCAGTCCTTCGTTGTCAATCTTGACCTGTACCTTGTTGTCTGACCAAGGTTTATCCTTTACCTCATACAGTTCCGACATATAACAGTGGGACGAATAAATTGAATATACGTCTTATGTAGTACTCTTTACGAACCGACCTACTTCGTGTTCGACCTTAGTTCTAACGACCCTCTTTATAGTTATTGGAGTCTATACGTCTACTGTGGTGGAAATACCGTATTTCACTTCTTCTTGATTTCTCGGAGAACTACTTTCACTTTCTCCTCTCTCTTTTTCAACCGAATTTCGAGTTGTAAGTCTTTTGTTTCTAGTACCGTAGACCAGGGTAGTGAAGTACGGTTTATCTACCTCTTTGTCACCTCTGTCACCGACTGAAATAAAACCCCCGGAGGTTGTAGTGACGTCTACCACTAACGTCGGTACTTTAATTTTCTGCGAATGAGGAACCTTCCTTTCAATACTGGTTGGATCTATCGTATAAGTTTTCGTCTCTGTAATGAAACGGTTGTTTCCAGGCAGATCAGTTCCGATACCTAAAAGGTAATCAGTACATACCTACACTCTTAACCTGATATTTCTTTCGACTCACGGCTTCTTAACTACGAAAAATTGACACCACAACCTTTTCTGAGAAATCTCAGGGAACCTGACGTTCCTCTAGGTTGGTCAGGTAGGATTTCCTCTAGTCAGGACCCACAAGTAACCTTCCTGACTACAACTTCGACTTTGAGGTTATGAAACCGGTGGACTACGCTTCTCGACTGAGTAAACCTTTCTGGGACTACGACCCTTTCTAACTCCCATCCTCCTCTTCCCCTACTGTCTCTTACTCTACCAACCTACCGTAGTGGCTGAGTTACCTGTACTCAAACCCATTTGAGACCCTCAACCACTACCTGTCCCTCCGGACCGTACGACGCCAAGTACCCCAGTGTTTTTCAACCTGTGCTGACTCGATGACTTGACTTGACTATGATCGTTTATGACATTATTGAATTTTCGTGTCGATGACTCTTAGTTATAAGTTACCTTATCATATATTGATATTTCCATTATTAATGTTTCTAGTACATTACTGTGATTCTATATATTTGTAAGAATGTATCATATGTATATATGATATTATATTTTTTGACTTATGTTTTAAGACATATATGTTTATCACCTTGTCTTGTATTTTTCTACTTTTCTCAGTAAAAAGTTCGTCTACTCATAAACAAATAGACAGACACGGGTACGTCATACGTCCTAGGACCAAGGGATTGGTCTCGAGCTTGGGAACAGGGGACGTAACCCTCGGGTCTCAGAATTGGTGACCTGGTGGTCCCTTCAGGGGCTTTTTCAGTATAAATCCATACTCTTAATTTCCATTAAAAAAAAGGAAGATTTTAACGGAAATTAAAACAGGACTGTTATCTAAAATTTTAGTTTCTCTCTGAACCTAAAATAAAGTTTAGGTTATTGACTCTATAAGAACTCTTCGTACATATGAGATTGTTACTTCAGTCTAAGATCCAATTCGGTCATCGAGGTAGTTTAGGACCCGTCTCGACGAGAAGTTATACAACCGGACAGTAGTAGTGGTTTATGAGGGAAAGAAAAAACCAAAGGAAAAGGATAAAAACGTAGGGTAGAAGGTGACTAGAGGTGCAAAGGACCTTAACAATCAGTTCCAGTTTTTCTAGAATATTTGAGTAAAAGTAACTCCAAGGGAACACTCTCCAGAATGTTTCAACTCCACCCCACGTGTTTTGAGTCACATTTCTTTATTTCTCTACTCTTGACTACGAAACTAAGTCAAGTTAAAACCTTTACTTTTTACTCCCAGGTAAAGCTTCTACCTTCTCTTCTCCGGAAGGTCATGGACAGTTCACAGATAATAGGTTTACAAATAAATTAATGATTTAAGTTCTGTAACACCCTCTATATTTATACTTATTTTTAATGTCTGATCTTTTTCCCTATCCGGACATATGTTTATTGGTGTTATTTTACTACTTTTATTCTTCATGTATTTATCCTGATTGATTTACTATGTGTTTAAGTTCCGTTATCTAATAAAGTTCGACTACTATAATCCTCTCAGAAGTGCCTCCTCCACTACATCGAGGACCCCGAACTTTCTAACCTCTCCAACATCATACGTAGTCAAGTCAAGT
The DNA here is from genome assembly GCA_006410555.1 of Capra ibex. Lineage (NCBI taxonomy): Eukaryota > Metazoa > Chordata > Mammalia > Artiodactyla > Bovidae > Capra > Capra ibex. The sequence continues at coordinate 17,109 of SJYO01042832.1, forward strand.
CAAGTCAGTAGGTCTGCACAGGTTGAAAAACGCTGGGGTACTTAGTGTCGGCCGCACACATGAGACAGTGAGTCAGCACACGTTGAGAAACCCTCGGGTACCTAATGTTGGACGGGTGGTCAGAAGAGACAAGTCCCTTAATAGGTCCGTTCTTATGACCTCACCTGACGGTAGAGGATAAGGTCCCCTAGAAGGGTTGGGTCCCCAGGTTTGGTGTAGAGGACGTAACCGTCCGTCTAAGAAATGGTGACGTGGAGGACTCAGCCCTTCTAAGGGGACTTCTTCCTTTACCGTCGGGTGAGGTCATAAGGACGGACCCTTTGGAGTACCTGTCTCCTTGGACCGTCCGATGTCAGGTGTCCCGTCGTTTTCTCAACCTATGTTAAATCGTTGATTTGTTGTTGTACCGTGTATCGGCGACGAAACCGATTACTCAAGACCGGATGTGTTACTAATTATTACTAGTAAGAACTCTCTAAAACGTCAACTTAACACTTTATTTTAGGGGTCGTTATATCATTTTAGTTCTTTTGGAAAAATAGTAGGTTTACCTATAAGTTTTCCGTATTATAACGATATCCTTCCGTTCTGTTCTTAATAAACCTAAAATGTTTTACACATATATACTAACTGTAGAGTTTTCACTAAAGTTTCAAACGATATACCAGGGAGGAGGTTTTATATATGTTATATATCAATAACTTATAACGAGTTTAATTACATGGATTGTAAATACTTTGGTCAGACAGCAAAAGAGAATTAAAGATGTACTTACTTTCTCGTCAGGGTATTTTGACTTTTGCACTAAATCGTTAAATTGTTCCTGTGTTGTTAGGAAACTTTTACTTGTCGAAAATTGATTCATCATATTACATGGATGAACCGTATGATTTGATGTATGTGATGATGTGATTTATGATTTATCAAAAGGAATGATGACTCAAAGTGAATTTTTGACCTTTAATATTAACATGGGTATAAAAATTTTAAGGTTCTTAAAAAATTTTCATATGATTGGTCTACACAGAAGAACCTTACACGTTTGTAATTGGTAAAATTACTGTTTAATGGTGACTTTATAATAACTTTTCTTTACATAGTATCCTAAAATGTTTCTCGACACTTTCCATTATAATTTTCCCGTCTTTAGTATGGTTTTACCTGAGTGGAAGTTAAAAATTCTAATACAAATGTAGATACTAATTAGATATATCTCTTATAAGTTGTATTATGTTATAATTTATACGACAGTGGTAGAGTGAATGTCTGACTAATCTCCCGTTTAATTTCACAGTACTTCAGTAGGACGATTGGAAGTCCGATAACGAGAGTCTGACATTACACGTACGGTTTGTGGACGCCTAGAACAATTTTACGTCTAAGACTAAGTCATTCAGAGGTACCCTGGGTACTAAGACGTAAAGATTGTTCAAGGGTCCACCACAAGTAGAACGACCTGGTGTTAAACTCATTGTTCTGAACTCCGATGTTCTTTGAAATATAAGACTTTCTTTGGAATATGTTTTACGAAAATCTGGGGTGAAGAAAGAATGAAGGTTGTATAAGTTGTTTTTAAATTTTATAAAGGGGACCTATCTTTACAACAGATAAGTCTTATCTGACACTAACGGTTCCCTCTCCTCCCCACCCCTTCCCTTCCTAACCCTCCAACCCCAATCGTCTACATTCGAAAATATTTATCTTATTTGTTACTCCAGGATGACATAGCGTGTCTTTTGATATAAGTTATAGGACACTATTTGGTATTACCTTTTCTTATACTTTTCTTACACATATATACATATTGACTTAGTGAAAAGACAGGTCGTATTTGATTGTGTTGTGACATTTAGTTGATATGAAGTTTTTTTAAGATAAGTGTCACTTTCTCCTCTCACTTTTTTGACCGAACTTTGAATCGTAATTTTTTGATTCTAGTACCCTCTTTACAGACAAATCCAGAAGACAGGTGACAAACTGACCCAATAAACAAAAAGACCATAACTCGACGTACTCGACGAACATATAAAACCTTTAATCAAGAAACAGTCAACGAAGTAAACGACAATAAAAGAGGGTAAGACTCCCAACAGAAAAGTGGAACGAATATCAAAGGCAGTGACACGTTTTCGAAAATTCAAATTAATCCAGGGTAAGCAAATAAAAACAAAAATATAGGAAATAAGATCCTCCGTCCAGAATCTCCTAGAACGACGTTAGATACAGTCTCTCACAGGACGGATACAAAAGGAGATTCTCAAAATATCAAAGACCAGAAAGCAAATCCAGACCTTTACCGTTGGGTGAGGTCACAAGAACGGACCTCTTAGGGTCCCTGTCCCAGCGTGTCTCAGTCTGTACTGACTTCACTGAATCGTCGTCGTCTCCCCACCCTCCCACACCCTTCACTCTCCCCTCATATTCTCCCTCCCTTGTATCATATGGATACCGGTAAAGTGCAACTACATACCGTTTTTAGTAGTGTTATAACATTGACAGGATGTTAATTTTTAAAATTCCTTTTTATCTATTTATTCATGACCTCTACATTACATGTTGTACTATTTATATTAATTGTGAAGAATACAATATATACTTTCAACAATTCTCTCATTTCGAATTCTCAAGAGTATTGTTCTTTTTTCCAGAAAGACATAAAGAAATTAAAACATAGATATACTCTACTATTTACAAGTGATTTGAATAACACTATTAGTAAAATACTATACACTTTTAGTGTAGTAATACGAGACGTAGAATTTCAAAATGTCACGACAAGAGCTAATATAGAATTATTTTAACCTCCTTTTTCTGATCTTAGTACCGTAGGTCAGGGTAGTGAAGTACCGTTTATCTTCCCCCTTTTCACCTCCGTCACTGTCTAAAATAAAAGAAACCGAGGTTTTAGTGACGTCTACCACTGACGTCGGTACTTTAATTCTATGAACAGGGAACCTTCCTTTCGATACTGTTTGGTTCTGTTTTATAATTTTTTGTCTCTGTAGTGAAACGGCTGTTTCTAGGTAGATCAGTTTCGATACTAAAAAGATCATCAGTACATCCCTACACTCTCAACCTGGTACTTCTTCCGACTCGAGACTTCATAACTACAAAAACTTAACACCACGACTTCTTAGAACTCTCAGGGAACCTGTCGTTCCTCTAGTTTGGTCAGTTAGGATTTCCTTTAGATGATACTTATTAGAAAGCATCCATTGTAGCCCGAAGGGTCAAGAGTGATCACCATTTCTTTGTTGGACAGTTACGTCTTCTGTACTCTCTTGGTCTGTACAGACTCTCGATTACGCGACTTAACGGAAATGTTCTCGTGTCTTGTATTCCCGATGGTACTTTCTTCCGTCACCACCGGAGAAGAGATAAAAGTGATTAAGTATTTTCCTACTTTACTCAACATCATCTTTATCCGTCAAGAACTGTCACAATATTTCGAGATACTATATTCGACAGTCTCCTCCGACGCCTTAGAAGACGGGACCTTGAGTAATTCTTGTTCATTCTATGGGTGAACCTTATTTAGGTCCTCATGTCAGTCTCTTTATGGTCTGTCTCTCTACTTGATTTGTACCAGACGTCGTTCCCGACCGACGTCTGTTTTTTGACCTAGGGTCGGTCGACGTATCCCATCGGTAAGGTCGTCAGACCGTCCTGGTGAATTGAGATCACACCGGTCTCTCACAGTTCCCCACCAAGGATCTCTTGACCTGAGAGGTTAAGACGAAGTGGGGTGGAGGAAAGAAGACACTTTTGTACCGGTGTTGTCCCGGTGATTATATTGTAAATCTTTAGTCTTATACTAAATAGGATTCGGAGATTCTAGAAACTAATTTTATATATAATCTGTTTCTTTGTCGTTGACTACAAATTTTATTGTTTGGAGTCCCTGAAGGGACCGTCAGGTCACCAATCTCGAGGTATGAAGGTGTCGTCCCCCGTACCCAAGTTAGGGACCAGTCCCTTGATTCTAGGACGTTCACCGTGTCGACCGGTTTCCCTTTTTTTTACACTTTGTGTGCCTGGGGTCAGTGATGTCAAAAATAGGTATTTGTAGTCATTCCCCGACTACCTTATGTGTGTACTGTTAAATCGGAATTAAGGACTGGAACCGAGATTCCAGTAAGTGTTCCCAGACTAAGGTCAGAGCTTCTGGAGGAAATGGGTATCGATTCTGTAGTCAAACTAGGGTCGATGTCCGAATAACGATCGACGTCTGTGTCAAGACAGTCGTCTCGAAATTCTTCCAGGTGAGGTTGTGAGAATTCGGAGTTACAGTTGAACGAAGTCCAGGACAGGAGCATCGGGTCAAACAATTTTACCTTAAGGGAAGGGGGGAGAGAAGGAAGGAAGGAGGAATAGTAGGTCGTTAAGGTGGAGATCCAAAAATGGGTTCTCTTTACTTTTATACAGATGTTTTTCTGAACTTATAGTTATAAGTTCGTTGAAATAAAAATTATCGATTTTTAGATCTTTGTCGGGTTCACAGGTAGTTGTGTTCTCACCTATTTGACATCATGTAGGTATGTTACCTTTCTTCATAACTTTCACAATCAGTAAGTCAGTATAGGTTGTGAAACACTGGGACACATGACATCGGGTGGTCCGAGGAGACAGGTACCTTAAGAGGTCTGTACTTATGACCTCATCCAACGGTAAAAGGGGAGGTCCCCTAGAAGGGTTGGGTCCCTAACTTGGGTCCAGAGGACGTAACGTCCGTAAGAAATGACAGACTCGGTGGTCCCACTAAAGTATGTTACCTTATGATGAGTGGTTATCTTCCCTTTATGTTTGACTATGTACGTTACTTTACTTACTTAAGACTTTTGTACGACTCACGTTCTTCGATCTGTGTTTTGTAATATATGACGTATTAAGGTAAATGTACTTTAAGATCTGGTCCGTTTTAGTCACTGCCTTTTTAGTCTTATCATCAACGTAGGCCCTACACAATACCAAACTTAATCCGGACAGTCAATTAAGTCAGTACAGGTTGAGAAAGGTTACGATACCTAACATCGGGTGGTCCGAGGAGACAGGTACCTCGAAGAGGTCCGTTCTTATGACCTCACCCAACAGTACGGGAGGACGTCCCCTAGAAGGGCTGGGTCCCTCGTTTGAGCTCAGAGAATACAAAGGACGTAATCGTCCGTCCAAGAAATGGTGATCGCGGTGGACTTAATACAGGGGGGTTTTATATACAACTTCAGGATTAGGAGTTATGGACACTTACACTGGAATAAATCTTTGTCCCAGAAACGTCTATCTTAGTTTAAATTTATTAAAATAATCTCACCCAGGATTAGGTTATACTGGCCACAGAATTTTCTCTCTGTTTCTGTCTTCGGGTGTTCCTCTTACGGTGCACTGCTGTCTCTGTCTCCCACGTCACCACGGAGATATTCGGCTCTTTGTGGTTCATGGTGGTCCTTGTGGTCTTCGTTTGGTTCCCCTAGTTTATCTGAGAAAGGACCTCGGAAGTCTCTCTCACACAGGGACACCTATGGGACTACACACATGGAACCTTCCTGACTACGACTTCGACTTTGAGGTTATGAAACCGGTTGACTACGTTTCTCGACTGAGCACACTATTCTGGGACTACGACCCTTTCTAACTTCCATTCTTCTCTTCCCCTGCTTTCTCCTACTCTACCAACCTACCGTAGTGGCTGTGTTACCTGTACTCAAACTCGTTCGAGGGTCTCAACCACTACCTGTCCCTTCGGACCACACGACGTCAGATACGTCAGCGTTTGTCACCCTGTACTGACTCACTGACTTGACTTGGGAGGTCTTGACACTCTCTTATTCAAAGACAACAAAATTCGGTGAGTCAAACACTATTCAACAATGTCATCCTTTGATTATGTTCCACCCACTTCACCCCTGACTGATCTTTCTTCGTAATCCCTTGAAAGACCCCATTTCTTTTACAAGATATAAAACTATCCCCGAACCCAATGTACTTATATAGGTAACAGTGTTGGGTCGATTATCATGTGAACTCTAAATAGAGTTTTTCTTTTTCATGGTATTTATTTATGACTTAATATCAATTACTGTCAAACTATGTACGACTTCGTAAATCCCCACTTCCCATGGTTACAGACGTTGAATGGAACTAATTACTTACCGACCTACCTGTCTATACACCATTTCATTTGTCTCATTTTACAATTAGTGACTTCTTATTTCCACCACCTACAGACCACAAACGAGATATGAAGAAAGTTGAAAAATTTGTAAACTTTCGAAGTATTATTTCACAACCTCTTTGTTGTTTGACGAAAACATACTTTCGCAGGAGTTTTGGTCAGGGAATCGGATGGTGCGGAGACGAAGAAGGTGTGTCTTACCTTTAAACCCTCGACGGTATGGGAGTTTTGTAAAATGTTAACTCTTTTGACCCGACGTTCCATCAAGTCACTGAACGACTTCAGTGTCTCGATCATCCTCTCAGTAAACTAAGGGGTCAAACGTTCCGACCTTAGTAGGTCAGAAGTCAGTTAAGTCAGCTATTCAGCACAGGCTGAGAAACACTGGGGTGCTTAGAGTTGTGTGCTCCGGAGGAATAGGTAGTGGTTGAGGGTCTCAAGTGAGTCTCTGTGCAGGTAACTCAACCACTACGGTAGGTCGGTAGAGTAGGAGACAGCGGGGGAAGAGGTTGACGGGGGTTAAGGAGGGTCGTAGTCTCAGAAAAGGTTACTCTGTTGAGAAGCGTACTCCACCGGTTTCATGACCTCAAAGTCGAAATCGTAGTAAGGAAGGTTTCTTTAGGGTCCCGACTAGAGGAAGTCTTACCTGACCAACCTATAGGAACGTCAGGTTCCCTGAGAGTTCTCAGAAGAGGTTGTGGTGTCAAGTTTTCGTAGTTGAGAAACCGTGAGTCGGAAGAAGTGTCAGGTTGAAAGTGTAGGTATGTACTGGTGACCTTTTTGGTATCGGAACTGATCTGCCTGAAACAAACGTTTCATTGTAGAGACGAAAAGTTGTACGATAGATCCAACCAGTATTGAAAGGAAGGTTCCTCATTCATAGAAAATTAAAGTACCGACGTCAGTGGTAGACGTCACTAAACCCTCGGGGGTTTTTTATTTCAGACTGTGACAAAGGTGACAAAGGGGAAGATAAAGGGTACTTCACTACCCTGGTCTACGGTACTAGAAGCAAAAGACTTACAACTCGAAATTCGGTTGAAAAAGTGAGAGGAGAAAGTGAAAGTAGTTCTCCGAAAAATCAAGGAGAAGTGAAAGACGGTATTCCCACCACAGTAGACGTATAGACTCCAATAACTATAAAGAGGACCGTTAGAACTAAGGTCGAACACGAAGAAGGTCAGGTCGCAAAGAGCACTACATGAGACGTATCTTCAATTTATTCGTCCCACTGTTATATGTCGGAACTGTATAAGGAAAAGGATAAACCTTGGTCAGACAACAAAGTACAGGTCAAGATTGACAACGAAGGACTGGACGTATATCGAAAGAGTTCTCCGTCCAGTCCACCAGACCATAAGGGTAGAGAAAGTCTTAAAAGGTGACAAATAACACTAGATGTGTCAGTTTCCGAAACCGTATCAGTTATTTCGTCTTTATCTTCAAAAAGACCTTGAGAGAACGAAAAAGGTACTAGGTCACCTATTACCGTTAAACTAGAGACGAAGGAGACGGTAAAGATTTTGGTCGAACTTATAGACCTTCAAGCACCAAGTGCATAACGACTTCGGACCGGACCTCTTAAAACTCGTAATGAAATGATCGTACACTCTACTCACGTTAACACGCCATCAAACTTGTAAGAAACCATAACGGAAAGAAACCCTAACCTTATTTTTGACTGGAAAAGGTCAGGACACCAGTGACGACTCAAAAGGTTTAAACGACCGTATAACTCACGTCGTGATAGTGTCGTAGTTGAAAGTCCTAAACTTTATCGAGTTGACCTTACGGTAGTGGAGGTGATCGAAACAAGCATCACTACGAAAGATTCCGGGTGAACTGAAGTGTAAGGTCCTACAGACCGAGAACCACTCACTAGTGTGGTAGTACTAATGGAACAAGCACTTCTAGAAAAAACATGTCAAGACACATAAGAACGGTGGAGAAGAATTATAGAAGACGAAGACAATCCGGGTATGGTAAAGACAGGAAGTAACTTGGGTAGAAACGTACTTTACAAGGGAACCACAGAGATTAAAAGAAGTTCTAAAGAGATCAGAAAGTGTAGACAACAAACGGAGATAAAGAAACGTAACTAACGACTTCTTACGAAAGAATAGAGAAGAACGATAAGAAACCTTGAGACGTAAGTCTACGAATATAGAAAGGAAAAGAGGAAACGAAAAGTGAAGAGAAGAAAAGTGTCGATAAACATTCCGGAGGGGTCTGTCGGTAAAACGGAAAAACGTAAAGAAAAGGTACCCCTACCAGAACTAGGGACAGAGGACATGTTACAGTGCTTGGAGACACGCATTAAGTGGTCCGTGAGATAGATAGTCTAGATCAGGGAATTTAAATAAAGAGTGAAAGTGACATATTAGTATTCCCTAAACTAAATCCAGTATGGACCTACCAGATCACCAAAAGGGATGAAAGAAGTTAAATTCAGACTTAAACCGTTATACCTCAAGTACTAGACTCGGTATCACTCGAGGACCAGAACAAAAACAACTGACATATCTCGAAGAGGTAGAAACCGACGTTCCTTATATTAGTTAGACTAAAGTCACAACTGGTAGACCACTACAGGTACACATCTCAGAAGAGAACACAACAACCTTCTCCCACAAACGATACTGGTCACGTAAAAGAACCGTTTTGACATAATCAGAAACGGGACGAAGTAAGGAATAAGGTTCCGGTTTAAACGGACAATGAGGTCCACAAAGAACTGAAGGATGAAAAGGTAAGGGTCAGGGGATATTACTTTTCCTATAGAAAAAACTCACAATCAAGATTTTCCAGAGCCTCCAGAAGTATCTTGGCAAGTTGAAGTCGAAGAAGTCACAATGACCAACCCCGTATCTTAACCTAATGACACTATAACTTACCAAACGGAACCTTTGTTTGTTTTAGTAAGACAACAAAAACTATGACGTAGGTTCATGACGTAAAGTCTGAGAAAACAACTGGTACTACCGATAAGGTAAAAAAGATTCCCTAAGGACGGGTGTCATCATCTATATTACCAGTAGACTCAATTTAAGTGGGTAAGGTCAGGTAAAATCAAGCGACTAAGGATCTTACAGCTGCAAGTGAGAACGGTAGAGGACAAACTGGTGAAGGTTAAACGGAACTAAGTACCTGGATTGTAAGGTCCAAGGATACGTTATAAAGAGAAATGTCGTAGTCTGGAACGAAGATAGTGGTCAGTGTAGGTGTTGACCCATAACAAAAACGAAACCGAGGTAGGGAAGTAAGAAAGATCTCAATAAAGAGGTGACTAGAGGTCATGGTATAACCCGTGGATGACTGGACCCCTCACGGAGAAAGTCATAGGATAGTAAAACGGAAAAGTATGAGAAGTACCCCAAGAGTTCCGTTCTTATGACGTCACCAAACGGTAAGGGAAGAGGTCCCCTGGTGTAGGACAGAATCAGTAGTAATTTATGGATCGGGTCACGAACGAGGACCATGTCCCATCTTCGAGTCCTACTTACTTTCGAATGGTTCAACACGAGAAATGACGAGACGTGTGTAGAACAGGATTCCAGGTCAGGGATGGACACGAGGTCAAGACCAGTGACCTACATACGGAGGAGGACTCGGTTTTGGGAGTGAGACTACAGGATGGATTTGGGGATTAGGGTGTTATGGTCGGAACGATAGAAGGGAGGATGTTGACTTTAGGATAAGTATAGGTCTGAAACTATGTACAAGTGTCAAAGGAGGACAGTTGGATGGTACTAAAGAGTGTAGTAGATTGGTCTAAGGAACGAACAGACCACCACGAACGGTGAAGAAACCGGTATCTGTACCTCGTACTGAGGATGGGGGTGGTGGTTTACGGATAACACCAGTGTAAAACGGACGACCAGACCCGAAACGTGGTCTAGAGATCGTTTCTTCTTTGTCTTCGGAAATGTAGTTTGTGAAAGGTTACAATGGACGAAGGACCACCAAAACCCGGGACAGATAAGGTCACACTAAGGGAACTCCATGAGGAGTCTAGGAGTGTCTGTTTTAGACTCGGTGTCGGGTAACAAGATCCCTACCTCTATTGAAGAGTTCGGACTTCTCTTCTCTTCCATCCTTCTCTTCCTTCTCTCTCTCCCTTGGGTTATTTGTAAAAAGGAAAGAGAAGTTTTACATCCCGTCGTACGCTCGTACTGTTCTAACCCCATTTTTCACGTAAATAAAATCTCCCTTGTTTTGTGGTTTGGTGATTGGGTTGTGAACGTCTTCCCGTTTCTCCTTTCGTTTCAAATCTTTTCCCTGTAGTTTACGTCTCTCTAGTTGTTTCCAAAAACCGTGTTTCGTCGATTCCGGACACTTTCTCTTCAAGTACACATTACAGGTCTGACAGTAGAAAAGTACTTGAGTAAACTAGGAAGAGTCGACATGACACTGAGTCATTCATATGGTTGTGACAGAGACTTTTAGGGAGAAATCAAGGGTCCGAGACAGTTCCCTTACGGATGTAAGTATTTGTACGATGTTTGATATCTCTCTCTGATACATGACAAGAGACAAATCAGTGAGTCAGCACAGGCTGAGAAACACTGGGGTACCTGACATCGGGTGGTCCGAGGAGACAGGTACCCCTAAGAGATCCGTTCTTATGACCTCACCCAACAGTACGGGAGGAGGTCCCCTAGAAGGGTTCGGTCCCTAGGTTGGGTCCAGAAGGTGTAATGTCCGCTTAAGAAATGACTGACTCGGTGTCACCTTCGGGTGACTCTGATATCTGTGTAGTAAACGTACACCAGACGGACACCGGTCGGACTGATTCCACCTCTCTCACGGGTCCTTCCGTTCGAAAGGTCGACCTTGACGAAGTGGTTAGTTTCTATTAAGGTGTTTTGATAATAAAAGAGATTTTAAGTGAAACCTACTTTTATCGGACACTGATTATTTCTTAACCTGTATTACTTAATAAAATAGAATCTATACGTATTTTGTTTTATTTCGTACAGAGGGAGTGAGGTGTGGGGGTCGAGACATTTCTAACATTGAATCCTCGTGACCTCCTTTTTGTGTCCCTTGACTCATTCCCTCTCGTTTAGTACGATGTTCGTTTCTCGTCTATTTACATTTCTCTTATTTGATTGTAACACACCGTATCATTGTAACTCACCAACACGACCACTAATGTTAATTATAGAATTAGATATTATCAGATCAAAAATAATTTTAGTTGAATCGAAATTATCAAATGTTTTTCATATGAAAGGATTTTGAGGTAAGGAAAAGGGAAGGAAAAACGAAATATAAAATATGTAACATACAGGTACTTGTGTCTAAATTTTAGTAACGAAAGATATCGACAGAAAAATTTAGTCCATCTTTTTTTTCAATGTTTGATACATATACATATACATATGTATGTGAATATATGGACATATGTCGGAAAAATAGAAATAGATACATCGATTGAAAAGACCACGAGAAATAAATAAACACACCCAAGTTCAATGACAGATCACTCACAGGAAAGTGAAGTCCGATTTCTCGAGGGAAATCATAATGAACCTCCCATCCAGGAAGTTCTTTTCGTTTCTTAATAAATGAAAATAAGAAGACCCTTACAGAACCAACGAAGGAGAAAATACTTCATATCAAAGTTACATGAATCTTAAGAACCAACTGACTTTCCATTTTCTGTATGTGACTCTCGATATTTTGTGACTATTTCCTCAACTTCTACTAAGTTTCTTTAATTTTTCTATAGGGTACAAGAACCTAACCTTCTTAATTATAATAGTTTTACCGGTGTGTTGGGTTTCGTTAGATGTCTAAATTACATTAGGATTACTTTAATTTCCTCTTTTCTGTATGGGTAAACTTACGTCTCAAGGTTTTTTATCGTTCCTCTCTATTCTTTCGGAAGGAATCGTTAGTTACGTTTCTTTATCTCCTTTTGTTATCTTACCCTTCTAATCTCTAAAGAAGTTCTTTTAATCTCTATGGTTCCCTTACAAAGTACGTTTCTACCCGAGTCATTTCCTGTCTTTACCATACCCGGATTGTCTTCGTCTTCTATAATTCTTCTCCACCGTTCTTATGTGCCTTCTTGACATGTTTTTTCTAGAAGTACTGGGTCTATTAGTGCTACCACACTAGTGAGTGGATCTCGGTCTGTAGGATCTTACACTTCAGTTCACCCGGAATCCTTCGTAGTGATACTTGTTTCGACCACCTCCACTATCTTAAGATCAACTCGACAAAGTTTAGGATTTTCTACTAAAACAGTTTTACGACGTGAGTTATACGGTCATTTAAACCTTTTGAGTCGTCGTCGGTGTTCTGGCCTTTTCCAGTCAAAAGTAAGGTTAGGGTTTCTTTCTGTTACGGTTTCTTACATGTTTGATGGTGTGTTAACGTGAGTAGAGTGTGCGATCATTTCATTACGAGTTTTAAGAGGTTCGGTCCGAAGTTGTCATACACTTGGTGCTTGAAGGTCTATAAGTTCGACCAAAATCTTTTCGTCTCCTTGGTCTCTAGTTTAACGGTATTGGCAACCTAGTATCTTTTTCGTTCTCTCAAGGTCTCTTTGTAGATAAAGACGGAATAACTGATACGGTTTCAGAAACTGACACACATAGTGTTATTTGACACCTTTTAAGACTTTCTCTAACTTTAAGGTCTGGTGGACTGGACGGAGAACTCTTCAGACATACGTCCAGTCCTTCGTTGTCAATCTTGACCTGTACCTTTTTGTCTGACCAAGGTTTATCCTTTTCCTCATGTAGTTCCGACATACAACAGTGAGACGAATAAATTGAAGATACGTCTCATGTAGTACTCTTTACGAGTCGACCTTCTTTGTGTTCGACCTTAGTCCTAAAGACCCTCTTTATAGTTATTGGAGTCTATACATCTACTATGGTGGGAATACCGTCTTTCGTTTCTATTTGATTTCTCGAAGAACTACTTTCACTTTCTCCTCTCACTTTTTCAACCGAATTTCGAGTTGTAAGTCTTTTGATTCTAGTACCGTAGACCAGGGTAGTGAAGTACCGTTCATCTACCCCTTTGTCACCTTTGTCACCGACTGAAATAAAAACCCCCCGAGGTTTTAGTGACGTCTACCACTGACGTCGGTACTTTAATTTTCTGCGAATGAGGAACCTTCTTTTCAATACTGAATTGATCTGTCGTATAATTTTTCTCCTCTGTAATGAAACGGTTGTTTCCAGGTAGATCAGTCCGATACCAAAAAGGTCATCAGTACCCACCTACATTCTCAACCTGATATTTCTTTCGACTCGTAACTTTTTGACTACGAAAACTTGACACCATGACCTCTTCTGAGATCTCTCAGGGAACCTGACGTTCCTCTAGGTTGCTCAGGTAAGATTTCCTCTAGTCAGGACTTACAAGTGACCTTCCTGACTACAACTTCGACTTTGAGGTTATGAAACCGGTAGACTACGTTTCTCGACTGAGTAAACTTTTCTGGGACTACGACCCTTTCTAACTTCTGTCCTCCTCTTCCCCTACTGTCTCCTACTCTACCAAATCACCGTAGTGGCTGAGTCACCTGTACCCAAACCCATTTGAGACCCTTAACCGCTATCTGTCCCTCCGGACCGTACGACGCCAGGTACCACAGTGTTTCTCAACCCGTGTTGACTCGCTGACTTGACTTGAGACTTTAATAGATACTATAAAAAGTGTCTTGATCTTGTTTATTAGGATTTTAAATATACCTTGGTATTTTCTGAATCTTAACGGTTTCGTTAGGACTCCTTTTTCTTGTTGTGACCTTCTATTGGGAGGGTCTGAAGTCTGTTATGGTGTTTCCATGTCATTAGGTTAACCGTGTTTTCGTCTGTATATCTAGTTACCGCGTCTTATGTCTCGGGTATTTATTTGGGTGTGTGGATACCAGTTAATTGGAAACTGTTTCCTACCTTCTTATATGTTACCCCTTTTTTTGTCAGAGAAGTCGTTTAATATAACTCTTTCGACCTGTGGAAGTACATTTCATTGCTTCAATCTTGCGTAAGAGAGTGGTACGTGTTTTTATTTGAGTTTTAACAAATTTCTGAACTTATATTCTGTACTGTGGTATTTTGAGGATCTCTCTTGTATTCTTTTTGTAAGAGACTGTATTTAACTGTATTTAGTAACATGGTTATAAAAGAATCCAGTCAAAAGGTACTGTTGTCTTTTTTTTCGTTATTATTTACTAATCATAGATCGGTTTAAATTATTCAAAAATGTGTCGTTTCCATTGGTATTTGTTTTGTTTTCCTGTTGGATACCTGACTCTCTTTTATAATCTTTTACCACGTTGGTTGTTCCCAAATTAAAGGTTTTATATCTTTGTCGAGTGTGTTAAATTATTGTTGTTGTTGTTGTTGTTGTTTTTGGTCATCTTTTTACTTGTAAAGAGGTTTCCTCTGTGTGTCTACCGGTTGTCCGTGTACTTTTCTACGAGGTGTAGCGATTAATAATCTCTTTACATTTAGTTTTGGTGTTACTCCATCACTTAAGAGACCTCCAGGTCACCAATCTTGAAGTACAAGAGTAACGTCTCCGGGGCCCAAGTCAGGGACTAACCCTTCGATTTTAGGGTGTTCAACGTACCACACCGGTTTTTTTTACAAATTCACTAAATTTTTTGACTTTTGGGATTTCTGAGGTGGTCCTTTAATGATCTTGATTATCTACTTATATCATTTCAACGTCCTATATTTTAGTTGTGTGTCTTTAGGGAACATAAGAATATGTGATTATTACTCTTTTATCTTTCTCTTTAATTCCTTTGTTAAGGTAAGTGGTAAAGTTGTTTTTCTTATTTTATGAATCCTTATATAGATAGATTTCTTTGTTTTCTGGATATATATCTTTTGATCTTTTGTGACTACTTTCTTTAGTTTCTCCTGTGGTTATCCACCTCTTTATATGGTACAAGTACCTAACCTTTTTAGTTATATCACTTTTACTCATATGGTGGGTTTCGTTAGATATCTAAGTTACGTTAGGGATAGTTCGATTGTTGCCATAAAAAGTGTCTCGATTTTGTTTATTAAAGTGTTAGACATACCTTTATGTTTTTTGGAGTTTATCGGTTTTTTTAGAACTCTTTCTTCTTACCTGGACCTCCTTAGTTGGACGGACTGAAGTCCGAGATGATGTTTCGGTGTCAGTAGTTCTGTCATACCATGACCGTGTTTCTGTCTTTATATCTAATTACCTTGTTTTATCTTTCGGGTCTCTATTTAGGTGCGTGGATACCTGTGGAATAGAAACTGTTTCCTCCGTTCTTATTTGTTACCTCTTTTCTGTTAGAGAAATTGTTCACCACGACCCTTTTGACCAGTTGGTGAACATTTTCTTACTTTGATCTTGTGAAAGTGAAAAGTGAAAGTACACAACCTCTTCCTTTACCGTTGGGTGAGGTCACAAGAAAGGACCTCTTAGGACCCCTGCCCCCTCGGACCACCCGACGGTAGAGACCCCAGCGTGTCTCAACCTGTACTGACTTCACTGAATCGTCGTCGTCGTCTTGTGAAAGATTGTGGTATGTGTTTTTATTTGAGATTCATCTAATTTCTAGATTGACATTCTGGTCTTTGATATTTTGAGGATCTCCTTTTGTATCCGTTTTGTGAGAGAGTGTATTTAGTATCGTCCTAGGAGATGCTGGGTGGAAGGTCTTATTACCTTTATTTTCGTTTTTATTTGTTTACCCTGGATTAATTTTAATTTTCGAAAACGTGTTACTTCCTTTGATATTCGTTCCACTTTTCTGTCGGAAGTCTTACCCTCTTTTATTATCGTTTACTTCGTTGACTGTTTCTTAATTAGAGTTTTTATATATTCGTCGAGGACGTCGAGTTAAGGTCTTTTTATTTGCTGGGTTAGTTTTTTACCCGGTTTCTTGATTTGTCTGTAAAGAGGTTTCTTCTGGATGTCTACCGATTGTTTGTGTACTTTTCTACGAGTTGTGGTGAGTAATAGTCTCTTTACGTTTAGTTTTGGTGTTACTCCATGGTAGACTACGACCAGTCTTATCGACGATAGGTTTTCAGATTTTTGTTATTTACGACCTCTCCCACACCTCTTTTTCCTTGGGAGAATGTGACAACCACCCTTACGTTTGTCATGTCGGTGATACCTCTTGTCACATCTCTAAGGAATTTTTCGACCTTTATCTTGACGGTATACTGGGTCGTTTGGGTGACGACCCGTATGTGTGGCTCCTTTGGTCTTAACTTTCTCTGTGCACATGGGGTTACAAGTAGCGTCGTGACAAATGTTATCGGTCCTGTACCTTCGTTGGATCTACAGGTAGCCGTCTGCTTACCTATTCTTTCGACACCATGTATATGTGTTACCTTATAATGAGTCGGTAATTTTTCTTATGTAAACTTAGTTAAGATTACTTCACCTACTTTGACCTCGGATAATATGTCTCACTTCATTCGGTCTTTCTTTTTGTGGTTATGTCATATGATTGCGTATATATACCTTAAATCTTTCTACTATAACTACTGGGATATACGCTCTCTTGTTTTCTCTGTGTCTACATATCTTGTCGGAAAACCTGAGACACCCTCTCCCTTTCCCACCCTACTAAACCCTCTTACCGTAACTTTGTACATATTATAGTACATTCTTTACTTAACGGTCAGGTCCAAGCTACGTACTATGACCTACGAACCCCGACCACGTGACCCTACTGGGTCTCCCTACCATACCCTTCCCTCCACCCCCCACCCCCCAAGTCCTACCCCTTACGTACATGTGGGTACCTCCTAAGTACAGTTACATACCGTTTTGGTTATGTTATAACATTTCATTAATCGGAGGTTAATTTTATTTATTTAAATATGATTTTTTTGACATTATTCTATAGTGTGACCGGTCTTACTGGTAGTAGTTTTTCAGATGTTTATCATTTACCACCTTTTTTCTCTGAGGAAGATGTGATGACTACCCTTACATTTAACCACGTCGGTGATACCTTTTGTCATACCTCTAAGGAATTTTGTGATTTTTATCTTATGGTATACTATGTCATAAGGGTAAGAACCCGTATACAGACCTCTTTTGATATTAAGTTTTTTTATATACATGGGGTCATAAGTATCGTCGTGAGAAATGTTTTAGGTTCTGTACCTTTGTTGGATTTACGGGTAACTGTCTACTTACCTATTTCAACACAATGTATAATTATATACGTTAACTTTTAACGACGACGACGACGACGACGATTTAGCGAAGTCAGTACAGGTTGAGACACGCTGGGGTATCTGCCGTCGGGTGGTCCGAGGGAACAGGGACCCTAAGAGGTCCGTTCTTGTGACCTCACCCAACGGTAAAGGAAGAGGTTACGTACTTTCACTTTTCATGTTCACTTCAGCGAGTCAGCACAGGTTGAGAATCGTTGGGGTACCTGACGTCGGGTGGTCCGAGGAGGCAGGTACCTAAAAGGTCCGTTCTCATGACCTCACCCCACGGTAACGGAAGAGGTTTAACTTTTAATCAGTGTTTTTCTTGTTTTATTATGGTACATGTCATTGTACTTACTTCGATCTCTAAGAATGACTTACTTCATTCAGTTTATCTCTTTCTATTTATAGTAAACTATAGTGAATATATACCGAAGATTTTTACCCATGTTTATTTGAATCAGTGTTTTGTCTTAATCTCAGTGTGTATATCTTTTGTTCGAATACCAACGGTTTCCCCTTGAACTCCCCCTATTTAATCCTTCAACCCTAATTATCTATTTGTGGTGATATATTTTTATCTATTTGTTGTTCCTAAATGATATATCGTGTCCTTTGATATAAGTTAATTTTTTTTGGATATACCTTTTTTGTTGGACTTCGATATGGGGACTTTGATTGTGTTATAACACTTAGTTAATATCAATTTATTTTTTTATGAAGACCCTTTTACTTTTTAGACTGTCAGTAAGGTCAAAGGCTGGAGGTATTATCGTCTTTGTACTAACGAGTCAGAGTTGAGTAATTTTTCTTTCCTCACCCTCAAACCCTACCTGTACATGTGTAACGATACAAAATTTACCTATTAGTTGTTCATATCGTGTACCTTGAGACGAGTCACAATATACCGTCGGACCTACCCTCCCCTCAAACCCCCTCTTACCTATGTATGTACATGTACATACCGACTCAGGTAAGTGACAAGTGAACTTTGGTAGTGTTGTAACAATTAGCTTATATGAGGTTATGTTTTATTTTCAAAAATAATTACTTTTTCTCTCCTCTCTACCACAACACCCGACTTAACACAGGGGTGTTTTAAGTACAACTTAGAGTTTAGGGGTTACACTGACGTAAACTTATATCCCGGAAATTTCTCCATTAGTCCCAATTTCTCTAGTCAAGTCAAGTCGAGTCAACGAGTCAGTACAAGCTGAGACTCTGGGGTACCTGACGTCGTGTGGTCCGGAGGGACAGGTAGTGGTTGAGGTCCTCTAATGAGTTCGAGTATAGGTAACTCATCCACTACAGTAGGTTGGTAGAGTAGGAGACAACAGGGGAAGAGGAGAGCGGAACTCAGAAAGGGTCGTGGTCCCAGAAAAGTTTACTCAGTCGACAAACGTAGTCCACCGGTTTCATAACCTCAAAGTCGAAGTCGTAGTCAGGAAGGTTACTTATAAGTCCTGACTAGAGGAAATCCTACCTGACCAACCTAGAGGAACGTCAGGTTCCCTGAGAGTTCTCAGAAGAGGTTGTGGTGTCAAGTTTTCGTGGTTAAGAAGACGTGAGTCGAAAGAAACATCAGGTTGAGAGTGTAGGTAGGTACTGATGACCTTTTTGGTATCGGAACTGATCTACCTGGAAACAACCGTTTCCAAAACAATTTCTCTATTAATCCCAATTTACTCCAGTAAACCCGAAGAGACCATCGAGTCGACCATTTCTGAGACTGACGTTACGTCCTCTGGGACCAAGTCAAGGGTCCAGCTCTTCTAGGTGACCTCTTCCCCATCCGATGGGTGAGGTCATAAGAACCTGAAGAGACCCCCGAGTCTACCATTAGATGGACGTTACGACCTCTGGACCCAAACTAGGGACCTAACCCTTCTAGGGGACCTCCTCCCGTGCCGTTGGGTGAGGTCGTAAGAACGGATCTCTTAGGGGTATCTGTCTCCTCGGACTGCCCGATATCGGGTACCCCAACGTTTCTCAACCTGTGTTGACTCACTGATTCGTGTCGTGTCTCCAGTAATCCCACCCCCGGTTTATCATGACCACAGGACTATTCCTCCTCCATGGTTGTTGTGTACATGTATCTTCCTTCCGGTATGCACCTGTGTCTTTCTTTTGTAGACGTTCGGTGTTTCTCTCCGGAGTCCTCTTTGGTTTGGACAGTTGTGAAATTAGAATGTAAACGTCGGATGTCTTGACACCTTTTTTACTTGAAGACAAAAAGTTCGACGGGACAGACACTTTAAAATAATACCATCGGACTCGTCTGATTATGTCCACCATAGGACCTACCCTAGGACTTTGTCTTTCTCCTATAATCCCCCTTTGGTTACTTTACACTTATTCACACCTTAAATCAATTATCATGACATGGTCAAACCCAAGTAATCAATACCGTTTATCTGATATTATTATGCAGCTATTATCACCTTTACCGTACCCGATGTGTCCTCAAGAGACATGATAGGTTGCTGTCATGTTGAAAAGATATGTAGATTTGATGGGATTTTAATTTTCAGATAAAATTGCTTTTATCTCCTCTTCATCGGTTCGGGTGTCCATGTCCCATCGTCTCCGGACGTAAGTTACAAGATCTGAAGGGTCCCGTCGTTGTAAAGGAGGTGGTGATGAAGGAGAGACCTCTGTATATGGTCTCGAGGGGGATTCAAAGGAAAACCCGACGGAAGGTTGTACACTTCGTTCCACACCTAGTGAGGACGAGGTCGAGGGAACCTCGACGACGTGTCAACAAAGATAACCTTTATCTAATACCTGACCCTTTCACCTTTCAGACTACCACAAAGGTCAGGGACCAGAGACATTTTTCGTGAGTATGTCGACGGGAAAAAGTGAGAGAGTTTTCCTCTCCCTCGTTCAAAAGATTTCGAGTATCCGGGTCCGGTTTCTCCAAATACTTCTACAACCACAATTTTTTCTTTTGAAATGTCTCGTCGAAGATAGAACGAAGGTTTAGTCGTATGTACCGTAGTGCGAAACCCATGGACGAGGGTGTGTAAAGTGAGACACTTTGAAAGTAAGATGATTAATACCGTTCTAAGTCAGTAGGAGTTAAGGGCGAAAAATGTCTATAAGGAACGGACATTCTTATTTTTATATTTCCTTTTTCCCTCGGTGGTCCTTGAGGGTCGGACATCAAGACATTGACTCACTATCCTACCCTAGGTGTCCTACTCTCTGAGTACTACTTCCTCGGTCACACTATTCCGTCCAGCCGGAAGTAGGAATTAGACGGCGTAGTACCTGATTCTGGTCTCCGGGGACAGTCCCGGAGGGTGGCAAAGAGGGAAACCTGATTGAAGATGAGGTTGGTCGTTCAGACCACAGAAGCAACTAGATAGGGAAAATACTTGGTGGTGTGTGAAACGGGGACTTGTCGTTCTGTCCCCACTTCTGTAATCTGTGGTACTCGAGGAACGGAGGTATCACCGTGATTAATGTCGTCAGGACCATTTTTCTCTTTCCTTTAAAGGTACTCGGACTCCGAGTCTCGTCGTGACTGGACACTTAGACTCCGTCTACACTAGACGAGAGAACAGGGACGACAAAAAAGACACCTCTTTCAGCAATTGAACACAGAGTCCACGATGGTCTGTTTGGGGGAGGACCGGGGAGGATAAGGAGGTTTCCTTCGTCTCCAGTGAGAACTGGACAAGGGGTATATAAGGAAGGGAACTCACTTCTATTTCGACCTTCTCCCTTCTGTAGTTCAGGAGATCGAAATATTTCAAGGTGATCGGGTTATGATATCTTGTTTGTTCCAAAATCCGTACTGTTTTCTCCTTGTGCACTTTGAACATTGGAAATGTCGAGTACAAGATTTATCGACATTTCTTTTCTCATAACCCTGATTCTAAGTCTGACCGTAGATTCAGGTGCGTAAGTGGGCTTATCCGTCGGACCCTATGTCTTGGAAGAGGGGTGGAGTGTGGTGAATTTCTTCGTCGGACGGAGACTCTCAGACAGACCACACGAACTTAAGGATTGTCCCTCATTCTTACTCTTGAAACCAGATTGTTTGACAAGTCCTTTAGGTCGAGGACCTACTCCACCTGAAACCTCCCCGTTCCGGTCAATCGACACGTTCCCCGAGGGTCTCAGGAGCGACGGGGGACGACCACGACCCCAGTGCACGAGAGGGAAGGGGGCCCTACCTTCCCAGGGGAACGAGAATGAGAACGGTTCACTCCGTCCCTCGATAAAACGTGTCGTGAGACGACCTTTCTTTCATCTATCACACCTTGTCTCCTTCTCGTAGAGTCTTCTTTCTTTTGCACTTGACTTCGTGGCAGGACAAAAGTATCTCGGTGTCGTCAAAGATATATATGATATAAATTGTCTTCGAGTGTCACAGAAGAAACATTAATAAACATACGTAGTAGGCCTGGAAGTCTGACAGACATAATAGGTGTTAATAGAGTTGAGTAGATGTACAAGTCAAAGGGTCCTTCCCCTTTTGGAGAGGACTGTCAAATACTTAAGACCCCTTAGACTGACCCCCTCTGCATCTTTTCGTTTGTTAACCATCCCGTATATTAATAGAGAAAGTTTCCTTTGTAAGTGGAGGTCGACCGGATGAACACATCCAAGATCACGGACTTTTCTCTTAATTAATTGGGTCCGTCCAGAGATCACGAACGTACAGGAGGAAGTTTTGGATAAATGTTTGGACGAATCTTTACGACCCGAAAACGTTCGTCTCTCAAGTGAATATTTATGTCGACGTCTACCTTAAGAAACGTTTACCTTTACCTTTTAAGACTTGTCCTTATTGAACTGTAAACTAAGACCTTGTTATCATTTTACAGTTGTAGACGGCACTTTTATATCTTGATATTTTATTACTAATTCTCAGGAAAGTCCAAAAAATTTTTATATATGGTGACAAACCCAAACCAACAAAGTGTTTCGAGACACGTCATAGTGAAATGATGATAAATTCGTTAACTCATTAATTTGTTCGTGTGAATCTGTAATTTAAAATAACCTTGTATTATTATCTTAGTAAGATAGTCTCGACACCAGGTAAATCCGGTCTTCAGAGAGAAGGTACATGATCTTCGACCCAAAAAACTATCGGATTATTAGGGAACAATTACTACTAAAATTTCTAAACCTAAGTGTCTTTGTAGGGTTTAAGACAATTTTTTGGTAAAATTACACTAGTGAATATTAACACGATTTTGAAAAGAATTTAAATACTTGTTATACTTGGTTATGGTCGAGAACTTACCGATTAATTTAGACGACGGATACCACAATTCGTCGTGGAGGTTGAAAAAAAAGAAAAATTTTATAAAAATAACACTAATTCTTTTGTGTGAATTGTATTTTAAATGGTAGAATTGTGATTCACAGGACAAGTCATCACAATTCATATAAGTGTACCAACACGTTAGTTAGAGATTTTAAAAAACAGAACGTTTTGACTTTAATATGGGTAATTTGTTATGGAGGGGGAAGGGGAGAGGTTGAGTCGAGGACCGTTGGTGGTAAAATAAAAC
>SJYO01042842.1:0-13957 GCA_006410555.1 Capra ibex
TTTTTTTATTTGAATATACATGAGTTGGAAATGTCGGGTTAAGTTCGTTGTCATGAAGAATACACTTTAGAGTCTCCTATTATAACGATTGTAAATTAATATTTATAAGAACTTAGACCAGGGGAGAATTCTACCAAACTGTTCTTATAAACGATGACTCCCGGTAGAATATAAATACAAGTAAGTTTGACAAAGGATGCTCCGTACTTCTCTAAGGAAAATCAGGTGTTTGGTTTCGTACCAGTCCAAGGGAAGAAAAGTAAATCGTTTATAGAGGAAGTGTCGTGTTCTGGGCCTCTACCCGATACCGTTTATACTACCACACTCGACCCTTTCTCGTTGGAAGAGGTCACCCATTGATAAGACAGAACCAAAATGTAGGAAGACACATTTGACGCCGTCCCCCGAGGACTAGACGTACTTCTGGTCCTTTGAAAATTTCGTAGGGGTTCACGACGAGGTCTGGGTAACGAGAAAATCCCACCCTCACCTCGGAAGTGGTTGTATCGTAAGGATCTAAACAGAAGTAAACCTCAAGTTTAGGTTGTACGGACTTTTCCTTTTCAATAGGGTTACTACACGTAAAGGTTCTCGAAACAATTGAGTACCCTAAAAGGAAAAGGTAATGTAGGATTTGGACGAAGAGAAAAACAAAGATATATATTTCATTAAGTCTAAGTCTAAATGAAAACTGAAATTTCTTCAAAACTCTACAGATGGTAAATATATTGACGTACCGTTGTCAAGTTTCTGTAATTTCTAGGATATCACTCAATCTTCCACCGGGGGTTTTATATGTAAGTGTAGGATTAGGTACACTTGAATAAATTGTGTCTTTGAAATGTTTACATTAACTCTTTTCCCATAGTTTTAGGTTAGTATGACCTAACGGAACCACCCCGGAGTTAGGTCACTGTTCACAGGAAAATACTCTGTGTGTCCACTCTTCCGGAACACTCCAGAAGAGCTACCTCCTCCTCCGACCTCCATATGTCAGTGATCGTTTCCTCCTGGACCTCGGTGGTCTTCGGTCTTCTCCGTTCCTTTCTAAGAGAGGAGTAAACCTTCCTCAGACAAGGACGACTGTGGAACAACAGTCTGAAGACTGGAGGTCTAACATCCCTTGGTTAAGAACGAAAAACCTCGGTAGTGTAAACACTATTAAACATTACCGTCTTGTTCCCGATGACCCCGAGTCTGTCAAAAGGTTTCCACTGTAAAGATTTGTCGATTTTCGTTGAGGACTAACAAATGCAAGCACCTTCCCGTAAAAATCTAATTTAATTTCTCATTAATTAATTCAATGAGAAACCCTGTAAACGTAAGCTTAAGAGTGTGTTCATTTGTATGTGTAAATAAGTAGTAAGTTGTTTACAAACTCATTGGTGATAAATGGTTCATAATGACCTAGTCGTTAAAAACTAGGTCAGTGTCTCCCCGTCGTAGACGTTTGTATCTGTGAGGGACCCCTTCTACCCACCCATTATTCCATCATTCAGACTGAACGACAGAGTCTAACCTCAGTGAGGAAAGATAAAAGAAAGGATTTCCGTCATATCTGATGTACAGATACCCAGACCTTCTTCGACTATGTTCCCTTTGGGAAAATCCTCGTCCGTCTAAGTCGTTGAGAAAGACTTCTCCTTCTTTTCCCTCTACGATGACAATCGTGGTCACAACTAGAATACCTACGTTTATAGTCCACTCAAACTAACGAGGGTCTTTTAAGTCGTGTCTCCTTAGAATAGACGTCCGTTGACATCCTCACCCTAAAAGACTGACTCTCGGTCTACAACTCTTTTTGTATTGTTGATTTTACACCCTCCCTCTGTCTCCCTCAACCCCTCCCTCTGCACCTTTCTTCCTCTTTTATGTGTTCTTCTTACTTTCTCTGGTAATGTCGACTCTCTTATTTGTAGATTAGTCTGAAAGAGACAAGGAAGAGTAACGAAAAGACTTGTCTTTACTTACCTGTTGTCTATTTCGTAAAAGGACTTAAGAACGAAGACGTTCTTCCCCTCTTGAAGTGGTGTATGACGTTAAGGAGTTCGTGTAAAATGTTGAATGTCACCATATTCGTCTCGGGACCCCCTTCAGGACAGAAGAACTACTATAATTGATTCGGACCTCTTCGCTTCTGTCTCGTCTCTGACTGTCCAGCCGAACCTCTCTGGTCTGTCGTGTCGAGGGACGTGGAGCGCCGACGGGTCGAGAGTCTACGTCCTTGGATGAAGACACGTCCCGTGTCACGAGACCTTCGTGGACGACAGACAGGGGTTTGGAGTAACACCCGAGGTCCCATTGAGGAGGAGTAGAGAGGAGTCTCGTCCCCGGTCTCTTTCGACTTCAGTACTACAGATACTTCTTTAACTTAAAATTATTTTTTTTTAGGGGTCTAAGTCACAGTGACTTTTTAAGACAGTTTGTAACTTCTCCTTAATCGTACTTAATATGTGTCAAAGAACGTCTGTTATCTTTCTTTTATTAAGAAGTGAGTAAAATACTCCAATTATAATGGGACTACGGTTTTAGTCTGTTTCTGGTATTTCTTGACTTTTGATGTCCCTTTATAGAAAATAGATCTTCTATCTGTGTTTAAAGACTTTTATAAAATGGTTCATTTTAAGTAACTATACATTTTACTCATTATATGGTTCCTGTTTACATTAAAGAAAGTTCCCACGTTCTGTGTAATTATAACTTTTAGTTACCTATCTTAAGTGTAATCGTCCCATCTTTTCTTCTTAGTATAGTAGTATAATTAAATGAGTCTTTTTTACTAAACGTTTTTAAGTCATCAGTTAATACTACTTTTGAGACTCTTAGTGTTCTTATCACCCCTTAAAGGAGTTATCGATTACCATAAGAGTGATCATTTTCTGATATTAAAAGAGATTCTTTCTCTTTTTTTGCCTCACAGGTAAGAACAGTGAGCCATGTCACGATCTACAACCTCGTTTACGTTATTTCTTTCATCTACATTGCTAGAATACCTCAACTTTCTTCTTCATTTTGACAGTGATAAACGACCATTGTACTAATAGATACATCCTTTATGTTTCTTATACGGGGATTTAAATATAATCCCTTTAGTTTTAATTTTGGTGTTTTTCTTTCGTGAAGTGTATGTAGTATTCCCGATTTTAATTTTTATGACTGTTATGGTTCAAGACCGTTCCTACGTCTCTTCAACCTAGTGAGTACGTAACGACCACCCACTTACCGGGTCAGTAAGATCTTTTGTCAGGTTCTTAAAGTTTATGTGAATTTATTAGTGAACGACTTAAGAATTATGACCTTTAGTTGGTCACTAGAAGTGACTTACTTGTCTATTTATAGGACATCATGTAAGTGTGTTACTTTATAATAAATATGTAGAAAAAGTTCCTTCAGTTTTCAAGTAAATTATACCTTTCCTTTAGATTTTTTCTCATCTCTATTTATATATGTGCATTTTACCTAAGTGAAACGACGTGACATCCTTGATTGTAAAATGAGGTTATTTTTAGTTAATTTTAATTTTTTTTCTTTTAGGTGGATTATATAAATTGGATCGAAGGGAATTTACACTGGTTATGAACGTAATCGGATGTTACCCCTTTTTTAGTAGAGTGTGTCAGATAAAATATGATTTTATTACTTTTAGAATAAGATACATAACTTATGGCAGGACTTTCACTTTTAGTCCTACCAATATACCCATATTTTACCGACATTTACACAATCAACAAATGTGAGTACTAAAACTCCGACCGGTCCTCGAGTCGAGTAAGAACGACGGGTCTTAGTGGTCCTTTGTATTATGACGTACAACGATCGGGTCCTTTTCTATTTTAAAGTTATAAGGTTCATACCAAAGATGACTTTCGTATAGTAAGAGAGTGATGACATTTCAGTTTTTAAGATTTAACTTAATAGTATTCAACCCCTGTCAGACATCACTAATTTTCCTTATCTGATAACTATATACGTCATCAGATCTACCCAGAGTACTACAATACGACTCATTTCTTTAGTTAGAGTCTCCGATGTACCATATACTAATATGAATAACCTAATAATACTGACATATACATCACACTAAGACGAAAATGTTGTAAGAGTTGTCCTGTTTTATACTTCTACTTTCCTCCAGTCATCACTGGACCTAATATTTCTTAACGTCCGGAACCCTCCCACATGTTTCTCCCAAAGAAATCTCTCTACTTTGTTGAGATACAGTACTAAAATTACCACCATTGTTCTCGGATATGTACACTATTTCAAAGTGTCTCGATTCGTAGTTTTGGTCCCACGTATAATTTGACTCCATAGTCTAGCGCTAGATATAAAATTATTTTAAAACCGTTATATTTAAAGGACCATACATATACATTAATAATATAATCGTATACATAAAATCTTATAGTTCAACGAGAAGTCGACGACGTTCGGAAACACCAGAGAAGACGAATCAATGTTTATTAACCTTTGGTCCTGTAGTCGTCTAAAGTCCCTAAAAGTTCCTAACGTCACTACCCCCACCAGACGTTTCATTCAAGAAATCCCACTACCTTACTAAGACGTAGAATTAAAACCACCATCATTGTTCTTGGATGTTTACCCTATTTAAAGTGTCGATGTGTATTTTTCCACCTATATTTTTGTACACTACATATATTATTTTACTATGTATATTATATCCATAATAGAACGACAAGGGGTCTGACGAGACCCGTAAACACCAGAGGGAACCAAGGAACATTTATTAATCTTTGGTTCTGTAGTCGAAGAACAGTGAGTCTCAACTTTGCCCTGTCTTCTCATCTACCAAGTTGACGTATATTTGAGAGGAGGGACGTAGTGAGTAACTACTCAAGAAAACTGGAATTTAAAATTCTTGACCGTGACAAAACCTCTGACACAGATATGAAGGAAAAGATAAACGAATAAGTGAAAACCAAGAAAATTTAATTAAGTAAATAATTCTACTACTTTGATTCACCTTCTAACTCTCTATGTCTGAAGTACTAGTACGTGTCATGTGTTTTGAAGTCAGTAGTTGGAGACACCAGAACTGTAGCTGATTCACAAACTTATCCTGACCTTTTCCAGTCAAAGTAAGTCAGGATTCTTCCCGTTACGGTTTCTAAGAAGTTTGATAATACGTTAACACGAGTAAAGTATACATTCATTCTAATACGAATTTTAGAATTCGATCGAAAGTCGTCACACACTTGGTTCTTGAAGGTCTACATGTCCAACCTAAAGTTTCTCCGTCTCCTTGGTCTCTAGTTCAACGATTGTAAGTAACCTAGTACCTCTTTCGTTTCCTTAAGGTCTTTTCGTAGATCAAGATGAAGTAACTGATACGACTTTTGAAACACACCTATTGTTGTTTTACACCTTGTAAGAATTTCACTACCTTTATGGTCGGGTGGAGCGAACAGAGGACTCTTTGGACCTACGTCCAGTTCTTCGTAATGTTGGCCTGTACCTTATTACCTGACCAAGGTTTAGTCCTTTCCTCAGAAAGTTCCGACGTATAACAGTCGGACAAATAAATTGAGTATACGACTCATCTTGTACACTTTTCGGTACGACCTACTTAGTGTTCGACCTTAGTTCTAACGACCCTCTTTATAGTTTTTGGAGTCTATGCGTCTTCTATGGTGAGATTACCCTCTTTCTCTTCTCCTTGACTTTCCCTAAAAACTACTCACACTTTCTCCTCTCATTTTTTCGACGGAACTTTGAGTTGTAAGTTTTTAGATTCTAGTACCGTAGACCAGGGTAGTGAAGTACCGTTTATCTTTCCCTTTTTGATCTTCGTTACTGTCTAAAAAAAAAAGGAACCCGAGGTTTTAGGGATACCTGTCACCGACGCCGGTACTTTAACTTTCTACGAACGGGGCACCTTCTTTTCTATACTGTTTGGTCGTCCACCCGATCCATCGAAGTCAACACAGGTCGAGACGTAGGGATACTTGGCATCGGAAGGTCCGAGGAGACAGGTACTCTAAAGGGTCCGTTCTTACGACCTCACACAACGGTACGGGAGGAGGTCCCCTAGAAGGACTGGGTCCCTAACTTGGGTGTAGAGAATACAGAGGACTTAAACGTCCGTTCAAGAATTGGGGATCGCGGTGGATCCTTCGATTTCTACTGTAAAATTTTTCGTCTGTCTAGTGAAACGACTGTTTCCAGACATATCAGTTTCGATACCAAAAAGGTTATCAGTACACACCACATTCTCAACCTGATATTTATTCCGACTTTCGACTTCTTAACTACGAAAACTTGAGACCACGACCTCTTCTGAGAACTCTTAGGGCACCTGACGTTCCTTCTGTTTGGTCAGTTAGTATTATACTTAGTTGACACTTATAAGTGACCTTCCTGACTACAACTTCGATTTCGAGGTTATGAAACCGGTGGACTACGCTTCTCGGTTAAGTAACCTTTTCTGGAACTACTACCCTTTCTAACTTCCGTTTTCTTCTTCCCTCTCCGTCTCCTACCCTACTAATCTCGTAGTAACTGAGTTACCTGTACTTAATCTCGTGGAAACCCTCTATAACTTCGTGTCACACCGGACCACACGACGTCAGGTACCCCAGTGTTTCTCAACCTGTGTTGAATCGTTGACTTGTTGTTGTTGTTTCACAAACTTTATACATCTATGTTGAAGACATCCTCTCGTAATGTCGTAATACAGTGTCTTTCTAGACCGTATGAATAGAACTTAAATAAAATGTTTCTTGTTTACATTACTCAGTCATTGTTCACTCTGACCTGTGAAATCTGGTTGCTGTCTTTTACACTGTAGTCCTGTTAAGGTCCTGTGTACTAGATTATTTATGTTAAGACGAACACCTCCCCTGTCCTGACTTATAGGACTAGAAGGAGTTTCAGATTATTTACTCTGAATTAAAGTTTAAAGTTTTCTTATATAATAAGGACAATGTTAAAGTAAGTTTTAAATTTTGACTTATCTAAGACTTTCAGTCTACCTTATTAAAAAACAGCAAATACCACTTCATTGAAGTAAATAACTTTTTGGATTTATCTCAGTATCTTGAATTTCTGTTTCTCTATGTTATTAATAAAACTTATTTTAAAGGTAAGTGGTTCTTCGGATTCTAGGCGTTCAAAAGAATTTCTCAGTAATCTAGGACCTACCCTTTTCATTCATATCCGATTTATTTACTGGTCAATTATGTATTGTCTTGTAAAGTATCCGATATCATTTAATATAAAATTTAGTCGACCTTTTTGGTAAAACAACTTATTAATAACTACATACAGTTGAACGAATTATAAGTCAAGGGGAGTCGAGTTTAAAATTATGACTACAAAAAAAAAAAAAAGTACGGAAGAAAGTCCTAGACGGATTAAATTATTGGTCCCTTTCTGTTCGTCTGTTTCATTTCCAAACACCACTCGGTCTGAAAAAGGGTACACACGTGTCTGGTGCACCAGATACTTGTACTGCCGGGGGTGTAGGACAAGACCCCTCAGTGTGCCCATGCCCCATCATACATATACACGACGGTCCGTGAGTTTCTGTGACTTGAGAGTCGAACTCCGTCTTGAGTCGTGTATACACGTCCCTTTAGGTACGGAGTACGTCGAGAGGTCAGACGAGACCCACAAGGACCGGAAGTGGAAGAGACCATCCCTACGAAAGCTTACACCCACGCTCACAAGTCCCACTTTCCGGACGCGTGTCCGCGCACCTCGAAGTGTCCCTGAACCCTTCCTTTGCTCCTAACCTCTTTTCGTTCGTAGAATCCTAAATTAAAAAACAGAAACCTAGGATTTATTGAGGATGTGATAAAATAAGTGACCAAGTAGAAACTAAAGACTAAAAAAAAAGGTGTCCTAGACCACACCGGGTCTTTCAATGAGTTCTGGTCGGTCTATATAGGTCGGTTCACCCCGTTAGTCAGTGGGACTTAACAGCCATACTTTGTTCGACCTCTCAAATGATAGAAAAAACCATGTTCGTTGAAGGGTCACCTGTCTACTGAATGGAATAAGTTGTCATAAGTCCTATGTCGTTGCGTTCCCTGCCGGCGATGATACATTTGAAGGTCTTTCGTCTATTTAGGTAGTCGGAGTAGTAAAGTAGGAATGTCGACCTTCTAAGACGTTTCATGAAGACACGAGAGACACTGAGTGTCACGAACTTCGTTATCCTTTTCGACATGTTTTTGGGTCTCGAAATATTCTCTCTCGGAGGGGCGACATCCTGGGGTCGACTTTACGTGTGTCTGGGGTCTGTTCTTTACTATCAGGACACCAACAAATTCAACACCAGACCTAGTCTTCTAAATTAAGATCTATTTCCGAGGAAGATACATTAACCTTTGTCCACAGGTCTCATTGAAAGATGATTATGTAAGAGGAGAACTTAAAGAAAAAGAGGTATATTATATGACTTAACGAAACGAAACGAAAAAAAATCAAATAAATATTTTCAGTTGGTATATCTTGTACACATTTCAACAGATCTAAACTTTTGAACAGGGTATTATGAAATTTGACCGTCAAAATGAAGTAGTGTTTGGACCCAAATCAACACACCTCAGTGGTAGTTTTGGTACAGGAATCAGTAAAGGAGAATCTGAAACACAGTCCCGTGTTAGTCTTGTCGTCTTGGTACCCACTACACCTTATTCTCTATTCAATATTCCTGTTTTTAGAGTCCGTTACCGATCTCGACCACCAGTTCAGACATGTTTCGACAACAAAAATATAGACTACAACTCGGACTTAAGTGAAATTTACTCGAATCTCATTGTAAACATTTCCTTTCAAACCACTCCTGCTTTCGTACCTGTTTGACACTGTGTATTTCAGCATGAATTGATACTCCTATGAACCTTGGGTGTTTCTGAACAGACAGAGTGGAGGAAGTCAGAGTGTTATGACCCACTGGAACTTCTCTTCGCCGACAGTAAACGGTAGTACGATGTGCGTGTGAACCGGGTTCTGTTTCTTCTACTCCTCCTGTAGATTGCCCTTCGCCTCCTCAACACTCAGTGGTTATTCTACTCGATCAAGTAGTCGTCGTTACACATCTTTTTCGTAAACGGGTTTAGGTCATCGGATGGTACCACTTTTGAGATTCTTTGTGTCCTTATTACCTCTCAAAGGAGTTGTCGAGAATGATACAAATGACCATTTTCTAAGATATAAAAAGGGATTCCTTCCCTTCTTTCCCTCTTATAGGTGAAATTAGTGAGAGGAAGTCGTGTCACGACCCGCGACATCGGTCACGTCATTTCACTCTTTTATATATTTGTTGGAAAATTCGGTCTTTCCGGCAGTTTAATGGTGATAAACGATAGATACATCTTTTAGGGTTTCTTATATGGGAGGTTTTGAGGATGTTGATCATTCACCCAAGTCTTCCAGAGCCCTATATGTTCCATTTGTGGTTTAGTTTACGTAAAGATATATGATCGTTATTTGTACACCTATAGATTTAATTATTATATTACGACAAATGCTACCGAGTTCTTTCTGGGATTTAGGAATCCGTATTTAGATTCTTTTGTACATGTCTTGAATATGTGTCTTTCGATGTTTTGTGACGATGAAGGTTTTTTATGTTTATCGGTTGATAAGATCGATAATAGGCTCTTTCTGGTTGAAGGTAAGGTCATAAGAACGGACCTATTAAGGTACCCGAATCCTCGGACCACCCGATATCAGGTACCCTAGTGTTTCTCAACCTGTACTGACTCACTGATCACACGTTGAAACCGGTGATCAAAGGTGTATTCGACTATCTTATTTGTACAAGGTTTACCGTTTGACCGTGGTCTCGCGATTACTTCGTGTATCTGAATTATTAGTAGTTCCAGTACAGTCAAAAGAAGAGTTTATCGTGGGTGTAGGTGAAGGAGTAGAGATATGAGGAACGTCGAGGGGATTAGGTTCGTAAATCGTGGAGACTGAACCTATTGACGTTCCCGGAGAATTGAGAGAAGGACGGAAATGAGAATTGAGAAACTTAGACTGAAGGTGTACTGGTTTCTCCATAATATATATATATAATATACACAAAGACATACATAACCTCTTCCTTTACCGTTGGGTGAGTTCATAAGAACGGACCCTCTAGGGTACCTGTCTCCTCGGACCGCACGACGTCAAGTACCCCAGTGTTACTTAACTTGTCATGAATCGCTGTCTTGTTGTTATTGTATATATACATATATATATATGTATATTAAGTATATTAATCAAAGAAGGACGAGTAGAAACCTATTACTCCTTGGTAGTCTTTAACATTTCTAGTTTACAATATAATTCTTAATGTTCCGTTACATGTTAAAAAGGGACTCAATGAAGATCAAAAGAGTAAGTGAAAAGACGGTGTATGAGATCTACATGTAGTCGGTGAAACTTTATTTTGGTAAATGCGACGATAATTCGAGAAAGGAATTAGACTTGGAAACGTCTACGACATCAGAAACCAGTCTTACCAAAAAGGGTTCATGAACAAATTTTGTGAATATACATGAGTTGGAAATGTCGGGTCAAGTTCGTTGTAATGAAGAATACACTTTGGATTCTCCTATTATAACGATTGTAACTTAATATTTATAAGAACCTAGATAGGGGAGAAATCTACCAAACTGTCTTTATAAACGATGACTCCCGGTAGAATATAAATATAAGTAAGTTTGACAAAGGATGCTCCGTACTTCTCTAAGAAAAATCAGGTGTTTGGTTTCGTGCCAGTCCAAGGGAAGAAAAGTAAATCGTTTATAGAGGAAGTGTCGTGTTCTGGGCCTCTATCCGAATATCGTTTATGCCACCGCACTCAACCCTTTCTCGTTGGAAGAGGTCACCCACTGAGAAGACAGAACCAAATGTAGGAAGACACATTTGACGCCGTCCCGAGGACTAGACGTGCTTCTAGTCCCTTGAAAATTTTGTAGGGGTTCACGACGAGGTCTGTGGGACGAGAAAATTCCACCCTCACCTCGGAAGTGGTTGTACCGTAAGGATCTAAACAGAAGTAAACCTCAAGTTTAGGTTGTACGGACTTTTCCTTTTCAATAGGGTCACTACACGTAAAGTTTCTTGAAACAATTGAGTACCCTAAAAGGAAAAGGTAATATAGGATTTGGACGAAGAGAAAGACAAAGACATATATTTCATTGAGTCTAAGTCTAAATGAAAACTGAAATTTCTTCAAAACTATAAAGATGACAAACATATTAATGTACGTTGTGAAGTTTCTGTAATTCCTGGGATATCACACAACCTCCCACCCGGGGTTTTCTATGTAAGTGTAGGATTGGGTGCCTTTGACACTTAGACTTGAGTTTAAATTGTTTCTTGGAAAAGTTTACATTAATTCGTTTCCTATAGTTTTAGGTTAGTATGACTTAACAGAACCACCCCGGAGTTAGGTCACCGTTCACAGGAAAATTCTCTGTGTGTCCACTCTTCGTAGAGGAAGAAGTGGTCCTTCAGGAACACTCCAGAAGAGCTACCTCCTCCTCCAACCTCCATACGTCAGTGTTCGTTTCCTGGTGTACCTCGGTGGTCTTCGGTCTTCTCCGTTCCCTCCTCAGAGAGGATCTTGTAAACTTTCCTCATACAAGGACGACTGTGGAACAAAAGTCTGAAGACGGGAGGTCCAACTTCCTTTGGCTAAGAACAAAAAACCTCGGTAGCTTAAGCACTACTAAACAATACCCTCTTTATCCCGATGACCCCGAGTGTGTTAAAAGGTTTCCATTGTAACGATTTATCGATGTTCGTTGAGGACTGACAAATGTAAGTACCTTCCCGTGAAAATTTAACGAGAAACCCTGTAAACGTAAGTTTAAGAGTGTATACGTTTGTATGTATAAATAAATAGTAAGTTGTTTACAAACTCATTGGTGATAAATGGTCCATAATGATCTAGTCGTTAAAAACTAGGTCAGTGTCTCCCCGTCGTAAACTTTTGTATCTGTGAGGGACCCCTTCTACCCGCCCATTATTCCATCATTCAGACTAACCGACAGAGTTTCACATGAGTGAGGAAAGATAAAGGAAAGGATCTCCGTCATATCTGATGTAAAGATACCCAGACCTTCTTCGACTATGTTCCCTTTGGGAAAATCCTCGTCCGTCTAAGTCGTTGAGAAAGACTTCTCCTTCTTTTCCCTCTACGATGACAATCGTGGTCACAACTAGAATACCTATGTTTATAGTGCACTCAAACCCCAAAGGGACTAACGAGGGTTTTTTAAGTCGTGTCTCCTTAGAATAGACGTCCGTTGACATCTTCACCCTATAAGACTGACTTTCGTCCTACAACTCTTTTTGTATTTTTGGTTTTACACCCTCTATCTTCCTCGACCCTTTCCTCTGTGCCTTTCTTCCTCTTTTATGTGTTCTTCTTACTTTCTCTGGTAATGTCGACTCTCTTATTTGTAGATTAGTCTGAAAGAGACAATGAAGAGTAACGAAAAGACTTGTCTTTACTTACCTGTTGTCTATTTCGTAAAAGGACTTAAGAACGAAGACGTTCTTCCTCTCTTGAAGTGGTACATGACGTTAAGGAGTTCGTAAAATTCGTTGAATGTCACCATATTCGTCTCCGGACCCCCGTCAGGACAGGAGAACTACTATAATCGATTCTCACCTCTTCACTTCTGCGTCGTCTCTGCCTGTCCATCCAAACCTCTCAGGTCTGTCGTGTCGAGGGACGTGGAGTGACGACGGGTCGACAGTCTACGTCCTTGGATGAAGACACGTCACCGTGTCACGAGATCTTCGTGGACGACAGACAGGGGTTTGGAGTGACACCCGAGGTCGCCAGAGAGGAGTAGAGAGGAGTCTCGTCCCCGGTCTCTATCTACTTCAGTACTACAGATACTTTTTTAACTTCAAAATTAAATTTTTTAGGGGTTTGAGTCACAGTGACTTCTTAAGACAGTTTGTAACTTAATATGTGTTAAAGAACGTCTGTTATCTTTCTTTTATTAAGAAGTGAGTAAAATACTCCGATTATAATGGGACTCTGGGTTTAGTCTGATTCTGGTATTTCTTACTTTTTGATGTCCCTGTATAGAAAATAGATCTTCTATCTGTGTTTAAAGACTTTTATATAATCGTTTATTTTAAGTACCTATATATTTTACTTATTATATGACTCGTGTTTACATTACAGAAAGTTCCCACGTTCTGAGAAATTATAACTTTTAGTTACCTACCTTAAGTGGTATAATTGTCCCATCTTTTCTTTTTAGTATGGTAGTATAATTAGATCAGTCTTTCTTTCCTAAACGTTTTTAAGTCATCAGTCAATACCATTTTTGAGACTCGTTGTGTTCTTCTCACCCCTTAGAGGAGTTATCGATTACCATAAGAATGATCATTTTCTGATACTAAAAGAGATTATTTCCCTGTTTTGGCCTCACAGGTAAGAATAGTGAGGAAGACATGTCACGATCTACAATCTCGGTCACGTTATTTCTTTCATCTATATTGTTAGATTATCTCAACTTTCTTTTTCATTTCGAAGGTGATAAACGACCATTGTACTAATAGATACATCTTTTAGGTTTCTTATATGGGGATTTTAATATAATCCCTTTAGGTTTAATTTTAATATTTGTCTTTGGTGTAGATAGTATTCCCGATTTTACTTTTAATGACTGTTATGGTTCAAGACCGTTCCTTCGTCTCTTTAACCTAGTGAGTACGTAACGACCACCCACTTACCGGGTCAGTAAGATCTTTTGTTAGGTTCTCAAAGTGTATTTGAATTCATAAGTGAATGACTTGTTGGGTTGTTAGTGTCAGGACCCATAAATACGAACTCTTTTCCTTTTGAAAATCCATGTAGTCATGACCTTTAATTGGTCACTAGAAGTAACTTACTTGTCTATTTATAGGACATCATGTAAATGTGTTAATTTATGATAAACATGTATAAGGAGTTGAAGTTATCCCAATA
>SJYO01042847.1:0-29112 GCA_006410555.1 Capra ibex
GGAGATACCGGGTAACGGATCTCCTTTATTTTTATTCAAAATTTTTTCCTTTGATTAATTTGAGATATCGAAAACATGTTACCTCCTTTGATATTAATTCCACTTATACATCGAAGTCTTAACCCTCTTTTATTATCACCGAGACTCACTTGAGGCCCTCAACCGCTACCTGTCCCTCCGGACCGCACGACGTTAAGTACCGTAGCGTTTCTCAGTCTGTGCTGACTCGGTGACTTAACTTGACTTGACTTATCGTTGACTTTTTGATTGTTTTTCAAACAGAGGTTTTACACGTTCGACGAGTACGTAGAGTTATGAGTCGATGTTTATGATGAGTCATTTTGTTTGGTGGTTAGTTTTGTATCCATTTTCGGGAGACGTTTCTTTTATATGTCTAATGATTCTCTGTGTCTTTGCAACGAGTCGTAGTGAGTAATATTCTCTTTACGTTTATTTTTGGTGTAACTCCATAATAAAGTGTGACTAGTCTAACCGGTAGTAATTTTACAGATGTTATATTAACGACCTCTCCCACACCTCCTTTCCCTTGTAAAAAATGTGACAACTACCCTTACGTTTGACCATGTTGGTAATACCTCAGAGGAATCTTTCAACCTTTCTCTTTATGGTATTCTAGGTCGTTAGGGTGAGAATCCGTACTTGAAGTTCCTTTGATCTGACCATTCTTTGTGTCATGAGGTTACAAATGACTTCGTGACAAACGTCATGGATCCTACACTTTCACTGGTCTTCCAGGTAGTCGTCTACTTACCAATTCCTTCAAAACGATGTATATGTATACTTTATAATGAGTCAATATTCTTCGGTACGTAAACTTAGTCAAGATTACTCACCCTTCTCGTGCTTTGGATAATGTGTCTTACTTCCTCGATTCTTTCTCTTTCTGTTTTGACATATAATTGAGTGTATACACCTTAAATCTTTCTACCCGATATTGCGTCCGTTCCTCTTCTCTGTTTCTAGAGTTCTTGTCTGCAAACTGAGTCACCCTCTTCCACTTCCACCCTACTAAACTCTTTTCGTGTAAATTTACACATGCCATGGTATACATTTTTTATCTTCTGGTCACACTCCAAAATATTGTACCCACTATATCCTATGGGTACAGTGTTGAAGACTTTAACGTCAGATTACGTACGTAGTCGGTGGTTCCTCGGACGTAAGATCACGTGTAGTACGTGTAAGACTCGAACGTCGGAGGTCGAGAGTAAAACGGGGAAGACTGTAGTGCTAGGTCCCATCCGACACCGTTGATGACTTAAACGTGAAATCCCCTCCGTAGTGTTTGAATAATTCGGGCGTAAGATCACGTTTGGACGACGTAGAACTTGGACTTGAGACCTCGTCTGTAGAACGGTGACTATTATGACAAATAGTAGTCGATCACAAAGTGACAGTACTATACAAAGGTAACGAAGAAGTAGAGACCAGTATTGAGACAGCAAATGGTGGTAGGTCACAAATAAAGTCAAGACATTGGACAAAGCTCACGAATAAGTTGAGTGAGGACCTGTTTGTATAGATCATAAGTCACGACACCGTCCAATTCACAAAGAAGTAGGAGGGGATCAATTTGTGTTGTCGTCAAATGGTGGGAATCACAAAGTAAAACACTGTACGTAGATAGGTGAGGTCCAGATTATGTGAGTCATCTAATAATAGTAGGTTACAAAATTGACACCTTGTAGGGTGTTCAGAAGAAGTACGTGGGGTACAGTTTGCATGGGTCATCGAATAGTGATAGGGTACAAAGTCACGTCTCTCTACTAAGTTCGCAAAAAAGTAAAGGAGGTCCATTTCGTGTGAGTCGTCAAACAGTGGTCACAAAGTGGACACTGCACTAAGAAGAATTAAATAGATCAACCGACACAACCCGGAATCAACACAGTACATTCTATCAGGAACTCTGTTCGGTTGAGATTGGTACCGCACGTCAGAGACCTTACACTCTTGAAATCATAAACGTCGATACCTCCAAATCAATAAGACATCGTATACCCTACAAGCAAAGGGTTAGTCCCTAACTTTGAAGGGGATGTGATGTTCCACATACGAATTGGTGACCTGGTGGTCCTTTCCGGGACACTGTACGACATTCACAGACGAAAATGTGGAGTATAGTTTTTCTGTGTAACAAACTACCCTTGTATAGTCGTAGGTCCCAACGTTTCTAACCTGTGCGAAGTTCTTGCAGAAGTAGGTGTGACCCGTTTATGTTCGTCCACAAATAGTGTTACGTCACGGTAAGGTACACGAAGAAGTAACTAATGAGTAACTTACATAGGTTACCTACTAGTAGTAGATGACAAAGTCACGTCACTGTGGAGCTCAATAAGAAGTACGTGGGACCCAGTTTGTGTAGGTCAACACATAGAGGTAGGTCACAAAGTGACGACGCTGTACGAAAGTCACACAGAAGTAGGTGGGGACCAGTTTGTATGATTCATCGAATAATAGGTGTGAAGTATCTCCTCCAAGTCGGTGTAGAAAGAGGTGGGGTCCATTTTGTCGGAGTGGTCGAATAGTGAACGACGAAAAGTGACGACAGTGTTCAAGTTCACGTAGAAATAGTTTGTGTGGTCATCAAATAGTGGTAGGTCGTGAAGGTTCGACACTGTGTTTGACGACATAGTAGGTCCGACCTTTTTATGTAGGTCATGAAATGATTTAAGTCACAAAGTCACGATACTACACTAAGTTCACGGATAAGTAGGTGAGAGACCTTTTTGTGTGAGACATCAAGTAGTGGTACGTCACGAGTCACGGAACTGCATCCTGTACGAGGCTTACGAAGAAACAGGTGGACCACAGTGTATGAGTTATCAAAAAGTTGTAGATATAAAGTCACGACACTTAGTGACGTATAAGAGGAAACAATTAGGACCGGGCAGTGAGGAACCCCAAATGGTGGGAAGTCTCAAAGTCACGACACTATACGAAGTACACGAAGTAGAAGAGGACATTTTGTATGAGTAATCACATGGTAGTAGGTTATAAGTCATGTCACTATACGAAGTTCACGAATTATCAGGTGTAGTCAGTTTGTATGGGTCGTAAAATAGTAATCGGTTCCAAAGTCCCGGTATTGAACACCGTATATCATCCACGAACAAACTAGGGGTCTCCACTTTAGTTGTTGACAAAATAGTGGTAAATAAGATAGTCACGACACTGTATGATGTCACGAAGGAATTGATGACCCAATTATGTGTCTAGGCAAGAAAGTCACGACTAATTACGTGTTCACGAAGGAGTTGATAGAACAAAGTTTATGTATGTCATCAAATAGTTATAGGTCACAAATTCACCACACTGTGTGAAGTCTACGAAGAAATAAATGGGTACTAACTACAAAGAGTCAGTGTGTCAGTACAGGTGGAGCAACTTTGGGGTACTTGATGTCGTGTGGTCCGAAGGGACAGGAAGTGATAGAAGACCTTAATCGAGTTTAAGCACGGGTAACTCTGTCAATACGGTCGTCAGTTGACAGAATAAGAGACAGTGTGGGTAGGGGTGGACGAATTTTAGAATGAGTCTCAATCAGAAAAGATTACTAAACCGAGAAACGTAATCCACCGGTTTAATAAAATTGAAGTCGTAGTTAGGAAGGTTACTCATCAGTCACAACTAAAGGAAATCCTGACTAACGAAACTAGGGAAACGTCAAGTTCCCTGAGTCCTCAGAATAGGTCGTGATGTCAAGATTTTGTAACTAATAAACTGTAAAGTGGAAGAAATATCAAGTCTAGGGTGTAGGTACGTGTCGATAACCTTTTTGGTATGAAACTGAAAACGGTCGTTTACCTACAGAGAACAAAGTATACGACAGATCCACACAGTATCGAAAAGGAAGTTCTTTGTTCACAGAAAATTTAAGTACAAACGTCAGTGGTACGTGTCACTAAAACCTTGAGTACTTTTATTTTTAGAAAGTGTCAAAGGTAACACAGGACTAAATAAACGATAGTTCTCCACCCTGACCTACTGTACTAGAATTAAATAACTTACAGCTCTAAATTCAGTTGAAACATTTAGAGGTGAAAGTAGAGTCGTTTCTCGAGATTAGGGAGCAGACGAAAGACAGTACACGTACAGACCCAAATAAATACAAAGAGGGTCTTTAAAGCTAAGGTCAAACACGAAGTAGGTCAGACTGTAAAACGTACTGTATGACACGTACATTCAATTTATTCACCGCACTGTTGTTCTGTCGGAACTGTATGAGGCAATGGTCAAGACTTGTTGAGGTAACAAGGACAGACTAAGACAATGAAGCACTGGACGTATGTCCAAAGAGTCCTCGGTCCATTTCACCAGGTCATATGGGTAGAGAATTCTTAAAAGGTGTCAAAGACACTGGGGGTGTCAGTTTCCGAAATCGTATCACTTACTTCGTCTAGTAAAAGACCTTAAGGGACGAAAAAGATACTAGGTTACTTACAACCGTTAAACTAGAGACCAAGGAGACGGAAAGCATTAGGTTAAACATGTAAACTTTCAAGAGTCAAGTGTATACCAACTTTGGATCTACCTCCATAAAACTCGTAATGGAACGGTCGTATACTTTACTCTTGTTGACCCGTCATCAAACTCGTACGGAAGTGTTACGGGGAAAAACCCTAGTCTCACTTAGACTGGAAAAGGACAGGACACCAGTAACTACTCAAAAGGTTTAAAGGACCGTGTAACTCACGTCGTAAAATTGTCATAATAGAAAATGTTAAACTTTATCGACTCGAAGTTCAGATAGTAGAGCTGATCGTAACAAACACCATTAAGAAGGATTCTAGGTGAACTGAAGTGTGGGGTCCAACAGACGAGATACACTCACTAGTGTGGTAATACCAATATATCCACTAATTCGTCTCTTCCGCTACCGTGGGGTGAGGTTGTAAGAACGGACCTTTTAGGGTACCTGTCTCCTCGGACCATCACACGACAGGTACCCCAACGCTTCTCGACCTGTGGTTTCTTCACTGTATCGTCGTCGTCGTCGTCGTCGTCGTCGTCGTCGTCGTCGTCGTCGTCGTCGTCGTCCACTAATTCTGGAAAGAGACCATGTCGAGAAGAGAATACGAAAACGGTCGTGAAGTAGTGTAAAAGAGGAAGACGATCCAAGTATGGTGAAGACAGGAACTAAAACGGGTACAAACGTACTTTATAAGGGAACCTCAGAGAGTCAAAGAACCGTTCTAAAGATCAGAAAGGACGCAATAACAAGGGAGATAAAAAATAACCGTAATTTATGTGTATGATAATATAGGGATAGGTAACAAATTCAAATCTATACGAAGTTCACAAAAAATTAGGTGAGGTCTTCTTTAATTACACTGTCGATAGTGGTAGGTAAAAAAGACATAACACTGTTCAAAATTCGGAGGAGGTAAGGGAGGTCCATTTTGTGTGGGACATTTAATGGTAGTAAGAACTACTACACGATAATGTCCGAACTTCACAGGGAAACAGAGTAAATTAGTTTGTGAGGGACAGCAAATGGTAATAGGTCACAAGGTCATGACACCGTACGGAGTACCTGAAGAAATAGGAGAGGTCTATTTTATACCATCCATCGAATAGTGTTAAGGACAAAGTCAAGACACTACTTGAATTTCAGGAAGAAATCAGGGAAGATCAATTTTGCGTAAGTCTTCAAATGGTACCAGGGTACAAAATTAGACACGGTACGAAAGTCAAAGAGAAGTAAGTTGTACATAGTTTGTGTGGGGTATCAAATAGTGGTAGGTCACAAAGTTACGACAAAGGACGAGTTGACGAAGAAGTAAGAGACGTCTTTTATGTATTGGTTAGTAAATAGTGTTAGGTCACACAATTAAGACCATATAAGAAGTTTTCTAGGAAACAGGTGAGTTCCAACTCGTGTGAGAATCAAATAGTGGTAGGTAACTAAGTACCGATAATGTATGAAAGTAACTAAAAAGTTGATGGTGTCGAGTAGTATGTGTTACTAAATGGTACTAGGTCAAAGTCACAACACTGTGCGAGGAACACGAAGAAAGATATATGTTCTAGTTTGTGTCTGGTAGACGCCACACTTTTCTTTCACAAAGTCAGTACTTTGGGTGAAGTTCACCAAGAAGTGCATGAGGTGTTGTTTATGTGGTATATCGAATAGCTGTGAGTAACACAGTTACAACATCGTGTATAATTACCGACGAAGTGATTGAGGTTCAGTTTCTGTAAGTCACAAAATGGTGATAGAACCCAAAGTCTAGACACTGTACGAAGTTCCTTTGATGAGTTCCAGTTTCCGTGGGACATCTAAACAACAACGACCGACAATAAACAAAAAGTCAGTGAGTCAGTACAGGTTGAGAAGTATTAGGGCACCTGACGTCATATAGTACGGAAGAACGGGAACTGGTTGAGGGCCTCGAACAAGTTTGAGTTTAGGTGACCCAGCCACTACGGTAGGTTCATAGACCAGGAGGTAGCAGGGGAAGAAGACGAGGTTAGAAAACGTCGTAGTCTCAGAAACGGTTACACAACCGAGAAGTGTAGTCTATCGGTATTATAACCTCGAAGACGGAGTCGTAGTCGGGGAGGTCACTTAAAAGTCCTAACTAAAGGAAATCTCAACTGACCTAACTAAAGGAATGTCGGGTTCCCTGAGTGTTCTCAGAAGAGGTTCTGACACAAAGTTTTCATAGTTAAGGAATTACAAGTCGGAGTAAATACCAGATTTAATGTAACAGTGTACTGACGAATTTTTTTGTGTTTATATCGAGACTGATATACTTGCGAAGAACCGTTTCCTTACAGAGACGAGAAATTGTACGTCAGATCCAAACAGTGACGAAAAGAAGGTTCTTTGTTCACAGTAAATTAAAGTATCGACGTCAGTAGTGGACGGTACTAAAACCTCAGGTTCTTTTGTCTTCAGACAGTGACAATGGTAACAAAAGGGTAGATAAACGGTACTTTAATATCCTGGTCTACGGGACTAGAATCAAAAAACTTACAACGTAGAATTCGGTCGAAAAAGTGAGAGGAAAAAGTGGACGTAGTTCTCCGAGACATCAATAAGAAACGAACTACGATATAGTCACCACAGTAGACGTATAGACTTCAATAACTATAAAGATAAAAAGAGAATTGAAGACGAACACAAAGTAGGTCGGGTCGTAAAAGGTTCTACACGAGACGTATATTCAATTTAGTTGTCCCACTGTTTATATCATCAAACACAAAAAAAAAGGGGGTTAAAGTTTGGTAGACAAGAAGAAATAGACCAAGAGTGACCAACAAAGAACTGGACCTATGTCCAGAGAGTCCTCCGTACATCCATCAGACCATAAAGGTACAGAAATTCTTAAAAGACGTCAAACAACACTAGGTGTGTCACCTAAAAATAGTATCAGTTATTTCGTCTTTACCAAAAGAAAAAAAAAATATATCATAAGAACGGAAAAGGTACTACTGGTAGTACTACTGGTACGCATGTCAGAAGAGAATACAACAACCTTCTCCCACAAACGATATTGATCACGTAAAAGAACCGTTTTTAGATAATCGGAAGCGGGACGAAGTAAAGTAAACCATAAGGTTCCGGTTTAAACGGACAATAAGGTTCACAAAGAACTGAAGGATGAAAACGTAAGGTAAGGGGATGTCACTTTTCCCGTAGAAAAAAACACCACAATCAAGATTTTCCAGAACATCCAGAAGTATCTTGGTAACTTAAAGTCGAAGAAGTCCTAATGACCAACCCCGAATCTGAACCCAATGACACTATAACTTACCATACGGAATCTTTGCTTGTCTCTAGTAAGACAGCAAAAACTCTAACGTAGGTTCATAACGTAAAGTCTGAAAAACAACTGTGACTACCGATGAGGTAAAGAAGATTCCCTAAGGACAGGTGTCATCATCTATATTACAAGTAGACTCAATTTAAGTGGGTAACGTCAGGTAAAATCAAGTCACTAAGGATCTTGCAACTTCAAGTGAGAACGGTAGAGGACAAACTGGTGAAGGCTAAACGGAACTAAGTACCTGGATTGT
The DNA here is from genome assembly GCA_006410555.1 of Capra ibex. NCBI lineage: Eukaryota > Metazoa > Chordata > Mammalia > Artiodactyla > Bovidae > Capra > Capra ibex. Next base: position 8,044 of record SJYO01042847.1, read on the forward strand.
AAAGTCCCAAGATACGTTATAACGAGAAATGTCATAGTCTGAAACGACGATAGTGGTCGGTGTAGAGGTTCACTCATAACAAAACGAGGTACGGAAGTAAGAAAGATCTCAATAAAGAGGTGACTAGAGACCATCGTATAACTTGTGGATATCTGGACCCCTCAAGGAGAAAGTCATAGGATAGTAAAACGGAAAAGTACGATATGTACCCCAAGAACTCCGTTCTTATCACTCCACCGAACGGTAAGGAAAGAGGTCAGCTGGTGTAAGACAGTCTGGAGAGGTGGTACTAAGTGGGTAGAACCCACCGGGGTGTTCTGTACCGAATCAAACTAACTCAATCTATTCCGACACCAGGTATACTAATCTAACTGATCAACGGTCCTCGTACGTACCCTCTAGAGTGAGTACCGTTTCCAGTACTCCTTCTCTGGACTGTCCGTTTCCACCTAGTCCTGAACTCCCTGAGGGACTGGGGTAAGTACTGTTCCAGTACACCTTCTCCGGAATGCCCGTTTCGTCTAGTCCTGAGTTTCACAAGGGACCTAGACGAGATCATAGGTAGGGTCTTTGGTTTTAGACATACAATATGATGTGAGAAGACTGTAATTGTCCCTGATAGAGACTGGTAGAAAGAGACCTTTTTATTGAATGTCGAGTTCAATTATTAGAGGACGTATACTTTCCTCACAGAGTCGAGTTTGGAGAGACTACCATCAGATCGAACACACTGTCCAAAGTCGTTCTCATAGTGAGAACGATGATATGTGTACTAACAAGTGTTGGAGAGTTGGTATTTGTCGTGTCTCACAAACTTCATATAACTTTCAGAATCAATCGTATCCCGAAAAGATTTCTATTTTCAGTACAACCACTTCCCAAAGTAACGACTTAATTACTAACGGAGGTCTGGAGGTATGGGAATCCGTGGACCCTCATACAATTAGTTACATTAACCTTACATCTTTTTATTTATATAATCAAAACTACAATCGTTATGATCTGAAAACTCAATTACTTAAAAAAGAAACAATATTTAGTGACATGAGGAGAAAGAAACAATATTTAAGAACATAGGAACGATACATTCTTACATTGAAATAGTGATAGAATGCTGATTCGTCTAGAATTCCCTTTTGTTCAAAAGACTAACTGATTGGAAATAGTTATCTTTCTTTCTAGTCCGGTATTTTACAATTAGTCAAAGGCCTGGTCTTTTATAACATTTGCTTACATTCTGGGAACATTCTTGTTTCCATACGTTTCTTGTGAGACAGAAATCTATTCCTAGTCTCGTCCACTGGGACGTATTGAAACGAAGAATGTAAATATAGGCACATGTTAAATGTTGTATTTTCGAAGGGACTTTTTATTTCTCTATCTGGTCAAGGTGTTTTAGAACCATGGGAGGTACAGTAAGAAAGATAGAAAAAGAAATAAAGAAAGAGAGAGAATGAGAGAAAAAGTCCGACTAGAGAACCTCGTGTCCCCGGGAGGTACAAGTGAATAAACGGACCCGAAGATTCTGGACTTACCCTTCCACGAGACGTAGAAGTGAGGGAGGCCTCTAAACCTCCCGAGGACTCCGGATACACTTGTCACGTTCAGGGAACAGAACTCCGAAATAACCGAAAGACACATTTGGTTCCTTATAGACGGAGAAGAGATAAGGAGAGAGAGAAAGAAATAGCGGTTGTAGCAAGGAGTATTCCCTTAGGGACCTAGGTTAGCCCTGACCTGGGACGATTGATCAAAAGACACTAATACTAAAGTCACACAGACGAGAGACTACGGAAGAACATTGTGGATGGTGGAATGAACCCAAAGAGAATGGAACCTGCACTCCATAGAGAAGTGTCGACGAGGTCGTTTCAAGTCAGGGACGAGGAATGGAACCTGCTCCACATAGAGGAGTGACGGTGGGGAAGACTGGAACTTTTACCTCATCGAGGAGAACCGGCAGGACGTGGGTGTGTATCTCCCTTAGATAATAAAAGAAAGGGTAAAAAAATAGGAATACAAAAAAAAAAGAAAAAGAAAAAGGTAATACTGAGTAAAATTTCCTGTGTCATGTAAAAGACGATACTTAAATATAACCCCGAAGGGACACCGAGTCAACCATTTCTTAGACGAACGTTACTCGTATTACACCTAAGCTAGGACCCAACCCTTCTAGACCTCTTCCCTTTCCGTTTGTTAAGGTCATTAGAACGGACGTATTAAGGTACTTGTCTCCCTAGACCACCCGGTCCAAAGTATCCTAGCTTTTCTCAACCTTTGTTGACTCGTTAAAAGTGAAAAGTTAAATGTAGTAGTAGTAATAATAATAATAATAATAATAATAATAATAACGAAAAGGACAGAATAAACACACCACCTGTCTATAAAGAAGGAGAACAAAAGAGGGGAACTGAGGAAGAACGGAAAGAATCACGACAAACACAACCCCCCACCCACCCGTGTCCGAAGACATCCAGAACACACAGGAGTACAGGTTCCCAGGTCGAACCCACAGTACCTCGGACCCGACAACTTGGGTGTCCCTCGAAGGTGGGTTCCTGAAGGACTTGCCTCACACTCCGACCTGAGACGTCCTTGTGGCGGTGCGGGGGTGGGGTGGGTTCTGGTGTTAGACCTGGGTCCAAGACATTAGGTACACTGGTCACTGGGATCTCTGGGACAAAACTTTTCATCCCGTAGTTGACACTGTCGTGGTTGTGACAACTGAAGTGTCACTTACTACACCGGGAGTCAACCCACAGGAGTCAAGGACGGGTCGGGGACTCGTCCTCCGGTAGGAGACACGGGTCGTTACCACTGACTGACACACGTCCACGACTCATAGTACTTCGTCGACCTATTACCGTACTTTTGAACGTCTACCGTGTGTACCTCCTCCCGTGACTCTTTTTGGACTTGAGACCGGTGTGCCACATGTACTGCCGGGAGTACCTCCACCCCCACCCCCGTCCCCCGTGTCTCTCCCCCAGACGGTCGGTCCCTGTGGGTGCAGACCAGGTCCGTCCTACCCCTCCCGGAGACTCCCCTAATCGTGTGTAGGTGAGTCTACCTGTATACCAGTGATGTCCATCCTCTCCGATTTGAAATTCCCCTGTTGTGTCCAGGTGTGGACAATTTTCTGTGACTGGAGATTGCCCTGCCGGAGTACAGTTTAGGTCCGTCCTCTTATGACTGGAGACCGTAGTCAGTGAGTCTTAAGGACTGGTTACACGTAAAGACTTGAGTATGGACATGGGGACCGGAGACGTCACAGAGGGTCTTAAACCGATATGGTCCAGGGACTGTATAGAAAAGGACACAGGTCAAACCTCACAGGTTAGGTAAGAGAGTCGACGACCGGTTCAGTGAATTACAGAGTGAGACCGGAACCGGGGGTCACGGGGGTGGTGTCTTGGATTACTGGGAACCCCAGACCTCCAAGACAGGACCCGGAGTCACACGTACGTGGGACAACCGGAACGTGCGAGGGACCTCATGTCTGAAGTGTGTTATAATAGTCGTGACTAGAGACGACGACACGTGTGTGTGTACGTATAGGCACATGTGTGTCTGGGATTTGTGTACACGTGGACGCACACGTGGACATGGATGACCTCGTACATGTGTGTGTGTGTGTGTGTGTGTGTATGTGTACGGTCGTATGGTCTCGTTACGGTGCCGAGGGGTGACGGAGAATCCTCTTCGACCCAGGGAACACTTGTCCACGGTACGAAATGTAGAAACACACAGTCCTGGTGGGGGGTGGGGGTGTTGGATACACATCACACCGACATTACTCCCTTCAGAGGTGGATACGGGGAGACAGAGAGTGATTTACCACGAAGAGGTGGGGGTGGGTCTTGTGGGAGTACCTCTAGCATCTCTCCGACCTCTTGGTGGGAGTCCTCCACCAATAGGACCACACGTCCTTGAAGCTACCGTACTACCTCCTGGAGGTGTTCATGGACTACCCGACGTAGTTCTTGTAGAGACCCCTGTACACAGGGACATTTCATTCGTCCCTGGTGTCCGAAGGGTACGAGCACCGTCACCCCCGTTACCCTCGTGATCCACAGTGACATTAGTTTGATAGGCGAGCCACGTACTCCTACCAAGTCCGTGACCCACTACAGTGAGTGTCTTGGGGTTCTTAGGTGGGTGGTGACAGAGGTGTGTTTGTGGGGTTATTGGTCGAGTAGTGAAAAGTGTCCGTTGGGGTTATTAAGTGGGACGGGTCAGAGATAAGTCTGTGGGGGTTTTGGGTAGTTAGTACGGAGTTCTACGGGGTCATTAAGTGGGTGGTAAAGGATAGTCTTTGGGGTTATTAGTGGGTGGAGAAAGGTGAGTCCGTGGGGTTATTAGTTGGGCGGTGACGAGTTCTGTGGGTTCATTAGATAGGTGGTGACAGAGGTGAGTTTGTGGGGGTTTCAGATGATTAGTGACGAGGTCTGTGGGGTTATTGGGTGGGTAGTGGTAGAGGTGGGTCTGTGGGGTCATTAGATGGGTGATCACAGAGATGAGTGAGTACGGTTATTGGGTGGGTACTGACAGAGAAGAGTGTCTCTTGGGTTATTGGTCGAGTAGTGACGAGTATCTGTGGGATTATTATATGTGTAGTGACATCTAAGAGCCTGAGGGGGTCATTGACTGTGTAGTACAGTGTTCCGTAGGGTCATTGAGACACGTGTACAGAGTACCCGTGGGCCTACTAAGAGGGGTATGGGGCTCCACGACTGAGACGTTGTCGACACCAGGGTCCCTGACGTCCAGTAGGACAACATGTTCCTGTTACGTAGGTACTCAGTCGTACGTCTTGACATGGGGTCATAGGGGATGACTACCCCCTTAGTCCACTTCGGGGTTCTGGAGTAAGAGATGGAGTTCGTGTACTTCTCGACGTCGGTGGGTCCACTCACGACGGAAGTGTGGTCCTGTGGACCAGTGTTCGTACAGGATCTCGTACCCCGACCGAAACCCAGTTCACCTCTTTACCGTGTACTGTATAAGTCAAGTCAAGTCAAGTCAAGTAAAGTCAGCGAGTCAACACAGACTGAGAAACGCTGGGTTACTTAGCGTCGTGCGGTCCGGAGGGACAGGTAGTGGTTGAGGTCCTCAAGAGAGTCTGAGTGTAAGTAGCTCAGGCACAACGGTAGATCGGTAGAGTATGAGACAACAGGGGAAGAAGAGGACGGGGATTAGGGAGGGTCGTAGTTTCATAAAAGGTCACTCAGTTGAGAAGCGTACTCCACCGGTTTCAGGACCTCAAAGTCGAAATCGTAGTAAGGAAGGTTTCTTTAGGGTCCCAACTAGAGGAAGTCTTACCTGACCAACCTAGAGGAACGTCAGGTTCCCTGAGAGTTCTCAGAAGAGGTCGTGCTGTCAAGTTTTCGTAGTTAAGATACCGTGAGTCGGAAGAAGTGTCAGCTTGAGAATGTAGGTATGTACTGGTGTCCTTTTTCGTATCGGAACTGATCTGCCTGGAATCAGTTGTTTCATTACAGAGACCAAAACTTATACGATGGATCCAACCGGTATTGAAAAGAAGGGTCCTCATTCGCAGAAAATCAAAGTACCGACGTTGTGGTAGACGTCACTAAAACCTTGGGTTTTTTTTATTTCAGTACTGTGACAAAGGTGACAAAGAGGGAGATAAAGGGTACTTCACTACCCTGGCCTACGGTACTAGAAGTAAAAGACTTACAACTCGAAATTCGGTTGAAAAAGTGAGAGGAGAAAATGAAAGTAGTTCTCCGAAAAATCAAGGAGAAGTGAAAGCCGGTATTCCCACGATAGTAGACGTATAGACTCCAATAACTATAAAGAGGACCGTTAGAACTAAGGTAAAACACAAAGAATGTCAGGTCACACAAAGAGTACTACATGAGACGTCTTTTTAATTTATTCGTCCCACTGTTATATGTCGGAACTGTAGGAGGAAAAGGATAAACCTTGGTCAGACAACAAGGAACAGGTCAAGATTGACAACGAAAGACCGGACGTATGTCTAAAGAGTTCTCCGTCCAATACACCAAACCATAAGGGTAGACAAAGTCTTAAAAGGTCAAATAACATTAGGTGTGTACTGAATAATCCCCTGCAATAAGACAAGTGGTGTGTCCCACATCCCGCACCTGTAGGAATTCCTGTAATGACACAGGTTGTGTCCCCCAGTCCTACATCTGTCCAGTACTTGTAGGCACGTCTGTAATAACATAGGTGGTGTACTCCGGACCTGTACCTGTAGAAACCCAAGTGACAGGTCGGGAGGACGGAAGACATTGTCCTCTTTAGGCACGCAGTTATGTGGACACTCGGTTACTAAGACTTGAAGCCAGACAGTCTGTACACTTAGAGACTTGTGACACCTCCGGTCTCAGACCAACCCACTACCGTGTCGAACCACTGACATACCCGTCCACTGGGGTACCCAATGACCTACGTACCCGCCCTTCGGCACACCCAACCATTGACACACCCACCCATTGGCACACCCACCCACTGGTCAAACATAACGACTGACGTCCCACCCAATGGTACACTCAACGACTGAGTCATTCACCCACTGGCGAATCCGCTCGCAACCACATTCACCAATTAGTACACCTGTCCACTGGCGTACTGGAGCGTCCAATAACTGGGGAACCCACCCACTGGTGCACGCAGCCACTGGTGGACGTAGCCACTGGTGTACCAAACCAACCGTGTATTGAGGTACCCAATTACTGACGTGTGCACCCACCGACTGGGACGTCGGTCGTGGTCCTTTTCGTCTGGGAGACAGGGTCCGTACGACAAGGACCGGACGTAGTTGGAGTGACTCTTGGACCTCAGACAACCGTAGGTGGACCGGATGGGGACCTGTTTGACTGGGTCAACCCCGAGGGTATTGAAACGCGTAACCACACACCGGTCATGGGTCCTAACCGCGGGTCGATATGGTTGTGGTAGAGTCCGCTTAAGTAGACCCGGGTGCCCAAAGAACTGTTGCAGTAGTCCAACTTGGCCTTCGACGAAACTCTGACTAACTGGCACGAACACACCTCGACCCGTAGTGTTTCCGACGCAGAGTCAATGTAAGACACTGTAATATCCGGACTTGGCCTACTGCGGACCCCCGACTACCGGGTGAGTGACGTCTCTACTCGTAACGACTCTGGTGAGGAACAAGGTAGGCTACTGCAGTGACACAAGTTGGTCTTGGACGAACCCCAGACGATTCAGTGAAGTCATCTCAGGTTGAGACACACTGGGGTATCTGTCGTCGGGTGGTCCGAGGGGGCAGGGACCCTAAGAGGTCCGTTCTTGTGACCTCACCCAACGGTAAAGGAAGAGGTTACGTCCTTTCACTTTTCACTTTCACTTCAACGAGTCAGCACAGGTGACTCACCTGTCGGTGAGGTACCTGACGTCAGAAGGTCCGATGAGGTAGGTACCCCAAAAGGTCCGTTCTCATGACCTCACCCCACGGTAACGGAAGAGACCGAACCCCAGACTCCCTGTCGTTTATCCACCTCGACCCATATCGACTCTGACACAGAGTCAGTGTAGGACACTGTAGTGACCGGACTTGTTCTTCGACGGAGGCCGACAGTCTACTACACAACTCGACCCGTAACCCTCCGATAAGAGTCGGGTCAGGACATCCAGACCAGTAGATAGACGGGTAGGTGACTTGCAGCCACTGACGGTTCCACCCCAGTCCACCGTATCAGGTACCAGGGGAGTCAGGAGACACACACAGAGCCACTTACATCTCACACTCCACTAATTTCCACTCACGTACTAAACATGTTAGTGTAGGAGTCACTCTGTGTAGAACAAGAGACCAGACACCGAAGGGGTACCCTCTCCGACTCCACAGGGAAGGGGGACCCGTGAATCTCATGGTCTACCACTGACGGTCGACCCCTCCCCTCCTCTGTGATACTGTATCACAGGGATCCTCCCGTGACTCACGTATCACTAGGGTGATTCTTTAGGGAAAATAATTTGTTCCCCGAAGGGACCACCGAATGAATTCTTCCGGAAGAATAGAGAGAACGATAAGAAACCTCGAGACGTAAGTACACCGATATAGAAAAACACAGAGGAAACGGAAAGAGAAGAGAAGAGTAGATAAGCATGTCGGAGGAGTCTGTTGGTGAAACGGAAAAAACGCAAAGAAAAAGAACACCTACCAAAACTAGTGGTGGAGGACACTTTACAATCCTTGGAGGTAGGTATCAAGACCATGAGACACACGATCTAGATTTGGAACTTAGATAAACAGTGAAGGTCACATATGAGTGTTCCCTAAACATTTCGTTTCTTTGACTCCCTTTGTTATCTCACCCTTTTTGATCTCTAGAAAAGTTCTTTTACTCTTTACGGTCCCTTTGTAAAGTACGTTTCTGTCCGTGTTATTTCCTGTCTTTCCAATACCCGGATTGATTTCGTCTTCTCTAATTCTTCTCCATCGTTCTTATGTGTCTTCTTGACAATTTTTTTTAGAATTATTCAACCTATTCGTGGTACCACACTAGTGAGTGGATCTCGGTCTGTAGGACCTCACGTCTTAGTTCACCCGGAATCCTTCGTCGTCATGTTTGTTTCGATCACCTCCACTAATTTGAGGTCGACTCGATAAAGTTTATGATTTTATGTCATGACAGTTGAACAACGTTAGTTATCGGTCGGTCAAACCTTTTGAACCGTCACCGTTGTCCTGACCTTTTCCAGTCTTCCCGGAACGGTTTGTTACAAATTTGATAACGTGTTGACGTGAGTAAGGTGTATGATCGTTCCATTACGAGTTTTAGGAAGTTCGATCCGAAGTTGTCATACACTGGGTTCTTGAAGTGTTAGGCGTGTAAGTTTGTCAACTAAAATTTACGTGTCACTACGGTGTTTCTACCAGTTCCGTTTCTGTGTGTTACACTAAAATAAATACAGATTTAGTCACTTTGTTTTATAAGTAACGTTCCATGTTTGTTAAAATCGTACTTTTTATAATATAAACTTATACTTTATAGGCGACTTTAACGTTTTACAAAATTTCACTTTAAGTAAGAACAGTTAATAAAACTCTGATACCTTTTTTCTTTTATTTTAATACAAGTAACCCCGACGAAGTCAAGTCAAATCAAAGAGTCAGCACAGGTCGAGAAAAGTAACCCTCGACGAATTGCATAGTGTATAAAAAAAGAATTTTTAAGTGAATGTCAAAATGTCAGAATTAATCTATGTTTTACTTGTCATCTAAAATATGATACGAACAAAAGACCTGTAAAAGTAAAGGAAAATAAATACTTATATTGATCTTACAAAAAGACAACGTAGTCATAATTTTTAATGAGAAGAGACAACACACCTTGTGTGACAAATGTGATGACAACCCTCTATAAAATAACGGATTTTGGAAAATAAGAAGTTGAGATATTATATCAAAAAAACAAACAAAACGGAACTAATCCGACTCTTAAAAGAGTAGATATAAATCATAGAAGTCTCAGAGACAATCCTTATACACAGACGACAACAAATGAACGTGTCCACACAGGTTGAGAAACGGTGGGGTACCTGATATTCGGGTGGCCAGAGAAGACAAGTACCCCTAAGAGGTCCGTTCTTATGACCTCACCCAACGGTACGAGAGGACGTCCCCTAGAAGGATTGGATCTTTACCTTATGTGTAGACGACGTTTAGGACGTAACACTCGATTAAGAAATGGTGACTCATTTTTATCTAGAATATATGTACTTTGGGTGAAATTAATACTTCTAAGTATTAATCACTTTTCGTTTCAACCTCTTCGGGTTTGTTCGTAAATAGACAATGGTTAATTATTATTCTTTTATTGGGAAGTAAAGGTAAACGGAAACAAATAAAAAAGTTAATTGAAAAATAACTTCCTATCAACGAAAGGTCTTAAAACAACAAAAGACAGTTTGAAGTTGTATTATCATAAAGAATTCAGTGTCAAAGAGAAGTTATAGTAGAATAAGATACATTTATTGAAGAAAATTGTAAAGAGCGTCTTTTCCATAGACGACTCTTACTTAAGAGGTTAAAAAACAAGGATACTCTTATAGAGGAGGAAAAAAAATCCAATTATTAAAATAAAATAAAACTTTTTAAATAAATAAAAAATAACTTCCTATTAACGAAATGTCTTAAAACAACAAAAGACAGTTTAGAGTTGTACTTAGTCGGTATCCATATGTATATAATGGGGGAAAACTTTGCAGGAGGGTAGAGGGAGGGGTAAGGTAGGGTGGGGAGATCTGACTATGTCTCTGGGGACAAATTCAAAGGAGTCGGTATATCGTTTAAGGGTAACCGAGAGATAAAATGTATACCATCACATTCAAAGGTACAATGAGAAAGGTATGTAGAGTGAGAGAGGAGGGGAGAGGGGTACAGTTATTCGGATAGGAGATACAGACAAAGAGGTAACGATGGGACATTTATTTAAGAAATTATGTAAAGAACTACAACACATACACAGAATCTTATACTACAAATAGAAAGAGAAAGACTGAATGAAGTCAGACATATTATCCGAGATACAAGTAGGTGGAGAAATCTTGACTGAGTTTCTATAAGGAAAAATACCGACTTATGACACATATATATGGTTTTAAAGAAATAGGTAAGTAGACTACTTCCTGTAGATCCAACAAAGGTACAAGGTCGACCTATGTACACTTAAGAAGTCAAAACTAAAGGAACCTTATATACGGTTCCTCACCCTAAAGACCTAGTACTCCACCAAAAGGGTAGTTGTTCCGTTCTCGTAAAGAAAAAGAGGTGTAAAAAAAGGTCGTAAATAACAATCATTTGTAAAACTACTACCGGTAGACTGGTCACATTCAACTATAGAGTATCATCAAGACTAAACGTAAAGAGATTATTATTCACTATAACTCGTGAAAAAGTACACAAACAATCAGTAGACATACAGAAGAAGCTTCTTTACAGACAAATCCAGAAAAAGGGTAAAAGACTAACTCGACAAATGCAGAGACAATAACTCAACTTACTAGACGAACATATAAAACCTCTATTTAGGAAACAGTTAACAAGTTAAATGCTAATAAAAGACGGTAAGACCTCCAACAGAAAAGTAGAACGAAAATCAAAGGAAACAACATGTTTTCGAAAATACAAATTAGTCCAGGGTGAAGAAATAAAAACAAAATTAAAGGCAATGAGATCCTCCACCCAGTATCTCCTAGAACGAAAGTAAATACAGTAACTCAAAAGACGGACATAAAAGGAGATTCCCAAAATATCAAAGACCAGAATGTATATCCATAAATTAAGTAAAACTCAAAGAGAAACACATACCACAATCCTTCTCAATATTAAAGAAAGAAAATGTACATAGACACGTCAAATAGGTCATGGTAAATAACTGACAAAAAGGGGTAACTTATAAGAAAGGGGAAAACATTTTTATTGCATAGGTATCCAGTACCTAAATAAAGATCCGAAAGATAGAACAAGGTAACCAGATATGAAGACAAAAATACGGTCATGGTATAAAAGAACTACTGACATCGATACATCATATTAGACTGTAGTCGTTCCAACTAAGGAGGTCGAGGTGAGAAGAAAGAGTTCTGACGACACCGATAAGTCCCAGAAAATACAAAGGTTTATTCAACATAAAAACAACAACAACAACAACAAGATCAAGACACTTTTTACGGTAACCATTAACTTAAACATCTAACGCAAACCATCGTATCAGCAAAAGTGTTATAGTTAAGAAGGATGGGTCCTTGTATCTTATAAAGAGATAGACAAATACAGCAGAAACTAAAGAAAGTAATCGTAGAATATTAACAGACACATGTCAAGAAAACAAAGGAACCCATTCAAATAACGATCTATAAAAATAGGAAAAACAACGTTACCACTTACCCTAACTAAGGAATTAAACAGAGACTAAAAAGTAACAATCATATATCTTTACGTCCACTAAAGACACATAACTAAAAAAATTAGGACGTTGACGATTTAAGTGACTAATGGAGATCGTTAAAAGACTATGACCCAAATGTCAAAAGATACATGGCATAGTACAGTAGACTTTTGTCACTCTCGAAATGAAGAAGAGAAGTTTAGACCTAAGGAAAATAAATAAATAAATAAAAAGAAGAGACTAAAGACATCGATCCTGAAGGTTTTGATACAATTTATTATAACGACTGTCACCTGTGAGAACAGAATAAGGACTAGAATCCCCCTTACGAAAGTCAAAAAGTGGTAACTTTTGTTGTAAACAACATCCGAATGGTATATACCGGAAAAGATACAACTCCATCAAAGAAAGATACGGGTAAAAAACCTTCTCAAAATTAGTATTTACCCACGACTTAAAACAGTTTCCGAAAAAGACATAGATAACTCTAACAGTATACCCAAAATTTGGTAGTTAAACAATTATACCACATAGTGTAAATGACTAAACACATATAACTTCTTAGGAACGTGAGGACCTTATTTGGTTTGAACTAGTACCACATACTCGAAAAACTACACAATGACTTAAAACAAACGATTTTAAAACCACTCTTAAAAACGTAGATCCAAGTAACCACTACAACTGGACACCAAAAGAAAAAAACACTCAACAGAAACAGACAAAAACCACAGTCCCACTACTACCGGAGTATCTTACTTAAACCTTCACAAGGATAGAGACGTTAAAAAACTTTCTCAAAATCTTCCTATCAGTAATCAAGAAGTGATTTACAAACTATCTTAAGAGGACACTTCACTAGACCAGGACGCGAAAACAAAAACCTCTCTAAAAATTTAGTGCTGAAGTTAAAGACACGAAGATTGACCCAACGAGTATTAAAAATAAAGAATGACCAAGACAGAACCTTTTAACTTGAAAGGATTCTTAGACAGGGTAAGAAGGTCTCTAGATGTTTTAGTTAGGTTTTGTCTTTTACTGTTGTCCTTGTATATATAGTTATTAATGAAATTCGTATTTACCTAATTTACGAGGTTGGTTTTCTGTGTCTGACCGACTTACCTATGTTTTTGTTCTGGGTATGTATACGACAAGTCTAGAATTCTGTCTATGTTTGACTTTCACTCGCCTACCTTTTTATAAAAGGTACGTCTACCCTTCGTTTTCTTTCGACCTCATCGTTATAAGTATAACTCTTTTATCCGGAATTTTATTTATTATAATATTTCTATTCCTTCCTGTGATATATTACTAGTTCCCTAGTTAGGTTCTCCTTCTACTTTGTTAAGAGGAAACAAAAACTTCCTATAATAAGGACCTACATCTTCAATTAAAGTCATCAAATTTTTTTTTTTAAGAACTTTATACCATGGATATGGTACTTAGATGATCAATTCGACATATTAAGTAACTAAACATTGAATAAGTATTCAACTTTTTGGTATAGGTGTCGGAGTAACATCTTAAAAAAGTAATGAGGTCACCCTTTGTGACCGGTCAACCGTCTGGAAAAGGTAAAGGGGGAAGTAGACCCGGGAACGTAAGTGAGGAGAGAAAAGCCAGTAATCTCTTAATGGATTAGACCCTTTATACGTAAGTGTACTTGTCATATTACGTTATGTGTCGGAAAACAAGGACCGAAGAAAATTAATTGTATTAGTGAAGTCTCGAGATGGTACAATATGGAACATATTCTTACGGTAAGTAAACTACCAGTTTATTAAAACATAACGGACAAAATAAAGAAATTAGTGGTCAACTACGTGTATACTCAACAAAGTTAAAAAAAGAAAAAAATCAAATAAAGAAAAATTCTAAATAAATGAAAATTAAATTATTTAATTATTAAAATTTAAATTACCGAAAAAGACTTAGATAAATTCAAGAGTATACTAAAAATTGAAAGGTAACCAATTATACCAGACAGTGTATCTAACTAAACGTTTATAACTTCTTAGGAACTTAGGGACCTTATTTGGTTTGAACTAGTATAAAAAACTCCACAACAACGTAAGACAAACGATTTTAAAAGGATTCATAAAAAACGTACATACAAGTAGGAACTAGAACCGGGTATCAAAAGAAAAAACCAGAACAGAAACAGACCAAAACCATAGTCCCACTGTCACAGAGCCTCTTACTCGAACCTTCACAAGAAGGGAGATGTTAAAAAATTTTTTCTTAAAGTCTTCCTATTCGTAACGAGTAGAAAACTACACACTACATAAGTGAACACTTCGGTGAACCAGGACCCGAAAACAGATATTCTTTAGACACTTAGTATTGAAACTTAACCTCGAACATTAACCCACCAAGTATTTAAGATAAATAAAGACCAAGTCAGAACCTTTTAACTCGAAAAGATTCGTAGACAGGTAAAGAAGGTCCAATAGGTAAAATAACGGAATCTCAACAAGTACTCTCAAAGAACATTAGGACACATAAAGACGTAAAAGACAACATTTGAGAGGTAAAAGTAAAGATACAAACAACTAAAATAAGAAGATAGATAAAAAGAACTACTCAGACCAATCAAGTGGAGTGAACGAGTCAACACAGGTTGAGAAACACTTAGGTACTTAGCGTCGTGCGGTCCTGCGGGACAGATAGTGGTTGAGGGCCTCAAGTGAGTCTGAGTGCAGGTAACTAAGGTACTACGGTAGATCGGTAGAGTAGGAGACAGCAGGGGAAGAGGAGGACGGGGGTTAGGGAGGGTCGCAGTCTCAGACAAGGTTACTCAGTTGAGAAGCTTACTCCACCGGTTTCATGACCTCAAAGTCGAAATCGTAGTAAGGAAGGTTTCTTTAAAGTCCCAACTAGAGGAAGTCTTACCTGACCAACCTAGAGGAACGTCAGGTTCCCTGAGAGTTCTCAGAAGAGGTCATGGTGTCAAGTTTCGTAGTTAAGAAGCCGTGAGTCGAAAGAAGTGTCAGGTTGTGAGTGTAGGTATGTACTGGTGTCCTTTTTCGTGTCGGAACTGATCTGCCTGGAATCAGTTGTTTCATTACAGAGACCAAAACTTATACGACAGATCCAACCAGTATTGAAAAGAAGGGTCCTCATTCGCAGAAAATTAAAGTACCGACGTTAGTGTTAGACGTCACTAAAACCTCGGGGGGTTTTATTTCAGACTGTGACAAAGGTGACAAACGGTTAGATAAAGGGTACTTCACTACCCTGGCCTACGGTACTAAAAACAAAAGACTTACAACTCGAAATTCGGTTGAAAAAGTGAGAGGTGAAAGTGAAAGTAGTTCTCCGAAAAATCAAGGAGAAGTGAAAGTCGGTATTCCGACCACAAGATACGTATAGACTCCAATAACTATAAAGAGGGTCGTTAGAGCTAAGGTAAAACACAAAGAATGTAAGGTCGCAAAGAGTACTACATGAGACGTATCTTAAATTTATTCGTCCCACTGTTATATGTCGGAACTGCGGGAGGAAAAGGATAAATCTTGGTCAGACAAAAAGGTACAGATCAAGATTGACAACGAAGGTATTGGCGTATGTCTAAAGAGTTCTCCGTCCAGTCCACCAATCCATAAGGGTAGAGAAAGTCTTAAAAGGTGTCAAATAATAGTGGGTGTGTCAGATTCCGAAACCGTATAAAACTTATATCTTTTCCTTTATATCATCAAAAACTACAATCGTTATGATCTGAAAAACTCAATTACTTTAAAGAGAAAAAAATATCTAGTGACATGAAACAATATTTAGTGACACAGGAACAATACGTTTTTACATTGAAATAGTGATTGGATTCCGATTTATCTAGAATTCCCCTTGTAACCACTTCGCAAAAGTAAACAACCCGACTACAAACGACGATTTATAGATATAAGGGACGTCAATATCACTTATATTGGTCGTAAATCCTCTTTATTCTTAATTGGTAATTGTAATTAGTACAATTGGAATTCAATTTATTTAAGGAAAGGATCAACATTGGGTGATGTGGGAGTGTGACATCCTTACGCTGAAATACAAGGAGGAAGTATTCCATCACGGACCAAATTCTTTTTTGTGCGAACCTTTTTTTCTTGAAAAAACCAATAGTCTTTCTTTCTTAGTATCTTACAGTCGTCCAGAGTACCGGTCTTCTACTACATTTTGGGTATTTTGGAAAAAAATATGTAAATACACTTCGTGGACTAAAACTATTTCCAGTCCTGACGACTGGGGGCGTACTGAGACATAAGTAGGGATACATATTGTTTTCCATATATTCGTTTGGATTCTTTATTTCTTTAACCTAGTCAAAGACCTTTCTGAATAAGGGGGTACAACGAAGAAAGAACGAGAGGTAAACAGAACGACTTAAGGGTAGACCTCACACCCACGTGTGGTGCAGATGAATGAACGGGACCTAAAATTCAAGGTACGCTTTTCCTCGGGTTCCTCCCTGTGGAAGACTATAAGTTCACCGCGGCCACCGGGTTGCATCTACCACGTTTAAGGAACAGAACCTTAAAATAACCATAGAGTGTATTTGGTTCAATAAGTCGGTGAAAAAGAGAGGATGATAAAAGACCGACTTAAGGGTAGACCATGCACCCATGAGTGGTTCGGATGATTAAAACGGACCCGAAGATTCTAGCCTAGTCTCTCCGGAGTCACGGAAGAGAGGAAATCCTCTTACCTTTCTGTGAACACCGGATACTTCCACCACTAACCATTAGGTACATTTGGTTCAATAAGTCGGAGAAAGAGAGACGATTAAAAGATTAGAGAGAAATACACATTAATTCATTCAAAAAAGGATCTTGTGGTTAAGACAGGGGTGGAAGTTTAATGGGACCAAGGTGGCCCCTTCCTGGGGCCGTACAATGACAATTAAAGGGGAAAGGATGAACAATCGGAAACGGAATGAGTAACTCGAAGAAGATACAACCCAAGTATATATAAATACTAACTATACAAAATAACCAAACTAGGAAACTAATGATATATCATAGGAGGAAACAGAGAAAAGTGTCGAAAAGAAAGTTTCAGATAAAATAGATTATACTCATAACAATGAGGACGAAAGAAAACCAGAGGTAAACTTCCTGTAAGGAAAAGGGTTTGGAAATACAAGTGAGACGTACACAGGGAACCATACTCCACCCAGAGAAGATCTGTCGGACACATCCCCAGACGAAAACAGTACTAAAATGTTATGAAGGAAACAGTACATATATAGGTAAACAGGTGAGGAGACAGGTTAGTAGTTATCTTGAAAAGGGAACCACGTATAAGACCATTTAACGTCTGTAGTCATACAGAGAGACATTCATAAAGTCGTTCGGACGGTAATTCATCACTCGGTACGAACAAATGTCGTCAAAAGAAGTCTATATTTTAGATGTTTGTTACTTTATATGGTTAGAAAAAAAAGGGGATGAATACAATGAAAAATTAACTTTATATCAACTAAATGTGAGAACACAAGTGAAGTCAAGTCAGCGAATCAACAATGACTGAGAAACACTGGGGAACTTGACGTCGTCCGGTCCGGAGGGACAGGTACTCCCATTTGACGGTCTCAATGGGTTTGAGTACGGGTGACTCAACCATCACCTTAGGTTGGTATAGTACGAGACAACAGGGTAAGAGGAGGACAGGAGTTAGAAAGTATCGTAGTCACTGAAATGTTTTCTCAGTCGAGAAACGTGGTCCACCGGTTTTACAACCTCAAAGTCGACATTGTAGTCAGGAAGGTTTCTTGTGGGTACTGACTAGAGGGAATCCTACCTGACGAACCTAGAGGAACGTCAGGTTCCCCGAGAGTTCTTAGAAAACGTTGTGGTGTTAAGTTTTCGTGGTCAAGAAGTCACGAGTCGAAAGAAATATTAGGTTGAGAGTGTAGGTATGTACTGATGACCTTTTTGGTATCGGAACTGATCTACCTGGAAACAACTGTTTCATTACAAAGACGAAAAGTTATACGACAGATACAATCAGTATTGGAAAGAAGGTTCCTCATTTGCAGAAAATTATAGTGCTGACTTCAGTGGTGGAAGTCACTAAAAGTCAAGTCAAGTAAAGTCAAGTCAGTGAGTCAGCACAGGCTGAGAAACCCTGGGGTACTTATCGTCGTCCGGTCCGGAGGGACAGGTAGTGGTTGAGGACCTAAAGTTAGTCTGAGTACAGGTAACTCAGTCACTACGGTAGGTCGGTAGAGTAGGAGCCAGCAGGGGAAGAGGAGGACGGACGTTAGGGAGGTTCGTAGTTTCAGAAAAGGTTACTCAGTTGGGAAGCGTACTCACCGACTTCATGACCTCAAAGTCGAAATCGTAATAAGGCAGGTTTCTTTAGGGTCCCAACTAGAGGAAGTCTTACCTGACCAACCTTTAGAAATAACAGGTTCCCTGAGAGTTCTCAGAAGAGGTTGTGGTGTCAGGTTTACGTAGTTAAGAAGCCACGAGTCGGAAGAAGTGTCAGGTTGACAGTGTAGGTATGTACTGATGACCTTTTTAATATCGGAACTGATCTGCCTGGAATCAGTCGTTTCATTGTAGAGACGAAAACTTATACGATAGATCCAACTAGTATCGAAAGGAAAGTTCTTCACAGAAATTAAAGTACCGAAGTCAGTGGTACACGTCACTAAAACCTCGGGGGGGGGGGGGTTTTTTTTTTTTTTAGACTGTGACAAAAGTGGGAAAGGGGTAGATAAAGGGTACTTCACTACCCTGACGTCACTAAAAATCTCGGGGAGTTTTATTTCAGTCGGTGACAAAGGTGTAGATAAACCGTGCTTCACTACCCTGGTCCACAGTACTTGAATCAAAAGACTTACAACTCGAAATTCGGTTAAAAAGTGAGAGAAGAAAGTGAAAGTAGTTCTCCGAGGAATCCAGATGAAGTGAAAAACGGTATTCCAACAACAGTAGACGTATTGACTCCAATAACTATAAAGGGGGTCGACAAAACTATAGGCTAACATGAGTAAGGTCGGGTAGCAAAGAGTACTACCTGAGACGTATGTTGAAACTGCATGAGGAAAGGGAGAAACCTGTGAAATATGTCGGATCTGCATGAGTAAAGGGAACAACCTTGGACAGACAACAAGGTGCAGGTCAAGATTGACAAGGAAAAACTCGGACATATGTTCAAGGAGTTCTCCGTCCAGTCCACCAGACCAAAAGGTTAGAGAAAGTCTTACAATGTGTCAAATAACACTAGGTGTATCAATGTCCGAAACGTATCAGTTATTTCGTCTTTACGAACAAAAAGACCTTGAGAAAACAAAAAAGCTACTAGGTCACCCACAACCATTAAACTAGAGACCAAGCAGACGGATAAGATTATGGTCGAACTTACAGAACTTCAAGTACCAAGTACATAACGACTTCGGACTGAACCTCTTAATGAAATGATCTCGTACTCAATTCAAGTTGACACTTCATCAAACTCGTAAGAAACACCAACGGAAAGAAACCCTAACCTTACTTTGACTGGAAAAAAGATAGGAGTCCGGTGACGATTCAAAAGGTTTAAACGACGGTATAACTCACGCTGTGAAAATGTCGTAGTAGAGAATCCTAAACTTTATCGAGTTAATCTCAAGGTAGTGGAGGTGATCAAAAACAAACACACAAACAAACAAACAAACAAACAAAAATCACTACGAAGAATTCTGGGTGAACTGACATCTAAGGTGGTACAGACCGAGATCTACTCACTAGTATGGTAGTCCTAATAGACCCAACACTTCTAGAAAAAAACACGTCAAGACACATAAGAACGGTAGAGAAGAACTATGGAAAACGAAGACAATCCAAGTATGGTTAAGACAGGAAATAACTGGAGTAGCAATGTACTTTATAAGGGAACCATAGAGAGTAAAGGAACTTCTCTAGTTATTAGAAAAGGTAAGATAACAAAAGGAGATAAAGAAACGTAACTAGCGACTCATTCTGAAAGAATTGAGAAGAACGATAAGAAACCTTGAGACGTAAGTTTACCCATATAGAAAGGAAAAGAAGAAACGAAAATAGAAGTGTGTCGATAAACATTCAGAAAATAGAAGAGTGTTGAAAATAGAAGTGGCGATAAACATATTGTCTATCGGTAAAAAGGAAAAAACGTTAAGAAAAAGAACCCCTTATAGAACGAAGGACAGAGGACATACTACAGTACTTGGAGGTAGGTAACAAGCAGTCCGTGAGACAGATAGTCTAGATCAGAGAATTTATATAAAGAGTAAAGGTGACACATGAGTATTTCCTAAACTAAATCCAGTAAGGGCTTACCAGCTCACCAAAAGGGGTGAAAGACGTTAAATTCAGACTTAAACCGTTATTCCTCACGTACTAGACGTAGTGTCAGTCGAGGGTCAGTACAAAAACGACTAACATATCTCAAAGAGGTAAAAACTGACGTTTCTTGTGTTAGTTAAACTAAAGTCACAACTAGAATACCACTACAGGTACACATTTCAGAAGAGCACATAACAACCTTCTCTGATAAACGTACTGGTCACGCAAGAGAACCGTTTTCAGATAATCGGAAACGGGACGAAGTAAGACATGAGGTTCCGGTTTAAAAGGACAGTGAGGTCCACGCAGATCTGAAGGATGTCAACGTAAGGTCAGGGGATAGTACTTTTCCCGTAGATAACCCCAACAATCAAGACATTCCAGAACATCATGGTAAATTGAATCGAAGAAGTTACAATGAGAAGTACCGTATCTTACCTATGACCTAATGGCACTATAACTCACCAAACGGAACCTTTGCTTGTATTTAGTAGGACGGTAAAAACTCTAACGTAGATTCATGACGTAAAGTCTGACAAAAAAACTGATACTACCAATGAGGTAAAGAAAAAAAAAAATTAAAAAATAAAAAAAATTTAAAATTTTAGAAATTAAGAAAAAAAAAAAAAATTAAAATTTTAGAAATTAAGAATGTACGCAAGGGTTTGTACTTGGGGGGAGGGTGGAGGGAGGGGTGTTGTAGAGAGACCCAGTAGGGGTACGTGGTCGGGGTTCGTTCGACGTGGGATGCAATCTGTACCTGACCGCTAAGTTAAGAATGTACTGTCATATGTACAATCTTAAGGGTAAGAGGGTTTAGTAGGGTGGGAGAGGGAGAGGGAGACTCAGGTTTTCAG
>SJYO01042847.1:29852-80000 GCA_006410555.1 Capra ibex
ATATATATATATATATATATATATATATATATATATATATATATATATGTGTGTGTGTGTGTGTGTATATTAACCTATATAAATATTTACCAACCTAGAGGAACGTCAGGTTCCCTGAGAGTTCTCAGAAGAGGTTGTGGTGTCAAGTTTTCATAGTTAAGAAGTCACGAGTCGAAAGAAGTGTCAGGTTGAGAGTGTAGGTATTTTGTTTGTTTGTTTGTATATATAAATGTAAGAAAATAAAGTAGAAACGAAAAAACAAACAAAAACAAAACACGACCCTCGGTCGTGCCCTCTAGGGTGGGTACTGTTGTAGTACACCTTCTCTGGACTATTGTTCCGAAGTCCTGAACTCTCTGGGGGCCCTGGACGAGCTCGTAGATGGGGTTTTGGTCTTAGGCAGACAGAATGATAAAAATACGGAAAGTGGTTGAGAAGACTGTAATTTTCCCCCGAAAGGGGCTGGTGAAAAGAGACCTTTTTTTAGTAGAATCCCGAGATCAACTATTTAGAGGACCCGTACTTTCCTCATAAAGTTTTGGGGACAATCTTAAGATCGAATGAACCTTCCAAATAGGTCTGAGAACGTTGCAACAACTCCGTTACGAACGACGGTTCAAGGGTGTAGGAAATAGGTAACACAAGGACCCTCACGTATATCAATCCTACATCTTCTTTGTTCATTATCGGAATCGTAATCGTTGTAATATGAAACTTAATTATTCAAGAAAGAAACGACATTGAGTGACTTAGAAACAAGGTATTTTTACATTGAGACACATGAAATTCCCACTGTGTCCGATCCTTAAATTCTATTATTACGAAGTTCCCTTTTAATAACAAGACCGACTGGATGCGAATAGTTTTTCTCCAGTATTTCATAGTTGTCCGTAGACCCGGTCTTATATTACATGTTTTTCATTCTGAGAACGTCCTATTTTGGACCATAGTTACTTTCAATTATGACTACCTTATAACTCATCTGAGACGTAAAAAGTGAAACCAATTACATGTTGAGTCCCATATTTTCGGGAGAGACTTTTATTTCACTACCCGGAGAGAGTGACTTCGAACCAGTGGGGCACAGTAAGAAAGGAAGTAAACGGTTGAAACAGATAGGACTCCTATAGGGACCTGAGACGACTCCAACCTGGGCCCGTGAAAACCGATGTGAAAATTGGTACAGCCTAATCAAGGGACTGGTCCCTAACTTGTACGTATGGGACGTCACCTTCGTACCTCAGTATTGGTAACTTCACGGTACCTATAGGATATATATAAGAAAAGGTAGTACTAAATAGTATCCTATGACTTATATCCCCTGTTTTCTTCTACTCTACAGACCTACCGTAGTGACTGAACTATCCGTACTCAAACTCACTCGAGGACCTCTACCACTACCTGTCCCTCCTGAACGTACAACACTAAGTATCCCAGGGTTTCTCAATCTGTGCTGACTCGTTGACTTGACTTGAAGTGACTAATATCAAGAGACAGGAGATGTCATCCTTGAACAGTTAGGTAAGGTATATCAGATCAAATATAGAGAATGGGGGTCAGAGGATAAGATAACGAGGGGATAAGAGAGTCGGAACCTTTGGTGCTCAGACAAGAGATACAGGTACTTACAGAAAGACAAAGTATGTACACGCGTAAATACAGTATAGAATCGAAGGTGTAAATTCACTATAACAAACAAACAGAAATAGGTACACAGAGTGAAGTGAATCATACTAGTAGAGAGCCAGGTACGTATAACTGAGTTTACCGGAATAAAAACATCGACATGTCTAAGAACATAGGAAAATTGGTGTGTATCTCCATAAGAAGACACCAATAAAAGGGCCTATATAATACTTTTGAACACATCATGAGAACCTTATCGCGTAGGTAAAACTTCGACATAATCATAAAATTTACAAATACAGTCAGTCAAGTCATCCAGTCAGTACAGACTAAGAAACGCTGGGGAAACATGACATCCTGTGTTCCGAAGGGATAGGTAGTGGTTGAGGACCTCGGACGAGTTTGAGTACATGTATTCTCACCCGCTACGGTAGGTTTGTAGAGTAGGAAACAGAAGGGAGAATGGAGGACGGGAGTTAAAAAGGGTCGTAGTTCCAGAAAAGTTTACTCAGTTAGGAAACGTAATCCACCGGTTTTATAACCTCGAAGTCGAAGATGTAGTCAGGAAGGTTACATGCGGGTTCTTGAATCCTACTTGAACAACCTAGAGGAACGTCAGGTTCTCTGAGTGTGTATTTATACACATACTTGTTCATAAATAAAAATTATATTTAAATAAATAAAATTAAAAGCCAATTAATGAAATGTTATAACATAACCAAAACGGTATGTAGTTGTACTTAGGTGGTGTCCATTTGTGCACAAGGGGTAGGACTTTGGGGAGGGAGGAGGGAGGGGTTTGGTAGGGAGACGCAGTAAATAACACGAATACGAACAGAGAGTACCTCTTTCCCTTCTAACGAATACTTGCATTAAATATTTTAGGTCTACACAACAGAGTTTATATACAGTCAAGTCAAATCAACGAGTCCAAAAGACTGAGAAACGCTGGGGTACCTGACGTCGAGTGGTCCAAAGGGATAGGTAGTGGAGAGGGTCACGAATGACTTTGAGTACAGGTAATTCAGCCACTATTGTAGGTTAGTTGAGAAAGAGATAGCAGGTGAAGTGGAGGACGGAAGTCAGAAAGGGTTGTAGTCCCTGAAAAGGTTACTCAGTCGACAAGTGTAGTCCACCAGTTTCGTACACCCATACTTATTTATAAATAACATATAAAAGACGGGACAGTACCTCTTTATCCTCTTACCAATAGTTGCGTTAAGTATTTTAGGTCTACATTAGAGTGTATACATATACATCCACACTTATTTATGAATGACACGTATACTACGGGAAAGCTCCTATTTGTGTTTTTACGATTAATTACATTAATATTTTAGGTTCCATAAGTGAATGTACATGTACACATATTTATGTATAAATGACACGAATAGACTACAGAACACCCCTTTATCTTGTTACGAACACTTACATTACAAATTTTAGGTCTACATAAGAGAGTATTCATGTACACCCATACTTATTTATATATGAGACGAATAAGACGAGAGTGCACCTCTTTATCTTCTCACGAATACTTACGTTATCTTCTCACGTATACTTATGTTCCCTTTGTAAAAGACAGAAGAGTATTGTCTTTTACACACCAACGATCTTTTGATGTTTCTGTCTTTTTTAGTGTGTACTAAAGTATATGGTAACCGAGCCTTAAAACTGAACGACCCTTCCCCTCTATTTTACTACTCCCACGTGATCAAGAAAATCATATTTTGGCAGAAAAGACGATAAACTTACTCTTACATCTAAAACCAAGACTATACACTAAGAACAAAACAAAGGAAAAGAAATTCGAAGATAAAAATGTTTACGGATCATTAGGGGGGAGGGTGGGGGGTGGGGGGGTAAATCTCTGAGAAACGTAGTTCCACAGAAAAAACAAACAAACAAACAACAAACAAACAAACAACAACAAAAACGTAACAACGATACTAATTTTTACAACGTTCAACACCGATACTTTTTATCACGACGCAACTTGTAACCCCCACGTACATTGAAAGCCTTTATTCCAAAAGAAGTCCTTATGCGCGTTCTCTCCCCAAAGATCCAGTATACGATTAAGACAAAATGAACATTTTCTCGACGGTATGACAAGTGGTATAACCGACATGGTTAAATGTACGGGTGACTGTCACCTTCTCCCAGGGGAAAGGAGGTTTGAGAGGAGTACTTAATAACAAACATCTTAAAAACTACTTTTGACAAGTCTCACCACACTTCATCATGAAGTAACATCAAAACTAAACGTAAAGAGATTATTAATCACTAGAACTCGGAGAAAAGTACACAAAATAGAAATAGACATACAGAAGAAACCTCTTTATAGATCAATCTATACGGAGATAAGACTAAAAAAAACCCCCCCACCCCACCCATATACTTGACAAACGTACAAAACCTCTTATCACGGAACCATTTTCTGAGAACTCTGATGTTTCTCTAGGTTGGTCAGGTAAGACTTCCTATAGTCTTGACCCTAAAGAAACCTTCCTTACTACTATTTCGACTTTGAGGTCATGAAACCGGTGTAGTACACTTCTCAACTGAGTAACCTTTTCTGACTAAGACCCTCCCCAACTCCCGTCCTCTTCTACTCCTACTGTCTCCTACTCTACCGACCTACCGTATTGACTGAGCTTCATACACTCAGACTCACTTGAGACCCTGAACCACTATCTGTCCCTCCGGACAGCACGACACTAAGTACCCCAGTGTCTCAGCCTGTGCTGACTCGTTGACTTGACTTGACTTGACTTAACTTGATTACCTTTAATCACCACATCGTGTCCTTTGACAGGAGTTCCGAGAGACCATTGGATTTACATCTCCTTTAAGTTTTTTATCCCATATATATACATATGTTAGTGTGTCGACTAAATCAAACGACATGTCGTCTTTCATGGTATTGTGACATTTTGCTGATGTACACATGTATAACATCCGAGGTAAATATCCTACAAGTTCTACTTCGTTTATATTAGATATGATTACCTTGACTCTTCTCCCCAACGTACGTCCTACACGTACACCCGTTCCCATGGTCTTTCTAAAAGATCCTACGACTCTTTTTTAACGTGACTCGTAATATATATATATATTAGAACTACTTTAACGTATTTATAAAGACGTTACATTTAAAGTTTGTCCCAAAACAATTCACCGAGATACATAAATATTTAAATGATCTAGTACAGTTTAATAGGAAGTCTTTCAACGTAGTGTGATACGAAGGTGTCGTGACGCACTCGTGAGTAAAAGGTCAGGGGGTAGAAGTTTAACCTCCTTTGTAAACCATAGAAAGTTGAAAGAGTAACTTGAAACCGTTTAACGTACCATTCTTTAACATAAGGTAATAACAAAACCGAACGTAAATAAAATAATGATTAATGAAAGTTGTAAAAGAGGACGAAAAACCATTAAAAAGAAAAAAACAAAAATTCATTAAACATAAACAAACATGACATACAAATGAAGTACCAACAGAAGATAACCTAAAAAACAGAAGAAAGGAATAAAACTGAAAAATTGTCACGTATTTAATCCATTTTCTCGGGAGACAGTCGATAGAAGGTATATGAAGAGTTAAGAAAAGTATTAAGAACTAATAATAAATAAATGTCCTTAAAATGATGTGTCACATTTTAAAGGGAAAAATCGAAGACCTGTTTCCAGTGAATTTAATTCTTTGAATTTATTGACTCTTTCGAGATCCTTCGATCTCCCACATGTAATTTTCTTAATTCCCCACTGTCTGTTGAGTGAGACTCAAGTGGATACACGGAAAGGTGTACATGAAAAGTTATTTGATGAATGATAACTATGACTATCTCTCTCTCTCTCTCTCTTCGTTTGCTTCTACCAATCACGGTACTACCCGGTTCTACTTCGGTTCTACCCACCCCACCGTGGACCCTGAGGTTTGTCTACTCAGTCGGTATCCGAACCAGTCGGGACACTTCAGTTGTCCCTGTGCACAGAGCTCGACACTAACCTCCTGATTCTCTCCGGGTCGTGTACGAGTTTCTGTTCCAGTGCTCCTCCTTTCGTGTTCGCTACTAAGACGGGTCATTCAGACAGAGAGACCACGGTCTTTCCACTACGATGAAAATAATACCTTTTACATCAGACACCGATAACCCTTTTCTTGAACCAGTCACATACCTGACACTTTTTCATTCGTTTTTGGTACTATTGAAAGTGGTGTCACGTATAAGATTTGGTAAAGGAGGGGTAGTACAAAGTCTCGTATAAAAATGTCAACCTTAACATGAAGTAACGTAAAACCAAAAGTAACAAGAAACGACACATGAGAGGGTTTATAAAGTAATATTTGTAAGGGTTTGTAAGGTGTTTCAACTTGTAAAAAAAGATCGATTATGTGTTGCTAAAGGGTGGAGTTAAGATGACATTGGTAAAATACTATGAAGGAAACAGTACACTAATAGGAAAACAGGTAGGAAGATAGGTAGGTACTTAGGGAGAATAAAGGACTACGTAAAACATTATTTAACGGCTGTAGTCATACGTGGAGACATTCATAAAATCGTTCGGACTGTAAGTTACCACTCGATACAAACAAATGTCATCAAAAGAAACTTTATTTTTGAAATACATGTTACTTTATGTTGGTAGACAAAAAGAAGGGTCAGAACAATAAAAAATAAACTTAATATCAACTAAATGTTACAACACAATTAATAACGAACTGTTGTTTCACTAAGTAAATACGTGTATATACGATATACGTATCACACAAATATATATATATATATATATATAAATAAATAAATTAGAAAAAATACCGATGTTACAGATCGTAATCCTTATTTATATCTTTTTATATTATATAAATTAAAAAATTAATTTACATATTTTTCCTGTTATTTTGTTTTTTGTTGTTGTTTTGTCTTCTGTCAATTTTCCTTTCTTCCTTTCTTTCTCTTTTGAGGTGTCTTACCGTTTTCTAGTCGCATGTCCGTCTCCAAATATTGTTGTTATTTTTTAGACTGACTCATACGTTTATATGTATATATGGGTGTTCCTTGTAGTTTTGTCATTTTCTTTTTATCCTACGTAATTTAACTGGACTGTTTCCTGTCATTTAATATAAATATTCTTGTTTTGATATTCTTGTTTGACCTTTTGTTTTGATCTCGTTCCAAGATCAACCCCTTATTACGTTAATTATCACTATATAAAACTCTCCCTTCTTGTCTATACGTGTGAATTTGTCTCCATCTATTTCTACTAAATATACGATATTATTAATTGACGTTCCCCTTTTCTTGTTACCCTTTTCGTTTGTTTCTTTGTTTACATCTTTTTTATTTTATCCACATTTTTTACTTTTTTTTTATCTCTTTCCATTTACTTTTTATTTTCCTTTTGAGGTGTCTTTACGTTTTAGAGTTGTATCTTCATCTCCAAATATTTTAGTTGTTTTTTACGCTGACTCCTTTTGTTTTCGAGTTTTACAAGTTATCTATAAAATCATGGTTATTTTAGATGTTGATATTGTCTCCCAACCCCGTAGGTTTTCTTAGATGTCTCATTCAGTTTTCTATTCTTATTATATATAAAATAGAACTCAGTGACGACAGTCTTAGGTTAGGTATGGACCTTCAGTGTCAGATGGAGTGAAGGGATCCTATGAGAAGTTATAAAACAACTATAGACTTGGACGACACTGACGAGTCCATGATTAGACCAGGATGAAGATACACAAGAACGGACGTTACAGGTGTCGATAGTCTTGATCCCGTAAAAAACACCCTGGAAAGTTACTGGAAAATGTATAAGACATCTGTGTCCCCGACGGATCAACTAGCACACCTAAATGAGACGTCGGACATGTCGATCATCCTTCCAAAACCCCAGAAGAAGGAATTGGTGTAACGGGGACCCAAAGTTAACGTCAAAATAAAGGAAGAGACGTACGTCAAACAGGTGACTCCAAACGAGGACTCCGACGGGACCTCCTGGACCCGAACGGGGACACTCCCGGTCTACACCTCCACCCCGTCTACGAACCCAGTGTCGCCAACACCGTCGTGGTGCATGAGTCCCCCCAACCGCTGATGTCGTGTTCTTTATATCGCGAGATCTTCCCGTATGTCATAACCGGTTACGTGAGGTCATAAGAACGGACCTCTTAGGGGAGTGACTATCTCTTAGGACCGTCCGGTGTCAGATGTCCTATCTTTTCTTAGTCTGTGATGACTTCGTTGAAACGTACGTGTCTGGGTTCTGTAATAAACGGACACTGTCGGGAAGGGGCCACTCTCAACTCGTACTTCAACCGTGTCGACGAACCTAACATCCGTGGTACCGTCGCGGTTCACACGTCCCTGAGTCTGACGGAGGTGACGTCCTCAATACCGGGACAATCTCAGAAAAAAGGTCGAAGAACATCGATCGCTAGTCCTCCGGAGAAACCGATGAAAAACAGGTATCGACGTGGGTTAGTCTGTAAAACTCGTAAGGAAACAGACCCCAGGGATAGACAACAGGTCGTGCAGTCCGTGTATCTCCCCGGGGAAGCGACCTCACGATGAACATCAATGTACTCAGTCCGTAAATTTCCCCGAGGGACCCACCTCACGACGAGACGTCAAACCACTCAGCCCGTGAACTACCCGGTCGGAGATAATAAGTCGAAACCTACGACCGTACACCTTTCTCTCTCCGATGCCACTACCGAGGTGGGGAATGTACACTGAGTTGTTGAGTTGTCATAGTAGAACGAAGGTACCGACGGACCGAATAGAGACGTCCGTAAAGGGTGATGTCAGAGGAGGGCGTATAGGGGAGTTAGGTAGAGAGGTATCAGTTGTCGTCGAGAGTAGGACTCTATCGAGGTGTTAGTGGTGGAGGTCGAGGGTCGACGACACTGAAGATCCCCTGGACGTGTGACAGACCCCAAACATAGTGACGTCACTCCGGTTACTTTTATTACAGAATAAAAGTAAGGTAAAACCGACGGTGTCTAGTTAACAAAGTGAGAATCGGAATTTACAAAGAGGAGAGTAGGTCTAGTAATGGGGTTACACCCCTAACCTGCGAAAGAAGTCAAGAGGGTGGGTACCTCCCGTCCAGCTCAGGGTGATTGAGAGGACAAGGGGGGCCGGGGGTCAAGGAAGTAGGATGGTTAATACACCAAGATATATAAGAAAAGATAACCGGTCCATGAGGACAGTCGATAGTCGACTACAAGACGTTCGTGAAGACACAGACTTCTACATAAGAACTGTACAGGGATCTATCTCTCCGTACGGTGTAGGTGGTAGAACAAGTAGAGTTTAAAACTGATAATCTTTACTGACTATACCCGTAATTACAGTTTAGAAACCCGTTTGAAGAAAAAAAAAAAAAAAGTACGAATAACCATATTTGGATCCTTACCTTATCGACCCAGTATACCATTTGATTACAAATTGAAAAATTCTTCGTAGGTTTGACAGAAGATGGTACCGACATCGTAAAACATAAGGGTATTCGTCCGGTACTTTCAGGTTTATAAAAGTGGAGGAGTAGTGTGAACAAGAACAGAGAAGAGAGTGATCTCGGTAGGAAAACGACACGGGACGTACAAATCGACGGTAGACATATAGAAAAAATCACTTAAAGTGCAAGTTTAAAAACAGGTAAAAAACGTAACCACGGAAAGTATATAAAACAGTCTAAGAATTCAAAAAGTATCAAATTACAATGTCAATAATAAAACTAAAACTAAAAGGTAACAGACAGGAAGGTATATCTTTTCGTTAACTAATGTAAAGTGTATAGTAGACATGTAGAACGTAGTAACGAATTTAATTAAGAATCAAAATCCATAAGACACCAACGAGATCTAAAGTAACCTATAAGATGTATCTACAGTGGTTGTTATTTAAATTAAGAAAAGGTTTGACCTATTGAAGAGTTAGTAACAGATTCTACTAAGTACCTGTCTTTAAGTTATAATTCTCTCACCTATAGAAAAACAACGAAGACTAGAACCTTCATTTCGTGAGTCATAAGATGGTACTTCACACTACAATTAATACTTTAAACACTGTAAGTAGTCCATCTCCTTCTAAATATAAAGATCAAACGATTCTCAAAAACTGTCTTGCACAAATCAGGACAGGTCGAGAAACACTTGAATAACTGATATTCGTGTTGTCCGAGGAGACCGGAACCCATAAAAGGTCCGTTCTTATGACGTCACACAACGGTACGGGAAGAGGTCCCCTAGGAGGATCGGGTCCCTACCTCGGGTCCACAGGGTGTACTGTCCGTCTAAGAAATGATCGACTCGGTGTTCCCTTCGGTTCACCTCGTTCCCGTTCATATAAGTCACGTCAGAGTGTCAAACTTCTGTCCCCAAAGTCTGACCTTTGATCTTTCGACTCTTCTCGATGTATTTGTGACTCTTTTCCTCCACCCTACCCTTTCAAAAGACCTTCCACGGGGTCTTAATTTACCAGAATTTTCACGAAAGTCTGTTGGAAGACCCTCCTCTCATCTTTCTAAGAGTAAAAGTGTCTGTGAAGTTATGTCGGATTAATAGTACTTCCCTAACAATCGTTCTATAATTTTCGATCAATTACCACTTTCTACTCTTTCTTGTCTTTCTTTCGGACTCATGACACCGACACTCCGTTCAAAACCTCCTCTGTGTGAGAGGGACTTTACACTGGGTAGTCTCAACTGAATCTCTCTACTGCTACCGTCCACTTAAACCTCCCGAGAATTTCCGTAATTTTTACGGAGGAAAGAGGGTGTTTTGTCTCAACGAGGAGTAGAGGACATCTCCACAGTCCTACCCCTAAACACTATAGTTCCGAGTGGGTCCCGGTCATAACCGACCCCTTCACTGAACGACTAGAGTATTTGGTATTGACACACTGAGGAACCCCTACCCATATATATCCCCACGAGTCGTGGAGACCTTGTCTGGTGACCCTCAGAAGTTTACTGATTCCACTGACCCTTCGGTGTTCCGAGATCTCGACAATACCTTATCGACTGAGATCTATGGGTCCTTCTTTTCTATTTCCGGAGGATAGTTGACTCCAGGTTTTTTTCATTTCCACTCGACTTGGGTGGGTACCAGGAGAACGGATAACTGTAGTAGAGTATTCTGGGGGACGAGACTGGAACGGACCGTGTATGGGGAAGAGATGGATGTGGGGAAGAGGACTTCGGTGACGAGGGTAGGCAGCAGTTGGAGAAGGGGTTGGTAACGGGAAGACCCGAGGGAGAGAACAAAAGAGGTCTACCGGTCCCATTGGTACCCCCACTTATTCGTGTGAATTCGTTTCGTCTGGTCCCTTCAAAGAGTTTTATTAGGGTGGATTTCTTTGACTTCTTTAAGACTCCGAGTGTCGAGACATCGGTGACAAGGTTCCACTTACTTCTCGAGTTAGTGGAGGTGACGGGAGACTCCAGAGTCAGGTGGAGGGTTGAGAGGTCGTTGGGGTCGGGGACGAGGGACTGGGTGAGTTCCGTAAGAGTCTATAGGATGTCCGAGCCAGGATAACCCTTCACTGTCTCCAACAGACGATGACTTCCTCCGGTCTCTCGTCCGTCTTTGTGTGTGACGGTGAGGGACGGGGGAGTTTCGTATTCTTGTCTAGAAACTTCAGAGGGTCTGGGGGTCTTGACCCACGGAGTAAAAGGGATGGACACTCGAGTCCCCAATGTCATGGACGGCGTAGAAGAGTCCCGATGCCTTCGGATCACACGTAGTCGACTCTGACCCTATTGAACCCACGCACTCTGGACCTCATCTGAGTGGTACGTGAGTGGGCACCGTAGCACGGACGTGCGGGGTGGGGACCGGGAGTGGTCATCAAGGTCGGTAGTCCGAACCGGTCGTCCCTCGGGTCTGCCACGATGAGGGACCAGTGACCCAGGTCCGTCGACGTCACTGGGTCGACGTGTGTCTGTCACGGCAGTCGTAAGTCGTGGACCGGACCTCCCGTCATTGTCGGTTCGACCGTCGTGGTTTCCGTCACGACCCCCTGTTCCTTCCCTCCCGGGTCCAGACACCTTTCGCTCCCCGGGCTCCCCTGACGAGACCCAACTCCCCTTACGGATCCTTTGTGCTACTTCACTTCTTCCTCCGGGGTCCCCCTTCCCCGTCTGACTCCCTTCAGGTTACGAGGTCAAGTATTGACAGAAAAGATTTGTTCAAATACGGTTCAAAAGTGACCTCAAAGAGGAGACCCCCACACCCCCTTTCCTGTCGGATACTCCTCGACGGGACTTACCGCATAGACGGACTACTACCCGGACCATCTCCCAACTTACCCCTTGTTTGTCTAGAGGATCCTGCCTCCCTCGGCCCCGGAATTTCCACCGCCCTATCCACCCGCAAACTCCAGAACCTTGATAAACCCTCTCCGATCCTGGTCCGGGAGGTCGGAGTCACACCTCGAGGGTCAGGAGGAACCTGTCCGGGCTCGTTCCGAAGAATTTCGCGGTAGGGAAGGGATCGACAAACGAGGTCGTAGAAAACTGAGTCCCGTCGACGGAACGGTGACGTGTCCGTGGTGAACTGTCGCGGAATGGGGCATGGCGTGGGTGGGTGACTACCGACTGACCCAGGGAGTGGCACCGGGACCTGACTGGGGCACGGGGTTGTGTACGCACGCGTGAGAACGTGCGTGTCCCAGTTCCAGACGTGGGGTCCGTCCCCCAAACCCTACTAGGAGGTTCTTCTGATGGGAAAAGGACACGCAAGGACGACAAAGATAGTATTTTGCACAGTTGGCTCTTTCCATATACGCAGTTCATGTTCCCGACTCCAACTCCGAGTGAGCGCGATTAGAGATCTAGGTCCTCGGTCCGGTCGACCCGAAACTGGAGATAGGACGGGCGGTTGACGCCTGCGGGGGTCCAGTCTCCCCGGTGTGGGACGATAGACGTTGCACTGGTAGTCCTCGGGCTAGCGTGGTACTCCAATAGCGTCTTCCCTCCCGTACTTCCTGGTGTCCGAGACATGAACCGGGGAAACTCCCGCCACGTGAACGAGTGACGTCTCCCTCCTACGGTCTACCCATATGTCGACACGCCTAATGAGGGGGCGAGGTAGGGGTGGAGGGGCGAGCGGAGGGGTCTTGTAGGGGAGTCGAAAGGGTGGAGAGGAGGAACTGGAGATGTCGGAAGGGACCGTCCATGACCCTTTGGTGTCTCGAAAGGTCCGGGACGGGACCCAGACTGTGGGAAGTCTCGTTAGGGGGTCTGGGACCCCATTCCCGACCAGTGTCCGAGGTCAGACTGAGGTATCGGAGGGCGGGCCGAGGCCGATGTCGGTCTGGTCTCAGGGGTTCCCGGGGTCGGAGGTCGAGGGCCCCTTATCTTCTCCTTCGTCATCGCTCTCCGACCCGAACCGACCCCGTTCCGTTGTCCGAGCAGACCCGAGGTACCTTGCGTGCCAGTGTAAGGTCGTCCTCTGTCCCGAGGAGATGGAGCCCCGGAGTCGTTTCTCCCCTACGACTCGGATCGTCCCCGTCGCCTCGGTGCGACCTACCCCGGGACGGTCCCCCGGTGCACGTCTTCGTCACAGATACCACGACCCGACCCGGTGTTCTCCGTCTCGTCAGTGAGGTACCCCAGGTCTCACTGGTGCATCCGACTGGACTCCACATGTCGACCTTC
Organism: Capra ibex; assembly: GCA_006410555.1. Classification (NCBI taxonomy): domain Eukaryota; kingdom Metazoa; phylum Chordata; class Mammalia; order Artiodactyla; family Bovidae; genus Capra; species Capra ibex. Next base: position 43,146 of record SJYO01042847.1, read on the forward strand.
TCCGTCTCTCCTGTCACCTCCGACTTCCCCGGGTTTACCACCCCCTACCCCCTTCTCACGTCACGTGTCCTGTCCGGCCGAGGAGAGACGAAGGTGTAGAGTCCCCCAAAAGGTGGGGTCAAGATGAGGAGTGGGGACGTGTCTGGGTAAGACCTTCCCGTCCCCATCCCACACTTCAGTCCTCTCCGGGGTAAGTGTGGGAGGAGTGTTCCGGTCCTCCACGTCAATCACTACTCGAGTCTCTGTGGTCTCGACCACCTCTTCGTTAACCCCCCACGAGAATGGCCGACTTACGTAGGGGTGTTTAAGTAACCGTGGGATTACACACCCGTACTGACGTCTTAACACTGGAACAAACCCCCCCCACAGAAAAGTGTCCACTAGTTCAATGTCACCCCGGTAATCCCACTGGGTTTGGGTCACACTGACGACAGGAAGATGTTTCCCCTTTGACCCTGTGTCCATGTCTGTCTTCCCTACACTTCTGGGTCCCTCCTCTACCAGTACACTTCATCCACCCTCACTACGTCGGTATCCGGTCCCCTCCGGAAATTAACGGGTGTTTGAGACTTTCTACTTCCCCCGACCCTTGTCGAGGTCATCTGTCTCTGTCCACCCTTCTCACTGTGACCACTCTTCCCCATCCACTCACCGTGTGTGTCCGAACCGACGTTTCTCGACGTGTGACACGGACACCCTCCCCCGAAGAGACACCGGGTACCTCCTGTTGTGGTAGGAGTTGAGGGTACATCTCCTCTCTGTCTCCCAAGAGTCCCAGTGGTCCGGTAAAGTCCCTCACCGTCAGAGTGGTTAAGAGTTTACCTGTTTCATGTTTTGACGGGCTCCCCACCTCCGTAGGGGGCACCCATGTCTCCGTCAGTGACTTCGTCTGGTGACGGTCAGAAGTTTTAATGTTTTCTGTCGAGGTTCACCTCGTTTCCGTGTACATAAGTCACGTAAGAGTGTCGGTCTTCTGTCCCAAAAGTTTTACCTTTGACCTTTCGACTCCTCTCAATACACTTGTGACTCTTTTCCTTCATCCTACCTTCAAAAGACCATCCACCGGGTCTTAATTTACCAAAAGTTCACAAAATTCTCGTGGAACATGTTCCTTTTGTCTGTGAATTTGTGTCGGATTAATAGTTCCTCCCTAAAATCCGTTTTGTAATGTCTAATCTATTACCCCTTTCCACTCTCTCTTACTTACTTTCGGACTTATGACACCGACACTATGGTCAGAGTCTCCTCTGTGTGATGGGGACGGTACACTGTGTAGTCACAACTCAATCTCTCTACTTCTACCGTCCACTCCAAGTGCCCGAATATTCCCCGTGATTTTTACGGAGAAAATAGGGTAGTTTGGTAGAATTAAAGAGGGGAAGGATGGGATCTTTACAGTCCTTCCCCGAAACACTACAGTTCCGGGTGGGTCCCGGTAGTAACGGACCCCTTCACTTAACTACTGGAGTATTATGTATTGCCACACGGGGTACCCGTCCCATATGTACCCCCACGAGTTCCCTTATGGGGATATTCCGCGTGGGACCATCCGACGTCAGGTACCCCAACGACTCAGTCTGTACCGACTCGCTTAAGTGAAAGTGAATAGTAAAAACACGTAACCTCTTCCTTTACCGTTGGTTGAGGTCGCAAGAACGGACCTCTTAGAGTCCCTGTCTCCTCGGACCACCCGAAGGTAGATACCCCAGCGTTTCTCAGCCTGTACTGACTACGTTGAATCGTCGAGTCCCCACGACCTCGTCTGGTGACGTTTTTAAGTATTGACGTTTTTTGACGAGGTTCACCTCGTTTCTGTGGACATAAGTTACAGAGTATCGGACTTCTGTCCCCAAAGTCTGACCATTGACCTTTTGACTCCTCTTGTTACACTTGTGACTCTTTTCCTCCACCCTACCTTTGAAAACGTATCCACCGGGTGTTAATTTACCTGAAGTTCCACGAAAGTCTGGTGGAACATCCTCATTACACCTTACTAGAAGTAACGATGTCTGTAAACTTATGTCGGATTAAAAGTTCCTTCCTAAAATTTTTGATCTATTACTATTTTCTACTCTCTCTTGACTTACTTTCGGACTTATGAGACCGACACTTTTGTTCAAACCTCCTCCGTGTGATAGGGACGGTACACTGTGTCGTAACACTTCAATCTCTCTGTATCTACCGTCCACTTGAAGTGTCCGAGTATTCACCGTAAATTTTACTGAGAAAATTCAGATCGAACAGGTAACATAGTAAATTTCAAACACAAAGGTACAATTCAAAGACAAAGTAACTAGATAGTAATCCACATTCACCCCATAATTTCAGAGGGTGATAATAACACAATGACAATTAAAGGAGACAGTATGAAAAATCATAAACGAAATCCATAACACCACAAGGACACAACTCACGACGACGACGACTACGATTTAGCGAAGTCAACACAGGCTGAGACACGTTGGGGTCTCTATTGTCGGGTGTTCGGAGGAGACAAGGACCCTAAGAGGTCCTTTCTTGTGACCTTACCCAATGGTAAAGGAAGAAGTCATGTACTTTTACTTTTCATTTTGAGATCAGCGAGTCAGTACACACTGAGAAACTTTGGGGTACCTGACGTCGGATGGTCTAAGGAGGCAGGTACCTTAAAAGGTCCATCTCATAACCTCAACCAACGGTAACGGAAGATACTACAACCCACGCATATATAAATATTAACAATATATTAGAAGAACCTAACTAGGAAACTAGTAATACATCCCAGGAAGAAACGGAGAAATGTTGGAAAGAAAATTCAGATAAATTAGAATGTATTCATAACGATGAGGAGGAAAAAACACCAGAGGTAAACACAGTTTATATAAAAAGGTCGAGAAGTGAAAGTCAGACATATACAGGGAACAAAACTCCACCCAGAGAACATCTGTCGTACATATCCCCATCGTAAAAACATAGGTAAGTCGGTCAGAAACAGAAAACCAACTCTGTAAGTTGGGTAAATGTAAAATCCATCAATAATTATTCATACCAGGGAAACAGTAAATGAAACAACAAAATTCAAACACAAATATGTACGAAAGACATAAAGGACAGATCTCTTCTACGATCCTCGAAACAACGTTTTTAGCTGTTGATTTTCGACCAAGAAACTCTTCTATTTATTTTAACTGTTTGGTAATCGGTCTGAATAGTTCTTTCTCTTCTTAGTTTAATTTTTTTAATCTTTAATTTTTACCTCTCTAGTGTTGTCTGTTGTATCTTTATGTTTCCTGTAATTCTCTGGTGATAGTCGTTGATATACGGTTATTTTACCTGTTGAACCTCCTTTACCTGTTTAAGAATCCTTTGATATTGAAAGGTTTTGGTTTAGTCCTTCTTTACCTTTTAGAATTGTCTGGGTAGTATTCGTGTCTTTAACTTTGACATTAGTCTTTAGAAGGTCGTTTGTTTTCGGTTCCTGGTCTGTCGAAGTGTCGACGTAAGATGGTTTTTAAATCTCTTCTCGGTTGTGGATAGAATGAGTTTAAGAAAGTCTTTTAACGTCTCCTTCCACTTGAAGGTTTGAGTAAGATACTCCGGTGGTAGTGGGATTGTGGTTTTGGTCTTTTTCTACGGTGTTTTTTTTCTTTTTTCTTTTGATGTTCGGCTATAGTGACTGATTGTATCTACTTTTTGAGGAATTTTAAGATCGTTTTTCTTAGGTTGTTGTACAATTTTTCTAATGATAGAACTGGTTCACCTGAATAGGGTCCTTACGTTCCCCAAAAATAATAGGTATTTAGTTTCATTATGTAGTGTCATTGTTTAACTTTCGATTTTTAGTATACTGATAGAGTTATCTACGTCTCTTTCGGAAACTGTTTTAATTTGTAGGTGAATACTATTTGAAAGGTCTTTCTTGCTTATACTCCTTATATGGAGTTGTATTATTTTCAATATATACTCTTTGGGTGTCGTTTGTAGTAGAAGTTACGACTTTTTAACATTGGTAAAGGGGTTCCAGTCCTTCTTCCATTCCCACGGGTGAGAGGGGTGATGATAATTCGTATCAAAACCTTCAAAACCGGTGTAGTTAGTCTCGTCTTTTACTTTATTTTCTTTAGGTGTTACCTTTTCTTCTTCATTTTGAGAGTTACAAACTTCTACTGTACTAGAAGATATATTTTTTGGGATTTCTGAGAGGGTCTTTTAATTATCTCGATTAGTTACTTATATCATCTCAACGTTCTATATTTTAATTATGTCTCTTTAGGAAACGTAAGGATATGTGACTGTTACTCTTTTGTCTTTCTCTTTAGTTCCTTTGTTAAGATAAGTGGTAACGTTACTTTTCTTATTTTATGAATCTTTATAGGGATGGATTTTTTTTTTTTTTTGTTTTCTGGGTAGATATATTTTTTGATAATTTTGTGACTACTTTCTATAGTTTCTCCTGTATTTATCTACCTGTTAATATGGTACAAGTACCTAACCTTCTTAGTTGTATACTTTTACTTAGATATCTAAGTTACGTTATGGACAGTTTGATAGTTGTCATAAAAAGTGCCTTGATCTTGTTTATTAAAGGGTTAAACGGACCTTTACGTTTTTTGGAGCTTATCGGTTTCGTTAGAACTCTTTCTTCTTACCTTATCCTCCTTAGTTGGACGGAATAACGTCCGGTCAGGTCCAAGTTACGTTCTCTTTATAACGAGTTTCGACCCCGCGGTCCTACTGAGTCTCTCTACCCTATACCTCCCTCCACCCTCCCTCCAAGTCTTACCGACTAAGTACGGTTACTTACTGTTTTTTGGTGAAGTTACAACATTTGATTAACCGGAGGTTAATTTTATTATATATATAAAAAATTTAATTTCGAAGAACATAGGGTGGTTTGGTATACTTAAAGAGAGGTAACAGGGTTTCTCCACCGTCCAAACCCGAAACACTACAGTTGCGAGTGGTTACCGGTGGAAACGGACCCCTTCACTGAACAACTGAAGTTTTTCGTATTCCGACACCGAGGGACCCCTCCCGATGTATATCTCCAAGAGTCCCCGAGATCTCGTCTGTTGACACTCAGAAGTTTCACCGTTTACTGTCGAGGTTCACTTCGTTTCTGTTCACATAGGTAACGTAATAATACGGGCTTCTGTGCTCAAAGTCTGTTCTTTGATCTTTTTACTCCTCCCGATACGCTTTCTCTATCGTACCTTCAAAAGACCATACAACTGGTCTTAATTTACCGGAAGTTCCATGTAATCTTGGTGTAACATCCACCTTTTACCTTACTAGGAGTAAAGATGTCTGTGAATTTATGTCTGATTAAAAGTCGCTACCTAAGACCTTTTTTATAACTTTCGATCTATTATCACTTTCCAATGTCTCTTGTCTTACTTTCGGACTTATAACACCGACACTTTGTTCAAAACCTCTGCGTAATGGGGATGGTATACAGTTTGTCACGGCCCCAGGTCGGGGCCACCTAGGTCCCACTAAGCTTCCACCCCCCTGCCTCAGTCGTAGAAACCTTTTTATGTATGAATTAGTGTCTATATCTCTCTAATCTTTACCTATCACATCATCCTTCTAATCACCTCTTTTTCTCCGACTTATTGAACCTAATGCACCTTATCGTAGGTACGAGGTCTACCCTTAAGTCGGTCTTTTTACCCTCGTTCTTTCTTCGCTGTACCCCCTTAGTCAGAAAGGCCTTTGACTAGGTTAAAGACATAAAAACCCAAACGAATATATGGAAAACAATGTGTGTCCCTACTTATATGTCAGTGCGCCCTCAGTCGTCAGGACTGGAAATAGTTTTAGTCCACGAAGTGTATTTACATAATTTTTTTTACATGTAGTAGAAGACCGGTACTCACTCTGGACGANTTGGGTCACACTGACGACAGGAAGATGTTTCCCCTTTGACCCTGTGTCCATGTCTGTCTTCCCTACACTTCTGGGTCCCTCCTCTACCAGTACACTTCATCCACCCTCACTACGTCGGTATCCGGTCCCCTCCGGAAATTAACGGGTGTTTGAGACTTTCTACTTCCCCCGACCCTTGTCGAGGTCATCTGTCTCTGTCCACCCTTCTCACTGTGACCACTCTTCCCCATCCACTCACCGTGTGTGTCCGAACCGACGTTTCTCGACGTGTGACACGGACACCCTCCCCCGAAGAGACACCGGGTACCTCCTGTTGTGGTAGGAGTTGAGGGTACATCTCCTCTCTGTCTCCCAAGAGTCCCAGTGGTCCGGTAAAGTCCCTCACCGTCAGAGTGGTTAAGAGTTTACCTGTTTCATGTTTTGACGGGCTCCCCACCTCCGTAGGGGGCACCCATGTCTCCGTCAGTGACTTCGTCTGGTGACGGTCAGAAGTTTTAATGTTTTCTGTCGAGGTTCACCTCGTTTCCGTGTACATAAGTCACGTAAGAGTGTCGGTCTTCTGTCCCAAAAGTTTTACCTTTGACCTTTTGACTCCTCTCAATACACTTGTGACTCTTTTCCTTCATCCTACCTTCAAAAGACCATCCACCGGGTCTTAATTTACCAAAAGTTCACAAAATTCTCGTGGAACATGTTCCTTTTGTCTGTGAATTTATGTCGGATTAATAGTTCCTCCCTAAAATCCGTTTTGTAATGTCTAATCTATTACCCCTTTCCACTCTCTCTTACTTACTTTCGGACTTATGACACCGACACTATGGTCAGAGTCTCCTCTGTGTGATGGGGACGGTACACTGTGTAGTCACAACTCAATCTCTCTACTTCTACCGTCCACTCCAAGTGCCCGAATATTCCCCGTGATTTTTACGGAGAAAATAGGGTAGTTTGGTAGAATTAAAGAGGGGAAGGATGGGATCTTTACAGTCCTTCCCCGAAACACTACAGTTCCGGATGGGTCCCGGTGGTAACGGACCCCTTCACTTAACTACTGGAGTATTATGTATTGCCACACGGGGGACCCGTCCCATATATACCCCCACGAGTTCCCTTGTGGGGATATTCCGCGTGGGACCATCCGACGTCAGGTACCCCAGCGACTCAGTCTGTACCGACTCGCTTAAGTGAAAGTGAATAATAAAAACACGTAACCTCTTCCTTTACCGTTGGTTGAGGTCACAAGAACGGACCTCTTAGAGTCCCTGTCTCCTCGGACCACCCGAAGGTAGATACCCCAGCGTTTCTCAGCCTGTGCTGGCTACGTTGAATCGTCGAGTCCCCGTGACCTCGTCTGGTGACTTTTTTAAGTTGTAACGTTTTCTGACGAGGTTCACCTCGTTTCCGTGTATAAAAGTGACAGAATATCGGACTTCTGTCCCGTAAGTCTGGTCATCGGTCTCTTGACTCCTCTCGTTACACTTGTGACTCTTTTACTCCACCCTACCTTTAAAAGAGTATCCACCGGGTGTTAATTTACCTGAAGTTCCACGAAAGTCTGGTGGAACATCCTCATTCCACCTTACTAGAAGTAAAGGTATCTGTAAACTTATGTCGGATTAAAAGTTCCTTCCTAAAATTTTTGATCTATTACCACCTTCCACTCTCTCTTGACTTACTTTCGGACTTACGAGACCGACACTTTTGTTCAAACCTCCTCCGTGTGATGAGGACGGTACACTGTGTCGTAACACTCCAATCTCTATGCATCTACCGTCCATTTAAAGTGTCCGAGCATTCACCGTAAATTTTACTGAGAAAATCCAGATCGAACAGGGAACATAGTAAATTTCAAACACAAAGGTACAATTCAAAGACAAAGTAACTAGATAGGTATCCACACTCACCCCATAATTTCAGAAGGTAATAATAACACAATGACAATTAAAGGAGAAAGTATGAAAAATCATAAACGGAATGTATAACACCACAAGGATACAACCCACGACGACGACGACTACGATTTAGCGGAGTCAACACAGGCTGAGACACACTAGGGTATCTGCCGTCGGGTGTTCGGAGGAGACAAGGACCCTAAGAGGTCCTTTCTTGTGACCTTACCCAATGGTAAAGGAAGAAGTCACGTACTTTCACTTTTCATTTTGACATCAGTGAGTCAGCACACATTGAGAAACGTTGGGGTACCTGACGTTGGATGGTCCGAGGAGGCAGGTAACTTAAAAGGACCATTCTCATAACGTCAACCAACGTTAAAGGAAGAGACTACAACCCATACATTTATAAATATTAATATAGAAGAAGAACCTAACTAGGAAACTAGTAATACATCCCAGGAAGAAACGCAGAAGTGTCGGAAATAAAATTCAGACAAATTAGAATATATTCATAACGTTGAGGAGAAAAAAGACACCAAAGGTAATCGTATTTATATAAAAAGGTCGAGAAGTGAAAGTCAGACATACACAGGGAACAAAACTCCACCCAGAGAACATCTGACGTATATATCCCCATTACAAAAACATAGGTAAGTCGGTCAGAAACAGAAAACCAACTCTGTAAGTTGGGTAAATGTAAAATCCATCAATAACTATTCATACCAGGGAAACGGTAAATGAAACAACAAAATTCAAACACAAATATGTACGAAAGACACAAAGGACAGATCTCTTCAACGATCCTCGAAACAACGTTTTTAACTGTTGTGATTTTCGACAAAAAAAAAAAATCTTCTATTTATTTAACTGTTTAGTAATCGGTCTTGAATAGTTCTTTCTATTGTTAGTTTAGTTGTTTTAATATTTACTTTTACCTCTCTAGTGTTGTCTGTTGTGTTTTTATGTTTCCTGTAATTCTCTGATGATAGTCGTTGAGATACGGTTATTTTACCTGTTGAATCTTCTTTACCTGTTTAAGAATCTTTTGATACTGAAAGGTTTTGGTTTAGTCCTTCTTTATCTTTTAGAATTGTCTGGGTAGTGTTCGTGTCTTTAACTTTGACATTAGTCTTTAGAAGGTCGTTTGTTTTTGGTTCCTGGTCTGCCGAAGTGTAGACGTAAGATGGTTTTTAAAATCTTTCTCGATTGTGGATAGAATAAGTTTGAGAAGTTCTTTTAACGTCTCCTTCCACTTGAAGGTTTGAGTAAGATACTCCGGTAATAGGATTATGGTTTTGGTCTTTTTCTACGGTGTATGTGTGTTTTTTTCTTTTGATGTCCGGCTATAGTGACTGATTGTATCTACGTTTAGAGGAATTTTAAGATCGTTTTTCTTAGGTTGTTGTATAATTTTTCTACTGATAGAACTGGTTCACTTGAATAGGGTCCTAACGTTCCCCAAAAATTATAGGTATTTAGTTACATTATGTAGTGTCATTGTTTAACTTTCGATTTTTAGTATACTGACAGAGTTGTCTACGTCTTATTCGGAAACTGTTTTAATTTATAGGTGAATACTATTTGAAAGGTCTTTCTTCCTTATATTCCTTATATGGAGTTGTATTATTTTCTATATACTGTGTGGGTGTCGTTTGTAGTAGAAGTTACGACTTTTTAACATTGGTAAAGGGGATTCCAGTCCTTGTTCCATTCCCACGGGTGAGAGGGGTGATGATAATTCGTATCAAAACCTGCAAAACCGGTGTAGTTAATCTCTTCTTTTACTTTATTTTCCTTAGGTGTTACCTTTTCTTCTTCATTTTAAGAGTGACAAACGTCTACTGTACTAGGAAATATATTTTCGGGATTTCTGAGATGGTCCTTTAATGATCTCGATTATTTACTTATATCATGTCAACGTCCTATTTTTAATTATGTCTCTTCAGGGAAAGTAAGGATATATGTTACTCTTTTGTATTTCTCTTTAACTCCTTTGTTAAGACAAGTGGTAACGTTACTTTTCTTGTTTTATGAATCCTTATATTGATGAATTTCTTTGTTTTCTGGGTAGATATATACATATATATTTTGATATTTTGTGACTACTTTCTTTAGTTTCTCCTGTGTTTATCTACTTCTTAATATGGTACACGTACCTAACCTTCTTAGTTATACACTTTTACTTAGATATTTAAGTTACGTTAGGGACAGTTCGATAGTTACCATAAAAAACGTCTTGATCTTGTTTATTAAAGGGTTAAACGGACCTTTATGTTTTTTGGAGCTTATCGGTATCGTTTGAACTCTTTCTTCTTACCTTATTCTCCTAAGTTGGACGGAATAACGTCCGGTCAGGTCCAAACTACGTTCTCTTTATAACGAGTTCCGACCACTCGACCCTACTGAGTTTCCCTACCCTACACCTCTCTCCAACCTCCCTCTAAGTCCTACCTTTGGTGTACATTTGGGTACCGACTAAGGACGATTACTTACCGTTTTGAAGTTACAACATTTGATTAATCGGAGGTTAATTTTATTGTATAAAATTTTTTAAATTTCGAAGAAAATAGGGTGGCTTGGTAGACTTAAAGAGGGGTAAGAGGGTTTCTCCACCGTCCAAACCCGAAACACTATAGTTACGAGTGGTTACCGGTGGTAACGGACCCCTTCACTAAACAACTGAAGTTTTTCGTGTTCCCACACAGAGGGACTCCTCCCAATGTATATCTCCAAGAGTTCCCGAGACCTCGCCTGCTGACACTCAGAAGTTTCACCGTTTACTGTCGAGGTTCACCTCGTTTCTGTTCACGTAGGAAACGTAAGAGTTCGGGCTTCTGTGTTCAAAGTATGTTCTTTGATCTTTTTACTCCTCCCGATACGTTTTCTCCATCGTACCTTCAAAAGATCATACATCGGGTCTTAATTTACCGGAAGTTCCACGAAATTTTGGTGAAACATCCACCTTTCACCTTACTAGGAGTAAAGACGTCTGTGAATTTATGTCGGATTAAAAGCCGCTACCTAAGACCGTTTTATAATTTTTGATCTATTATCACTTCCCACTCTCTTGTCTTACTTTCGGAATTATAACACCGACACTTCGTTCAAAACCTCTGCGTAATGGGGATGGTACACAGTTTGTCACACCTCAATCTACTTTTACCTTTCTCAAAACGATCGAGTATTCCCCGTAAATTTTACCGAGGAAATAGGGTCGTTTGGTAGATTTAGAGAGGGGTAAGAGAGGATATACACAGTCCTACACCAAAACACTCTAGTTTAAATGGGTCCGGTGGTAACCGACCCCTTCACTGAACGGGTGTAGTATTTCGTATTCCCACACAGGGACACCCCTCGCCCTATATATCACCATGAGTCCCGGAGACCTCGTTTAGTGACGTACAGATGTTTAAACATTTTATGTCGAGGTTCATCTTGTTCTTGTTTAAATATGTCACGTAAAAGTGTTCAGAATTCTGTCCCCAAAGTGTTCCTTTTAAGTCTTTGACTAATATCGATGGACTTGTGACGTTTTTCCTCCACCCTAACGTCAAAGGACTGTCCACCGGGTCTTAATTTGCCAGAAGTTCCACGAAATTCTGGTGGAGGATCCTTCTTTCACCTTACTAGGAGTGAAGGTGTCTGTGAATTTTACTCAGTGAGTCAGTACATGCTGAGAAACGCTGGGGTACGAGGTCCCAGGTACCTTAAAAGGTCCGTTATTATGACCTCACCCGACTGTAAAGGAAGAGGTCCCCCAGAAGGGTTGGGTCCCTAACTTGGGTCCAGAGGACGTAACGTCTGTCTGCGAAGTGACAGACTCGGTGATGTAAGATTAAAAGTTCCTCCCTAAGATCAGTTCTCTAATTTTTGATCTATTACCACTTTCCGTTCTTCCTTGTCTTATTTTGCGACTTATGATACCGGCACTTCGGTGCATATCTCCTCTTTGTTATTGGGACGGTACACAGTTTTTCTCACCTCACTCGCGCTCCTGCTACCGTCTAGTATAAACGACAGAGTATTCCCCGTAAATTTTATGGTGAAAATAGGGTGGTTTGGTAGACTTAAATAGCGGTAGGAGAGGATCTCCAGAGTTTTACTCCGAAACACTACAGTTGAGATTTAATCCCGGAGGTAACCGACCTACTTTACAGAACGACTGTCGTATTTCTTATTCCCACACCGGGGTACCTCTGCCAATACATATAACCATGAGTCCCCGAGAACTCGTCTGGTGACGTTTGGAAGTTTTACTGTTTTCTATGTAAGTTCACGTCGTTCTCGTTCGAATAACACGTTAGAGTGTCACACTTCTGTCCCCAAAGTCAGACCTTTGATCTATCGACTCCGTTAGGTACACTTGTGACTCTTTTCCCCTACCCTACCTTCAAAAGACCATGCACTGGGTCTTACTTCACAAGAAGTTCCACAAATTTCGTGGAACATCCTGTCACCATACTCGGGGTAAAGGTGTGAGAATTGTTGTCGAATTAATAGTTCCCCCCGAAAATCCGTTCTATGGCTTTTGATCTATGACCATTTTCTTATGACTCTTGTCTTACATTCGGACTTGTGACTCAGACTTTCGGCCTAAAGTCCTCTGTGTGATCGGGACGGTACACTGTGTTGTCACACCAATCTTTCTACTCCTACCGTCCACTTAAAACTCACGAGTAGTCAAGTCACGTCGAGTCAGTGAGTCTGTACAGGTTGAGAAACGGTGGGGTACTTAGTGTCGTTCGGTCTGGAGGTATAGGTGTGTGTGTGTGTGTGTGTGTGTGTGTGTGTGTGTGTGCAGGTAACTCAGTCACTACGGTAGGTCGGTAGAGTAGGAGACAGAGGGAGAAGAGGTGGACGGGGGTTAGGGAAGGGTGTACTCTCAGAATAGATTACCCAGTTGAGAACCGTTCTTCACCGGTTTCATGACCTCGAAGTCGAAATTGTAGTAAGGAAGGTTTCTTTAGGGTCCCGACTAGAAGAAGTCTTACCTGACCAACCTAAAAGAACATCAGGTTACCTGAGAGGTCTCAGTCACAAGTATTCCTCGTACACTTTTACGGTGAAATTAGGGGCGTCTCGCAGACTTAAAGAGGGGTAAGACGGGATCTACACAGTCCTACTCCGACACACTACAGTTTTGAGTGGGTCCCGGTGTACTTGACCCTTTCACTGAACGACTGAAGTATTTCGTATTCCCATACCGGCGTACCCTTCCGCATATATATGTCCACGAGTCCCAGTGACTTTGTATGATGACACTCAGAGGTTTTACCGTTTTCTGTCGAGGTTCAACTCGTTCCCGTTCCCATAAGTCTCGTGAGAGTGTCGGACTTGTGCCCGTAAAGTCTGATCTTTAATCTTTTTACTCCGTTTTATGGACTTGTGACTTTTTTCCTCCACCCTACATTCAAAAGACCATCCACTGCGTCGGAAGTCACCACAAGTTCCACGAAATTCTGGTGGGACAACATCCTTTTACCCTACTAGGATTAAAGGTGTCTGTGAATTTATGTCTGATTAATAGTTCTTTCCTACAATCCGGTTTATAATTTTTGTTCTATTAACACTTTCCACTCTCCCTTATCTTAATTTATGACTGATGACACAGACACTTTGGTGCAAACATCCTCTGTGTTATTGGGACTGTACACTGTGTGGTAACAACTTACTCACCCCACTTCTACCGTCCACTCAAAACTCCAGTGATGCGTCCATCTTTTAACTAAAAAGGGTGTTTATAACCCTCAAAGGTGGGTATGAGGGGATCACCACAGTCCTACCCAGGTACACTATAGTTCCGAGTCGGCCCGCTGGTGACCGGACCCTTCACTGAACGACTGTCGTATTTCGTACTCCCACACCGACGGAGCCTCCCCAGATGTGTTCGTACGAGTCGCCTATACCTCGTCTGGTGACGGTCAGAAGTTTTACCGTTTTCTGTCTCGAGGGGTATCGAGTTCCCGTTCACACAAGTCACGTAAGAGTGTCGAACTTCTGTCCCCAAAGACTGACCTTTGTTCTCTTGAATCCGCTCGATGTACTTGTAACTCTTTACTCCACCCTACCTGCAAAAGACCATCCACCGTGTCTTAATTTACCAGAAGTTACACGAAATTCTGGTGGAACACACTAAGGGACCACCGAGTCTACCATTTCGTAGAGGGACGTTACGTCCTCTAGACCCAATGTAGGGACTCGGTCCTTTTAGGGGACCTCTTCCTTTACCGTCAGGTGAGGTCAAGGGAACCAACCTTGTAAGGTACCTACTTCCTCGGACACCCGATGTCAGGTACCCCAGAGTTTCTCGTACTGTACTGACTAACTGAAACAAAAGAAAGAAAGTACTACATTACACTTTTACTTTAATAGGAGTAAAGGTGTCTGTGTTAATGTCTGATCAATAGTACCTCCCTAAAAACTGTTCAATAAGTTTTGATCTATTACCACTTTCCACTCTCTCTTGTCTTACTTTCGGACTTATGACACCGACACTTCTGCCGAAACCTCCTCAGTGTGATGGGGACGGTACACTGTGTAGTCACGCTCGGTCTCGGTCGTACCCCTTAGGGCGGGTAACGTTTCCAGTACTCCTTCCTCGGACTGTTTTATGTTTCCGCCCTAGTCCGGAGTCCCGTGTGGGGGAGGGGGACCTAAAAGAACTCCTAGATGATGGGGATCTTGGTTTTAGACAGACGAAATGATATAATACGGAAAGTGGTTGAGGATACTGTAATTGTCCCCCGATAGGGGGTGGTGGAAAAAGACCTTTTTCAGTTGAATTTTGAGGTCGATTATCAGGGGACGTATATTTTCCTCACAGAGTCGAGTTTGGGGAAACCATCGAAAGATTGAACTGACTGTGCAGACAGACCTGGAAAATTCTGACACGTACACTAACGAGTGTCGGAGGGCTGGTTCTCTCTGTGTCCTTCGAATTTTGTAGGATCCTTACATCTCCAAAGACTCCTCAGTTTTATTAATCTTATCCTGACTAATTCCCAAAGTAACAACTCGGTTATGAACGACGGTTTAAAAGTATAGAAAATAAACAACCATATCAACAATACATCTTTTTTGTCCATCATCGGGACCGTAATCGTTGTAATCTAGAAACACAATTCATGGAAGAAACAATATTGGGTGACGTGGAAACAAGATGTCCCTACATTGAAATAAATCACGAAACTCTCGCTATGTCTAATTTGTTTTTGTGAAGTCCCCTTTACTCTAATTATAAGTAATTCCTTCTCTCGGTATTACACAATTGTCCTGAGATCCGGTCTTCTATTACGTTCAGTGGACTCTGGAAAACATATACCTTTATATACGTCCTTCTTTCGGACCATAGTTATTCCCAGTCCTGACGACGGGGACTATAGAAGGTAATACAATTTGAATCCCATATATTCGTGGAAAACTTTTATTTGAATACCCCAAAAAACGTGTTTGAACCGGAGGGGACACAGCTAATAAAGAGGGAGAGGTAGGGAGAGGAAAGGTCCGACTGGTAAACCTTGTGTCTCCGAGAGGCACAGAAGAATAAACGGGGTCGAAGATTCTGGGTGTGCTCGCTCGGGTTTCGTACCTTGGGAGGCAATAAGTTCACCTGGGGACACCGGAATACATCTGACACTTTCAAAGAACAGAACTCTGAATTAATCGAAAGGTACATTCGGTTCCATATAATCAGTGAAAAGAGGAGATAAAAAGTGATGGAGTAAAAAGGGATTAGAGAGAAATCTAAAGATTAATTAGAGAGAAATTAGCGACTGAGACAGGGACGAATTTTAATGCGACCTGGGTGGCCCCGACCTGGGACCTTTACACCTCAATGTCTCTACTTTTATCGTCTACTCAACACGCCCGAGTATTCCCTGTAAAAAATACGGAGAAAATAGGCTGGTTTGGTACCATTAAAAAAGGTTGGGAGGGGATCTAAACGATCCTACCTCGAAATACTACAGTTCCTAGTGGGTCTCGGTGGTAACGGTCCCTTTCACTGGACGACTACAGTATTTAGTATTCCCGCACCCTGGGACCTCTGGACATATATATCCTCACGGGTCCCGAGACCTCGTCTGACGACGCTCAGAAGTTTTACTGTTTTCGGTCGAGGTTCACCTAGTCCCTAATGACATATATTACGACAGTGTGTCGGACTTCTGTCTCCATAGTCCGATCTTTGTCGTTGTTGTTTTTCGACTCCACTCGATATCCTTATGACACTTTTCTACTACCCTACCTTCAAAGGACCATCTACCGGGTCTGATTCACCAAAAGTTCCAAGATATTCTGGTGGGACACCCCTCTTTAACTTTACTAGGAGTAAAGGTGTCTTTGAATTTATGTAAGATTAAAAGTTCCTCCCTAAAATCCGTTCTATAATTTTTGATCTATTACTCTTTTACTCTCTCTCTTTTCTTGTCTTCTCTCTTGTCTTATGACACCGACTCTTCGGTCCAAACCTCCTCTTTAGATGAGGACGATTCAGTCAAGTCCGCACAGGCTGAGCCACACTGGGGTAACTGCCGTCAGGTGGTCCGAGGGGCCAGGGACCCTAAGAGGTCCGGTTTTGTGACCTCACCCAACGGTAAAGAAAGAGGTTGCGTACTTTCACTTTCCACTTTCCGTCCAACGATTCAGCACAGACTGAGGAGTTCTGGGGTACCTGGTGTTGGATGGTCCGAGTTGACAGGTACCATAAAAGGTCCGTTCTCATGACCTCACCCCACGGTAGCGGAAGAGGCTTTAGATAAGGATGGTATACAGTTTGTAGCACCTCAATGTCTCTACTTCTACCGTCCAGTCAAAGTGCCAGAGTATTACCCGTAAATTTACGGTGTAAATAGGGTCGTTTGGTAGACTTTACTAACGGTGGGAGGGGATCTCTACAGTCCTACTCCGAAACACTACAGGTCGGATTGGGTCTCTGTGGTAATCGACCTACTTTGCAGAACAACCACAGTATTTCATATTCCCACACCGGGCTTCCCTCCTCTTAGATGTGCCCACGAGTTCCCGAAAACTCTACTGGTGACGCTCAGAAATTTTACCGATTTCCGTCGAGGTTCACGTCGTTCCAGTTCGAATAAGTTACGTAAGAGTCACGGACTTCTGTCCTCAAAGTCGGACCTTTACCCTTTTGACTCCTCTCGATCCACGTGTGTCTTTTCCACTACCCTATCTTCAAAAGACCATCCAAATGGTCTTATTTTACCGGAAGTTCCACGAAATCCTGATAGAAAATTCTCCTTTCACCTTACTAGAAGTAAACGTGACTGTCAATTCATCTCGAGTAGTAGTTCGCCCCGAAAATCCGTTCTATAATTTTTAATATATTACTTTTCCACTCTCTCTTCTCTTACTTCCGACCTTGTGACACTTACACTTTGGTCCAAACATCCACTGTGTGATAGGTACTGACTATGATGTAACACCTAAATCTCTCTATTCCTACCTTCCACTCAAAGAGACCGATTATTCCCCGTACAGTTTACGGAGAAAATAGGGTGGTTTGGTAGATTTAAAGAAGAATAGTAGGAGATCTCCAAACTCCTAACCAAACACACTACTGTTCCAAGTGGATCTCGATGTTTCTTGACCTCTTTCCTGAACGACTGAAGTATTTCGTATTGCTACGACGGGGGACCCATCCCAATACATATCGCCACGACCGCCAGGGACCTCTTTTTGGAGACACCCAGAAATTTTACCGTTTTCTGTGATGTTCACCTCACTCCCGTTCCCATAAGTCACGTAAGACTGTCCGACTTCTGTCCCCAAAGTGACCTTTGATCTTTTGTCTCCGTTAGGAACGATTGTGACTCTTTTCCTCCGCCCTACCGTCAAAAGACAATATACCGGGTCTTACTTTACTAGAAGTTCCACGTAATTTAGTGGAATATACTCCTTCCACCTTACTAGAAGTAAAGGTGATTGAATTGATACCGATTAATAGTTCCTCCCTAAAATGGGTTCTATAACATTTGTTCTATTACCACTTACAAATGACTCTTGTCTTACATTCCGACTTATGACGTTGACACTTTGGTCCAAACTCCTCTATGTGATCGGGACGGTACACTGTGTAGACACACCTTAATCTATCTACTCCTATCGTCCACTCAAAGTTCACGAGTCGTTAAGTCAAGTTAAGTCAGCGAGTCAGCAAAAGTTGAGAAACACTGGGGTACTTAGCGTCGTTGGGTCCGGAGGGACAGGTAGTAGTTGAGGATCCCAAGAGAGGCTGAGTACACTTAACTCAGTCACTACGCTGGGTCGGTAAAGTAGGAGACAGTAGTGGAAAAGGAGGACGCTGGTTAAGGAGCTTTGTAGTCTAATAAAGTTTACTCAGTTCAGAAGAGTACTCCACCGGTATCATGACCTCAAAGTCGGTATCGTACTAAGGAAGGTTTATTTGGAGTCCCGAGTAGAGGAAGTTTTACCTGACCAACGTAGAGGAACGTCAGGTTGTCTCAGAGTTCTCAGTCACGAGTATTCACCGTACATTTTTACGGGGAAAATAGGGACGTCTCGTAGACTTAAAAAGGGGTAAGAGCTTATATCTACAGTCCTACCCAAAGAGTTTATATCCACAGTCCTACCTCGACACACTACAGTTCAGAGTGGGTCCCGGTGTTACTTGCCCCCTTCACTGAACGACTTAAGGATTTCGTATTCCAACACCGTCGGACCCTTCGCCATAAATATACAATAACAAAAAAAAAAAAAAATTAAAAAAAAACAAAGACAAAAAAAGAATAAAAAAAAAATCAAAAAATAAAAAAAATTAAAATTTTAGAAATTAAGAACGTACACAAGGGTTTGTACTTGGGGGGAGGGTGAAGGTAGGGGTATTGTAGAGACACCCAGTAGGGGTACGTGGTCGGGGTTCGTACGACATAGGACGCAGTCTGTATCTGACCGTATTCCTGTAACATGTCCTCTGTCCCTAGTTCTGGTAGGGGTACCTTTTCTTTACGTTTTTTCGTTTTACCGACAGACCCCTCCGGAATGTGTATCGACACTTTACTTCTCTCCACTCTTCATTTCCTCTTTTCCTTTCTATATTCGTAGACTTACGTCTCAATTCTTCTTCTCTATTCTTTTCTATTCTTTGGGAAGAAGTCGTTAGGTACGTTTCTTTATCTTCTTTTGTTGTCCTACCCTTTCTGATCTCTAGAGAAGTTCTTTTACTCTCTATGGTTCCCTTATAAAGTACGTTTCTACCCGAGTTATTTCCTGTCTTTACCATACCTGGATTGTCTTCGTCTTCATATTTCTTCTCCACAGTTCTTATACGCCTTCTTGACATGTTTTCTCTAGAGTACTATTAGTACTACAACACTAGTGATTAGATCCCGGTCTGTAGAACCTTTCACTTCAGTTCACCCGGAATCTTTCGTAGTGACATTTGTTTCGATCACCTCCACGACCTTAAGGTCAACTTGTAAAGTTTAGGACTTTCTACTACGACTCTTTCACGACGTGAGTTATACGGTCGTTTAAACCTTTTGAGTCGTCACCGGTGTCCTGACCTTTTCCAGTCAAAAGTAAGGTTAAGGTTTCTTTTCTTTACCGTTTCTTGCGAGTTTGATGGCGTGTTAACGTGAGTAGAGTGTACGATCATTTCATTACGAGTTTTAAGAGGTTCGGTCCGAAGTCGTTATGCACTTGGCACTTGAGGGACTAGGTCGACCAAAATCTTTTCTGTCTCCTTGGTCTCTAGTTTAACGACTGTAGGGGACCTAGTACCTTTTTCGTTCTCTCAAGGTCTTTTTATGCATAAAGACGAAATAACTGATACGGTTTCGGAAACTGACACACCTAGTGTTCTTTGACACCTTTTAAGACTTTCTCCATCCTTATGGTGTGGTGGATTGGACGGAGAACTCTTTAGACACTTCCAGTCCTTCGTTGTCAATCTTGACCTTTACCTTGTTGTCTGACCAACGTTTATCATTTTCCTCATGTAGTTCCGACACATAACAGTGGGACGAATAAATTGAAGATACGTCTCATATAGTACTCTTTCTTTGTGGTCGACCCTAGTTCTAACGGTCCTCTTTATAGTTATTAGAGCCTATATGTCTACTGTGGTGGGAATACCGTCTTTCACTTCTCCTCGATTTTTCGGAGAACTACTTTCACTTTCTCCTCTCACTTTTTCAACCGAATTTCGAGTTGTAAGTCTTTTGTTTCTAGTATTGTAGGTCGAAGTAGTGAAGTTCTTTTTATTTAACCCTTTGTCACCTTTGTCACAGTCTGAAAAAAACCTCCCCGAGGTTTTAGTGACGTCGGTACTTTAATTTTCTGTGAATGAGGAACCTTCTTTTCAATACTGGTTGGATCTATCATATCAGTTGTCGTCTCTGTAATGAAACGGCTGATTCCAGGTATATTAGTCCCATACCAAAAAGGACACCAGTACATACCTACACTCTTAACCTGACACTTCTTCCGACTCGCGGTTTCTTAACTACGAAAACCTCACGCCACAACCTCTTCTCAGAACTCTCACGGAACCTGACGTTCCTCTAGATTGGTCAGGTAAGACTTCCTCTAGTTGAGACCCTAAAGAAGCCTTCTTTACTACGATTCGGACTTTGAAACCATGAAACTGGTGGAGTACTCTTCTCAACTGAGTGACCTTTTTTGAGACTACGACCCTCCCTAACCCCCGTCCTCCTCTTCCCCTGTTGGTTCCTACTCTACCGACCTACCTTAGTGCCTGAGCTACCTACACTCAAATTCACTTGAGGCACTCTACCACTACTTGTCCCTACGGACCACACGATGTTAAGTACCCCAGTGTTTCTCAGCCTGTACTGACTTGATTTAACTTGATTCCAGAGACCTCATCTAGTGACACTCAAAAGTTTTACCGTTTTATGTCGACGTTCACCTCGTTCCCGTTCTCACAAGTCTCGTAAGAGTTTCGGACTTCTTCCCTTAAAGTACGACTTTGATTTTTTGACTCCGTTCGATGGACTTGTTATTTTTCCTCTAACCTACCTTTAAAATACCATCCACTAGGTCTGAAGTTCCACGAAATTCTGGTGGGACAACATCCTTTCACCTTACTAGGAGTAAAGGTGTCTGTGAATTTATGTATTATCAATAGTTCCTACCTAAAATCCCGTTTATAATTTTTGATCTATTGACACTTTCCACTTTCTCTGGTCTTACGTTCGGACTGATGACACCGACACTTCGGTGTAAACATCCTCTGTGTATGGGGACTATACACTGTGTAGTAACATCTTACTCACCAAACTTCTATCGTCCACTCAAGCTCCAGTGAAGTCCCTGTATGTTTAATGAGAAAATAGGGTGTTTGGTACACTCAAAGAACGATAGAAGGGGATTTACACAGTCTTACCCTGGCACACTACACTTCCGAGTCGGTCCCCGTAGTGACGGACCCCTTCACTGAACGACTGTAATATTTCGTATTCCCACACCGACGGACCCCTCCCTGGATATATTAGTACGAGTTCCGTATACCTCGTCTGGTGACGGTCAGAAGTTTTACCGTTTTCTGTCTCGAGGGGTATCGAGTTCCCGTTCACATAAGTCACGTAAGAGTGTCGAACTTCTGTCCCCAAAGACTGACTTTCGTTCTCTGGAATCCACTCGATGTACTTATGACTCTTTTACTCCACCCTACCTTCAAAAGACCATCCATCGTGTCTCAATTTAACAGAAGTTCCACGAAATTCTAGTGGAACACACTAAGGGACCACCGAGTCTACCATTTCGGAGAGGGACGTTACGTACTCTGGACTCAATGTAGTGTCCCGGTCCTTTTAGGACACCTCTTCCTTTACCGTTAGGTGAGGTCATGTGAACGGACCTTTTAAGGTACCTACTCCTCGGACCACCCGATGTCAGGTACCCCAATGTTTCGCAGGCTGAACTGACTCACTGAAAGAAAGAAAGTCCAACATCCTCCTTTCACCTTACTAAGAGTAAAGGTAACTGTGTTTATATCTGATGAATAGTTCCTCCGTAAAATCCGTTTTATAATTTTCGATCTATTACCACTTTCCACTCTCTCTTATCTTACTTTAGGACTTATGACACCAAGACTTCTATCTAAACCTCCTCTGTGCGATGGGGACGGTACACTGTATAGTCACACCTTAATCTTTCTACTTTTACCGTCTACTCAACACACCCGAGTATTCTCTGTAAAAGATACGGAGAAAAGAGACTGGTTTGGTACCTTAAAGAGGGGTAGAAGGGGATCTAAAAGGTCCTACCCCGAAACACTATAGTTCCGAGTGGGTCCCGGTGGCAACCGACCCATTCACTGGACGAGTACAGTATTTAGTATTCCAACACCGGGGTACTACTCCACATATATATCCTCACGAGTCCCCGACACCTTGTCTCGTGACACTCAGACGTTTGTCTTTTTCGGTAGAGGTTCACTTCGTGTCTGTTTACATATGTCGTGTCAGGGTGTCGGACTTCTGTCGTCAAAGTCTGACCATTCACTTTTTGACTCTCTTCGATGTAATTGTCACGTTTTTCCACTATCGCACCTCAAAGGACCATCCACCGTACTTAAATTACCAAAATTGAAACGAAATTCTGGCGGAACAGAACAACCTCCTTTAAACTTACTAGGAGTAAACGTGTCTGTGAAGTCAACTCGAAGTAATACTTCGTCCTTAAAATCCGTTTTATAATTTTTAATTTATTACTACTTTCCATTTTCTCTTCTCTTACTCCGGACTTGTGACACCGACACTTCGGTCCAAACATCCACTGTGTGATGGGAACTACACTGTGTTGTCACACCTAAATCTCTTTACTCCTCCCGGACACTCAAAGAGGTCGAGTATTCTCCTTATCGTTTACGGAGAAAATAGGGTGGTTTGGTAGACTTAAAAAGACGTAGGAGGTGATCTCTACCTCCTAACCTGAAACACCACTGTTCCGAGTGGGTCCCGGTGTTACTTGTCCCCTTTTTGAACGACTGAAGTATTTCGTATTCCCACGACGGAGGACCTATCCCAACATATACCCCTACGACTGACAGAGGCCTCATTTGGTGAGGACCAGAAGTTTTACCGTGGATGTTCACCTGGATCCCGTTCACGTAAACCACGTAAAAGTATCCGACTCTCTCCTCAAAAGTGACATTCAATCTTTTGACTTCGTTAGGTACACTTATGACTCTTTCCTCCACCCTACCTCCAAAAGAACTTACACCGGGTTTAATTTACCAGGAGTTTAACGAAAATTGGTGTAACACCTTCCTTCCACCTTGTTATAAGTAAAGTTATCTGTGAATTTTTGTCGAATTAATAGTTCCACACTAAAATCCGTTCTATAACTTTGGATCTATACCACTTTCCACTCATTCTTGTCTTACTTTTGGACTTGTGATACCGACACTTCGGGCCAAACTCCTCTTTATGATCGGGACGGTTCACTGTGTAGTCACACCTCAATCTCTCTACTCCTACCGTCCACCCAAAGCTCACTAGTATTTCCTGTACATTTTTACGCAGAAAGTAGGGGTGTCTCGTAGACTTAAAGAGGGGTAAGAGGGAATCCCAACAGTCCCACCCCGACACACTACAGTTCGAAGTAGGTCCCGGTGTTACTTGACCCCTTAACTGAACGAGAGAAGTATTTCGTATTCCCACACCGGCGGACCCTTCCCCATATATATGTCCAAGAATCCCAGAGACCTCGTCTGGTGTCGTTTAAAAGTGTTACCGTTTTCTGTTGGGGTTCACCTTGTTTCCGTTCCCATGAGTCTCGTAAGAGTGTCGGACTTTTTCCCTTAAAGTCTGACCTTTAATCTTTTGACTTCGTTCGATAGACTTGTGACTTTTTTCCTCCACCCTACCTTCAAAAGACCATCCACTAGGTCCGAAGTCACCAGAAGTTCCACGAAATTCTAGTGGGACAGTCTCGTTTCACCTTACTAGGAGTAAAGGTGTCTACGAATTTATGTCGGACTAATAGTTCCTCCTAAAAAATCCGTTCTACAATTTTTGATCTTTTAATTTCTACTCTCTCTTATCTTACTTTCGGACTGATGACACCGACATTTCGGAACAACCTCCTTTATGTTGTAGGGACTGTATACTTTGTAGTAACAACTTACTTACCCCACTTCTGTCGTCCACTTCAAACTCCAGTTAATCCCCCGTATCTCTACTGAGAATAGAGTGTTTGGAACAGTCAAAGGTGGATAGGAGGGCATCTCCACAGTTGTGACTCGGTGTACTACAGTTCTAAGTCGGTACCGGTCGTGACCAACCCCTGCACTGAACGACTGTAGTATTTCGTATTCCCACACCGGTGGACCCTCCCCAGATATAGTCGTACGAGTCCCTTATACTACTGACCGTCAGAAGGTTAAGGTTTTCTCAAGGGTATTCAGTTCCCGTTCATATAAGTCGTGTAAGAGCGACGGACTTCTGTCCACAAAGTCTGTCTTTTGTTCTTTTGACTCCGCTCGATACCCTTGTGACTCTTTTACTCCAACCTACCTTCTAAAGATCATTCACCGGGTCTTAATTTACCAGAAGTTCTAAGAATTCTGGTAGAACACCCTAAGGGAACACCCAGTCTACCATTTCACAAGGGGATTTAAGTCCTCTGGGTCTAATCTAGAGACCCAGTCCTTTTAGGGGACCTCTTCCCCCTAAAGGTCAAGGGAACCGACCTTTTGAACTTCCTCGGACCACCTGATGTTAGGTACATCAACGTTTGACAGACTGTGGTGAATAACTGAAAACAAACAATACCCTCCTTCTACCTTACTAGGAGTAAAGGTGTCTGTGAATTTATGTCTGATCAATGGTTCCTCTGTAAAATCCGTTCAATAAGTTTTGATCTATTACCACTTTCCACTCTCTCTTGTCTTATTTTCATACTTATGACACCGACACTTCTGTCGAAACCTCCTCAGTGTGATGGGGACGGTACACTGTATAGTCACACCTTAATCTCTCTACTTTTACCGTCTACTCAACACGCCGGAGTATACTCAGTAAAAGATACGGAGAAAATAGACTTTTTAGGAACTTTTAAAGAAGGATAGAAGGGGATCTAAAAGGTCCTACCCCGAAAAACTATAGTTCCGAGTGGGTCCGGTGGTAACGGACCCATTTACTGGATGACTGTAGAATTTAGTATTCCCACACCGGGGTACTACTCCAAATATAGGTCCTTACGAGTCCCCGACACCTCGTCTGGTGACGCTCAGAAGTTTAACTGTTTTCGGTCGAGGTTCACCTCGTCCCTGTTTACATATGTCACGTCAGGGTGTCGGGTCTCAGTCACCAAAGTCCGATCTTTGATTTTTCTTTCTTTCCTTTTTTTTTTTTTTTTAGACTCCACTCGATACACTTGCAACACTTTTCCATTACCTTACCTTCAAAGGGACATCCACCGGGTCTTAATTTACCAAAAGTTCCACGAAATTCTGGTGTAATACCCTTCTTTAACCTCACTAGGAGTAAAGGTGTCTGTGAAGTTATTTAGGATCAAAAGTTCCTTTCTAAAATCCGTTCTATAATTTTTCTTCTTTTACTCTTTTACACTCTCTCTTGTCTTGTTTTCGGACTTACGACACCGACACTTCGGATCATACCTCCTCTTTAGATGAGGACGGGACACAATTTGTCAAACCTCAATCTCTCTACTCTTGTCACCCCAGTCAAAGTGCAAGAGTATTAACCGTAAATGTTACGGGGGAATATGGGTGGTTTGGTAGACTTTACTAGTGGTGAGAGGGTGTCTCCACAGTCCTTCTCCTAAACACTACAGTTCGGATTGGGTCTCGGTGGTAACTGACCTTCATTACTGAAGGACTACAGTATTTCTTATTCCTACACGGGGGTATCTTTCCCCTTAGATAAACCCACGAGCTCCCGACAACTTTGACGGTGACGCTCAAACGTTTTATGTTTTCCGTCGAGGTTCTCTTCGTTACCGTTCGAATAAGTTACATAAGAGTGACGGACTTCTGTCCCCAAAGTCGGCCTTTACACTTTTGACTGCTCTCGAACCACGTGTCTCTTTTCCACTACCCTACCTTCAAAAGACTATCCAACTGGTCTTAATTTACCGGAAGTTTCACGAAATTCTGATGGAAAATTCTCCTTTAACGTTACTAGGAGTAAATGTGTCTGTGAATTCATTTCGAAGTAATAGTTTGTCCTGAATATCAGTTCTATAATTTTTAATCTATAACCACTTTACACTCTCTCTGATCTTACTTCCGACCTTTTGACCTAACATCCGGTCCTAACATCCATCGTGTGATGGGGGGGNGGGGGGGGGGGGGGGGGGGGTACTGTGTTGTCACACCTAAATCTCTATACTCCTACCGGCCACTAAAAAGAGTCCGAGCATTCCCCGTACAATTTTTAGAGAATAGGGTCGTTTGGTAGCCTTAAAGAGGTTTAAAAGGAGATCTCCACACTCCTAATGTAACACACTACTGTTCCGAGTGGATCCCGGTGTCACTTGACCCCTTGAGTGAACGACTGAACTGTTTCGTATTCCCACGACGGGGGACCCATCACAATACATATCCCCACAACTGTCAGAGACCTCCTTTGGTGACGCACAGAAGTTTTAACGTTTTCTGTGCATGCTCATCTCAACTCCCGTTCACATAAGTCACGTAAGGGTCTCCGACTTCTGTCCCCAAAGTGACCTTTGATCTTTTGACACCGTTAGGTATATTTGTGATTCTTTTCCCTCGTTCTATCTTCAAAAGACCATACACCGGATTTTAATTTACCAGAAGTCCCACAAAATTTGGTGACACATCCTCCTTTCACCTTATTAGGAGTAAAGGTGTTTGAGAATTGTTGTCGGACTATTAGTTCCACCCTAAAATCCGTTCTGTAACTTTTGATTTATTACGACTTTCCAATGAATCTTGTCTTACAATGGATCTTGTCTTACATTCGGACCTGTGACGTAGAAACTTCGGTCCAAACTCCTCTGTATGATCGGAAATGACAGTACACTGTGTAGTTACACCTTAATTTCTCTACTCCTACCGTCCACTCAAAACTCACGAGTAGTCAAGTCAAGCAAGTCAGCGAGTCTACACAGGTTGAGAAACGGTGGGGTACTTAACGACGAAAGACAGACAGTAGTTGAGGACCTCAATTGAGTCTCGGCACAGGTAGCTCAGTCACTACGGTAGTTCAGTAGATTAGGAGACAACGGGCGTAAAAAGTTCGGGGGGTCAGGGAGGTTCGTAGTCTCAGAAAAGGTTACTCAGTTGAGTAGCGTACTCCATAGGTTTCATGACCTTAAAGTCGGAGTTGTAATAAGGAAGGCTTCTTTAGGGTCCCGACTAGAGGAAGTCTTACCTGACCAACCTAAAGGAACGTCAGGTTACCTTAGAGTTCACAGTCTCTAGTATCCCCGTACATTTTTACTGTGAAATTAGGGGTGTCTCGTAGACTTAAAGAGGGATAAGAGGGGATCTACACAGTCCTACCCCGACACACTTCAGTTCGGAGTAGGTCCCGGCGTTACTTGACCCTTTCACTGAACGACTGAAGTCTTTAGTATATGCACACCGGTGGACCCTTCCCCATATATATGTCCACGAGTCCCAGAGACCTCGTCTGGTGACACTCAGAAGTTTTAATGTTTTCTGTTCAGGTGCACCTCGTTCCCGTTCAAATAAGTCCCGTAAGATTGTCGGACTTCTACCAGTAAAGTGTGATCTTTGATCTTTTTACTCCGTTCGATGGACTTGTGACTTTTTTCCTCCACCCCACTTTCAAAAGACTATCCACTGGGTCCGAAGTTACCAGAAGTTCCACGAAATTCTGGTGGGACAACATCCTTTTACCTTACTATGGGTAAAGGTGTCTGTGAATTTATGTCTGGATAATAATTCCTCCCTAAAATCCGGTTTATAATTTTTTGATCTGTTAACACTTTTCACTCTCTGTTGTCTTATTTTCTGATTGATGACACCGACACTTTGGTGAAAACATCCTCTGTATTATGGGGACTGTACACTGTGTAACAACTTACTCACCCCACTTCTACCGTCCACTCATAACTCCAGTGAAGTCTCCGTATTTTTTACGGTAGGGTGTTTGTAACACTCAATGGTGGCTAGGAGGAGAAAGACACAGACCTCGATACACTACAGTTCCAAGTCACTCCGATGGTGACCGACCCCTTCACTGAACGACTGTAGTGTTTCGTATTCCCACACTGACGGACCCAACCCAGACATATTCGTACGAATTCCCTATACCTCGTCTGGTGACGGTCAGAAGTTTAACCGTTCTCTGTCTCGAGGGGTCCCCAGTTCCCGTTCACATAAGTAACGTAAGATCGTCGGACTTCTGTCCTCAAAGACTGACCTTTTTTCTTTTGAATCCGTTTGATGCACTTGTGACTCTTTTACTCCACCCTACCTGTAAAAGACTATCCACCGGGTCTTAATTTACCAGAAGTCACACGAAATTCTGGTGGAACACCCTAAGTACCAGCGACTCTACTATTTCGTAGAGCGACGTTACGCCCTGTGGGCCCACTCTAGGGACCCACGTCCCTTTAGGTGGTCTCTTTATTTACCGTTAGGTGAGGTCATGTGAACGGACCTTTTAAGGTACCTACTTCCTTGGACCACCCGATGTCAGTTACACTGACTCCCTCAAATGAAAGAAAGAAAGTCCAATATCCTACTTTCACCTTACTAGGAGTAAAGGTGTCTGTGAATTTGTGTCAGATCATTGTTCCTCCCTAAAATCCGTTCAATAAGTTTTGATCTATTATCACTTTCCACTCTCTCTAGTCTGGCTTTCGGACTTATGACACCGACACTTCTGTCGAAACCTCCTCTGTGGGATGGGGACGGAACACTGTGTAGTCACCCCTCAATCTCTCAAATTTACCGTCTACTCAACACACCCGAATTTACCCCGTAAAAAACACGGAAAAAATAGACTGGTTTGGAACCCCTAAAGAAGGGTAGGAGGGGATCTCAACGATCCTACCCCGAAACACTACAGGTCCGAGTGGGTCCCGGAGGTAACAGACCCTTCACTGGACGACCGTAGAATTTAGTATTCCCACACCGGGGGACCTCTCAAGATATATATTCTTACACATCCCCTAATCCTCGTCTGGTGACACTCAGAAGTTTTATTGTTTTCGGTAGACGTTCACCTCCTTCTTACTCGTATATATCACGTCAGCATTGATAACTTTTGATCTATTACCACTTTCCACTCACTCTTTTGCTTTCGGACTTATGACACCGACACTTCGGTCCAAAGTCGTCTGTGTGATCGGTACAGTACACTGTGTAGTCACACCTCAATGTCTCTACTCCGACCGTCCATTCAAAGTTCACGAGTATTCTCCGTACGTTTTACGGAGAAAATATGGGAGTCTCTTAGACTTAAAGAGGGGTAAGAGGGAATTACCACAGTCCTACCCCGACACACTACAGTTCGGAGTGGGTCCCGGTGCTACTTGACTCATTAACTGAACGACTGAAGTACTTCGTATTCCCACACCGAGGGACCCTTCCCCATATATATACCCACGATTCCCAAAGATCTCGTCTGATGACGTCCAGAAGTTTTACCGGTTTCTATCGAGGTTCACCTCGTTCCTGTTCCCATAAGTCTCGTAAGAGTGTCGGACTTCAACCCCTAAAGTATGACCTTTGATCTTTTCTATTTTTTAACCGTTCGATGGACTTGTGACTTTTTTCCTCCACCCTACTTTCAAAGGACCATCCACTGGTCGGAAGTCTTCAAAAGTTCCGAGAAATTCTGGTAGGAAAACATCCTTTCACTTTACTAAGAGTCAAGGTGTCTGTGAATTTACGTCTGATTAATAATTCTTCCCTAAAATCCGGTTTATAACTTTCGATCTATTAACACTTTCCATTCTTTCTTGTCTTACTTACTGACTGATGACACCGACACTTCGGTACAAACATTCTCTGTGTTATGGGGACTTTACACTGTATAATGACAACTTTTCACCACACTTCTACCGTCCACTCATTACTCCAGTGAAGTCCCGAATTTTTTCTTAGAAAATAGGGTGTTTGGTACACTCAAAGTTGGATAAGAGGAAATCTCCACACTCGTACCCCGACACACTGCAATTCCGAGTCCGTCCCGGTGGTGACAGATCCCTTCACTGAACGACTATAGTATTTCGTATTTCCACACCAACGGACGCCTCCCCATATATAGTCGTACGAGTCCCCTATACCTCGTCGTGACGGGCAGAAGTTTAACGTTTTCTGTCTCAAGGACACCCAGTTCCCGTTCACATAAATAACGTAAGAGTGTCGGACTTCTGTCCCCAAAGTCTGACCTATGTCCTTTTGACTCCACTCGATACACTTGTGTCTTTTACTCCACCCCACCTTCAAAAGACCGTCCACCGAGTCTTAATTTACCAGAAGTTACACGAAATTCTGGTGGAACACCCTAAGGGAACACCGAGTCTACCATTTCGTACAGGGACGTTACGTCCTCTGGACCCAATCTAGGGACCCAGTCCTTTTAGAGGACCTCTTCCTTTACTGTTAGGTGAGACCGTGAGAATAGACCTTTTAAGGTACCGACTTCCTTGGACCACCCGAAGTCGCGGACCCCGTGTTTCTCAGACTGTGCTGACTCACTGAAATGAAAGAAAGAAAGTACAAAATTATGCTTTCACCTTACTAAGAGTAAAAGGGTCTGTGAATTTATGTCTGATCAACCGTCCCTCCCTAAAATCCGTTCACTAAGTTTTGATCTGTTACCACTTTCCACTCTCTCTTGTCTTACTTTCGGACTTATGACACCGACACTTCTGTCGAAACCTCCTCTTTGTGATGGGGATGCTACACTGTGTAGTCCCACCTCAATCTCTTCTTTTGCTGTCTAACCGATGTGTCTGAGTATTCCCCGTATAAGATACGGAGAATAGTCTCGTTTGGTACCATTAAATAGGGGTAAGAGGGGATCTCAACGGTCTTACCCCGAAACACTACTGTACCGAGTGGGTCTCTGTGGTAACAGACCCCTTCACTGGACGACTACAGTATTTAGTATTTCAACACCGGGAGACCTCTCGACGTTATATCCTCACGAGGTCCCGAGACACGTCTGGTGACTCTCAGAAGTTTTACTGTTTGGTCGAGGTTCACATCGTTCCTGTACACATGTCAGGTCAGCGTCTCGGACTTCTGTGGCCAAAATCCCATGTGTGATATAATTTCCTTTTTTTTTTTTTTTTTTGACTCCACTCGATGCACTTGTGACGTTTTTCCACTTACCCTACTTACAAAGGACCATCCACCGGGGTGTAATTTACCAAAAGTTCCACGAAATTCTGGTGGTACAGCCTCCTTTGACCTTACTAGGAGTAAAGGTGTCTGTGAATTTATGTAGGATTAAAAGTTCCTCCCTAAAATCCGTTCTATAATTTTTGATCCATTACCCTTTACTCTCTCTCGTCTTACTTTCGGACTTACGACACGGACCCTTCGGTCCATACCTCCTCTTTAGATGAGTTTGTCGTATATCAGTCTCTCTACTTCTTCCGTCCACTCAAAGTGCGAGAGTATTGCCCACAAATTTTACGGGGATATAGAGTGATTTGATAGACTTTACTAGCGGTGGGAGGGAATCTCAAAAGTCCTACTCCGAAACACTCCACTTCGGATTGGGTCCCCGTGGTAAACAGTCTACTTTACTGAACGACTACAGTATTTCTCATTCCCACACCGGGGTATCCCTCCCCGTAGATATACCCACGAGTCCCCGAGAACTCTGGTGGTGACACAAAAGTTTTACCGTTTTTTGTCGAGGTTCACGTCGTTCCAGTTCGAATAAGTTACGTGACTGTCACGGGGTCATGTCCTCAAAGTCGGACCTTTGCCCCTTTGACTCCTCTCGATCCACGAGTCCCTTTTCCACTATCCTACCTTCAAAAGACCATCCTACGGGTCTTAATTCACCGGAAGTTCCACGACATTCTGGTGAAAGATTCTCCTTTCACCTTACTAGGAGTAAACGAGTATATGAATTCTTCTCGAAGTAATAGTACGTCCCGAAAATCCGTTCTATAATTTTTAATCTATTACTACTTTTCTACTCTCTCTTCTCTTACTTCCGACCTTGTGACAAAGACACTTCGGTCCGAACATCCACGGTGTGATGGGGACGAACCTGTGTTGTCACACCTAAATCTCTCTACTCCTACCGTCCACTCAAAGAACCCAGTATTCCCCGTACAGTTTACGGAGAAATTAGGGTGGTTTGGTAGACTTAAAAACCTTTAGGAGGAGATCTCCACACTTGTAACCTGAGACACTACTGTTCCGAGTGGGTCTCGGTGTCACTTGAAACCTTAATGTACGACTGAAGTATCTGGAGTTCCCACGACGGGGGGTCTATCCAACACATATCTCCACGACTAGCAGAGACCTCGTTTGGTGACGCCCAGAAGTTTTACCGTTTTCTGTGGATGTTCACCTCACTTACTTTCACATAAGTCACGTAAAAGTGTCCGACTTCTGTCTCCAAAAGTGACTCCTTTAGGTATACTTGTGACTCTTTTCCTCCTCCCTACTTTTAAAAGACCATACAACGGGTCTTACTTTATCAGAAGTTCCACGAAATTTGGTGGAACATCCTCCTTTTCCCTTACTATGAGTAAAGGTGTCTGTGAATTTATGTCCGATTAATAGTTCCACCCTTAAATCCGTTCTGTAACTTTTGATCTATTACCACTTTCCACTCACTCTTTTCTTACTTTCGGACTTGTGGTACCGACACTTCGGTCCAAACTCGTCTGTGTGATTGGGACGGTACACTGTGTAGTCACACCTCAATCTCTCTACTCCTACCGTCCATTCAAAGGTCACGAGTATCCCTGTCCATTTTTACGGAGAAAATAGGGGTTTCTTGTAGATTCAAAGAGGGATAAGAGGGAATCCCAACAGTCCTACCCCGACACACTACAGTTCGGAGTGGGTTCTGGTGTTACTTGACCACTTCACTGAACGACTGAAGTATTTCGTATTTCCACGACGGGGGGTCTATCAAATACATATCTCCACGACTACCAGAGACCTCGTCTAGTGACACGGAGAAGTTTTACCGTTTTCTGTCGAGGTTCACCTCGTTCCCGTTTCCATAAGTCTCGTAAGAGTGTCGGACTTCTACCCCTAAAGTCTGACCTTTCATCTTTTTACTCCGTTCGATGGAATTGTGACTTTTCTCCACCCTACCTTCGAAAGATCATCCACTGGTTCTGATGTTACCAGAAGTTCCACTAAATTTTGGCGGAACTCCCTCTTTTCACGATACTAGGAGTAAAGGTGTGTGTGAATTTGTGTCGGATTCATACTTCCTACCTAAAATCCGTTCTCCATTTTTTGATCTATAAACACTTTACATTCTCTCTTGTCTTCCTTTCGGACTGATGACTCCGACACTTCGGTGGAAACTCCTCTGTGTCATGGGGACTATACACTGTGTAGTAACAACTTACTCACTTCACTTATACCGTTCACTCAAAGGTCCAGTGATCTTCCCGTATTTTTACTGAGAAAATAGTGGTTTTGGTACACTCAAAGCTGTATAGGAGGGGATCTCCACAGTCGTACTATAGCACACTACAGTTCCGAGTACGTTCCGGTGGTGACCGACCCCTTCACGGAACGACTGTAGTATTTCGTCTTCCCACACCGGCGGACCCCTCCCCAGATATATTCGTACGAGTCCCCAATACCTCGTCTGTTGACGGTCAGAATTTTTACCGTTTTCTGTTTAGGGGTACCCAGTTCCAGTTCACGTAAGTCACATAAGAGTGTCTGACTTCAGTCCACAAAGTCTGACCTTTGTTCTTTTGACTCCGTTCCATGTACTTGTGACTCTTTCGCTCCACCCTACCTTCAAAAGGTCATTCATCGGATCTTAATTTACCAGAAGTTCCACGAAATTCTGGTGGAACGCCTTAAGGGACCACCGAGTCTACTATTTCGTAGAGGGACGTTACGTCCTCAAGACCCAATCTAGGGACCCAGTCCTTTTAGGGGACCTCTTACTTTATCGTTAGGTGAGGTCATGGGAACGGACCTTTTAAGGTACCTACTTCCTCGGACACCCGATGTCAGTTACCCCTGTTTTTCTCAGACGGTGCCGACTCACTGAAAAGAAAGAAAGAAAGTCCAACACCCTCCTTTCACCTTAATAGGATTAAAGGTGTCTGTGAATTTATGTCTGATCAATAGTACCTTCCTAAAATCCGTTCACTAAGTTTTGATCTATTACCACTTTCCACTCTCTCATGTCTTACTTTCGGACTTATGACACCGACACTTGTGTCGAAACCTCCTCTACATAAAGGGGACGGTATGTTGTGTAGTTACGTCTCAATCTCTCTGCTTTTACCGTCTACTCAACGTCCCGAGTATTCACCGTAAAGATACGGAGAAAATAGACTGGTTTGGTACCATTAAAGAGGCGTAGGAGGGGATCTCAACGGTCCTACCCCGAAACACTACAGTTCCGAGTGGATCCCGGTGGTAACAGACCATTCACTGGACGACTACAGTATTTAGTATTCCCACAGCACGGGACCTCTCTGCATATATATATCCTGAGCCCGAGACTTTGTCTGATGACACTCAGAAATTTTACTGTTTTCTGACGAGGTTTACCTCTTTCGCGTGCACATATATCACGTCAACGTGTCGGACTTCTTTGTCCAAAGTCCGACCTTTAATTTTTTTTTTTTTTACACACTCGATCACTTGAGACTCTTTTCTACTACCTTACCTTCAAAGGACCATCCACCGGGTCTTAATTTAACAAAAGTTCCACGAAATTCTGGTGGAACACCCTTCTTTATCCTTACTAGGAGTAAAGGTATCTGTGAACTCATGTACCATTAAAAGTTCCTCCTTTAAATCCGTTCTATAATTTTTGATATATTATCCCTTTACACTCTCTCTTGTCTTGTTTTCGGATTTATGACAACGACACTTCGGTACAAACCTCCTCTGTGTTATGTGGACTGTACACTGTGTAGTAAAAACTTACTGACCATACGTCTACCGTACACTCAAAACTCTAGTAAAACCCCCGTATTTTTACTTAGAAAAATAGGGTGTTTAGTACACTCAAAGGTGGATAAGAGGGGATCTCCACACTCGTACCCCGGGACACTAGGGTTCCGGGTCCATCCTGGTGGTGACCGGACCCTTCATCGAACGACTGTAATATTTCGTATTCCCACACCGGCGGACACCTCCCCAGATATAGTCGTACGAGTCCCCTAGACCTCATCTACTTACGGTCAGAAGTTTTACCGTTTTCTGTCTCGAGGGGCATCCAGTTTCCGTTCACATAAGTCACGTAAGAGTGTCGGACTTCTGTCCCCAAAGACTGACCTTTGCTCTCTTAGATCCGCTCGATATACTTGTGACTCTTTTACTCCACCCTACCTTCAAAAGACCATCTACCGGGTCTTAATTTACCAGAAGTTTCACGAAATTCTGGTGGAACACCCTAAGGGACCACCGAGTCTATCATTCGCTGAAGGACGTTACGTCCTCTGGGCTCAATGTAGGAATCCAGTCCTTTTAGGGGACCTCTTCCTTTATCGTTAGGTGAGGTCATGAGAACGGAACTTTTAAGGTACCTACTTCCTCGGACACCCGATGTCAGGTACCCCAGCGTTTCTCAGACTGTAATGAATTACTGAAATGAAAGAAAGAAAGTACAACTTCCTCCTTTCACCTCACTAAGAGGAAAGGTGTCTGTGAATTATGTCCGATCAACAGTACCTCCCTAAAATCCGTTCACTAAGTTTTGATCTATTACCACTTTCCACTCTCTCTTGTCTTACTTGCGGACTTATGACACCGACACTTCTGTCGAAACCTCTTCTTTGTGATGGGGATGGTACACTATTTAGTCCCGTCTCAATCTCTCTATTTTTACTGTCTACTCAACGAGTCCGGGAATTCCCCGTAGAATATACGAATAACATAGACTGATTTGGTATCCTAAAAGAGACGTAGGAGGGGATCTCAAAGGTCCTACCCCTAAACACTACAGTTCCGAGAGGTTCCTGGTGGTAACCGACCCCTTAACTGGACGACGACAGTATTTAGTATTCCCACACCGGGGGATCTCTCCATATACATACATCCTTACGAGTCCCCGAGACCTTGTCTGGTGACGTTTAGAACTTCTCCTGTTGTCTGTAAAGGTTCACCTCGTTCGTGTTCACATATGTCACGTCAGAGTGTCCGACTTCTGTCACCAAAGTCCGATCTTTGATTTTTTGACTCCGCTCGATGCACTTGTGACGTTTTTCTATTACCCTACCTTCAAAGGACAATCCACCGGGTCTTAATTTACTAAAAGTTCCACGAAATTGGAACAGTCTCCTTTTACATTACTAGGAGTAAAGGTGTTTGTGAACTTGTGTAGGATTAAAAGTTCATCCCTAAAATCCGTTCTATAATTTTTGATCTATTACCCTTTTACACTGTCTCTTGTCTTGATTTCGGATTCACGACACTTACACTTCGGTCCATACCTCCTCTTTAGATGAGGACGGTACACAGTTTATCACGCCTCAGTCTCTACTTCTACCCTCTATTCAAAGTACTAGAGTATTTCCCGTAAATTTTACGGGGAAAATAGGGTGGTTCGGTAGACTTTACTAGTAGTGGGAGGGGATCTCCACAGTCCTACTCCGAAACACTACAGTTGGGATTGGGTCTCGGTGGTAACCGACCTACTTTACTGAACGACTACAGTATCTCTCATTCTCACACCGTGGATCCCTCCCCGTAGATATACCCACGAGTCCCCAAGTACTCTGCTGGTGACGCTCAGAAGTTTTACCGTTTTCCGTCGAGGTTCACGTCGTTCCAGTTCGAATAAGTTACGTAAGAGTCACGGACTTCTGTCCCCAAAGTCGGACCTTTGCCCTTTTGACTCCTCTCGATCCACGTGTGTCCTTTCCACTATCCTACCTTCAAAAGACCATCCTACGGGTCTTAATTCACCGGAAGTTCAACGAAATTCTGGTGGAAAAT
>SJYO01042875.1:0-15838 GCA_006410555.1 Capra ibex
ACCGCACTTCTTCCCTCCCACACGGGCTCACCCCTCCTTCGTAGACCCTTCAGAGACACGAAAGGGAGGAAAAACGAGACTTGGAATTTGACGTGATTCCTTTCAGAATTAACATTTTTGTAGGTTAATGATAAAACTTTTAACTCTTGTAGTCTTTTATGTCTGATATTATTACAAAGTCACCGTCCTACTGCCTCGTGAGAAGTCAAGGGAGGAGACCCAAGCAGTGTACTCACATGCGAGGAGCCAAAAACAGAGTAGTGTTGTGTCTAAACCTCACTGCCTGAATACCGGGGTAACCGTACAGTGTCGAGAGCTTAGAACCTCTCTGACACTATATTGAGAGTCCAGAGCTTGTCTGGTACAACATCTAGAATCTGTTTAGTCACCGCATCGAGATAAAATAAATCTTCTATCGTCCTTTTGGGGAAACCGAGGAGAAAATTAAAAAAAAAAGGGGGGTTTCCAGTGGAGTAATTGTATTGTTTCGGGTAAATAGTGAAAGTGTGAATTCTTTAAGGTCACCGAAATCATCGACACGGTCGTTGGTCCTCTTTATGGTTTATGTAGAAAGAATGATATTTAGTGTTGTAAGTCCAGTGTCCTATCGTGGAAAGGACTTACGTCTAGTCTAAAATTAGTAAATGACCAAAATAGATACCAGAGATCTCCAGATCTAAGGGACGGATGACTTCCGTTCAAAAACCCCATGTCCTTTACACATATAAAACTCGTTTTAATACTTCTTACGTCTGAGGAGGTACACTTGAGCAAACCCCTCTATGTGACCTAAACTTTGGAAGTCCTTCAGATATAAGTGGTCCGGTTAGTCTTGTTTCTGTGAACTTCCTAAACAAAAGTCTCTACTCTGGATTTGTTAGGGTTATCACTGAGGTCCTACTACCCTCTAGTCCCGGAAGGTACGTGAACTCTTGAACTTTAATTAAGGGTGGGAGTATGGTACATGTAAAGGTCCGTATACACTGTGAGATATAGTTATATACGGGTCTCTATTGATCACACTTTTATCACACGATGTAGAGTCTTTGGTTCCTAGTCAATTACTTCGGACTCTTGTCCATTCCTGAGACAGTCGGGGTCTTCGGTGTCTTGTAAGAAAAGAAAAAAATTGAGAAACCAAATGTAGCCTCACATCAACTACTTATTACAACAATCAAAGTCCATATCTCGTTTCACTTGTAAGAGTACTTGCACTGAGTCGAGAAGTGAGACTCCAGACTCATGGAACTCAGATTATTCTAATCTAAGACTAACCGAACACGACCAAAAGTGACGGTAGTCGTCATTGTTGGACTTGATCTCCAGGGTATCTGGACCGCCTCCGACAAAAATGTCTTCTCTTCGATACACGTTTCTGTTACACCAGGGGAGGTATACGAGGGAGGACGAGTAAGTGTCTTTAATAAGGTGGATGTTCTTGTGACAAAGTTAATCTCTGTCACTTATATAGGTAAGTGAAGTCAGTGAGTCAACACAGACTGAGAAACGTAGACGAACCTGACACATCGTGTGGTCCGAAGGGACAGGTAGCGGTT
This sequence comes from Capra ibex, assembly GCA_006410555.1. Lineage (NCBI taxonomy): Eukaryota > Metazoa > Chordata > Mammalia > Artiodactyla > Bovidae > Capra > Capra ibex. The sequence goes on from SJYO01042875.1 coordinate 1,557, forward strand.
CAGAGCCTCGAATGAGTCTGAGTACAGGTAGTTCAACCACTCCGGTAGGTTGGTAGAGTAGGAGACAGTAGGGGGAGAGGAGGACGGAAGTTAAAAGGGTCGTAGTCCTCTTCCCCTGCTGGGTCCTACTCTACCGACCTACCGTAGTGCCTGACCTACCTACACTCAGACTCACTTGAGGTCCTCTACCATTACCTGTCCCTCCGGACCGCACGACGCTAAGTACCCCAGTGTTTCTCAGCCTGTACTGGCTCGCTGGCTTGACTTGACTTGACTTGACTCCTAGAAAAGTTTGCTCAGTCTAGAAGGGTAGCCCTCCGGTTTCATAACTCAAAGTCGAAGTCGTAGTCAGGAAGGTTACTTATAAGTCCTGACTAATGGAAATCCTGCCTGACCAACCTAGAGGAACGACAGGTTCCCTGAGAGTTGTCAGAAGAGGTTGTAGTGTCAAGTTTTCGTAGCTAAGAAACCGTGAGTCGAAAGAAATATAAGGTTGAGGGTGTAGTTATGTACTGTTACGTTTTTGGTATCGAAACTCATATACCTGGAGACAATCGTTTCATTACGGAGACGAAGGATTGTACGAGAGATCCAAACAGTAACGAAAATAAGTTTCCTCGTTCACAGAAAATTAAAGTTCCGACGTCAGTAGTTGACATCACCAAAACCTCGGGTTCTTTTATTTCAGACAGTGACAAAGGAAACAAAGAGGTAGATAAACGGTACTTCACTACCCCGTCTACGGTACTAGAAGCAAAAAGCTTACGACTCAAAATTCGGTCGAAAAAGTGAGAGGAGAAAGTGAAAGTAGTTCTCCGAGAAGTCAAGGAGAAGTGAAAGACGGTAATCCCCCGACAGTGTACGCATAGACTCCAATAACTATAAAGATGGTCGTTAGATCTAAGATCTAACACGAAGTAGGTCGGACCTTAAAGAGTGCTACATGAGAGGTATCTTCAATTTATTCCCACTGTTATATGTAGGAACTACATAAAGAAAGAGTAAACCTTGGTCAGGCAACTAGATACAAGTCAAGATGGACGACGAAAAACTGGACGTATACCTAAAGAGTCCTCCGTCCATTCCACCAGGCCATAAAGGTAGAAAACTTCTTAAAGAGTGTCAAACAACCCATCCCGGTGGGTTCTACCAACACCGTACCACCTTTCAAGACTGTCTTGCACCAGGGGACGTCTTCCCTCACCGTTTGGTGGAGTCTTAAAAACGGAACTCTTGGAATACTCGTCACACTTATATAGGTAGGGAACGAAGTTTAATAAGTCCCTGGCCACGGGAGTTTCGACACAGGGTCCAATAAAAACAGTGAGTGGATAAGACAGAAAAACATGGAAGACTAGGGTCAACTTTTTATCCAGGTATAGGTCTGTTTTCTTCTTTGTCCTCACTCTTTTTCTTCTTTTTAATTTATTTGAGTCATACTACACCTGTCGTCTCCAGTACGGAATTTTTTGTTTTTTGTTTTTTTGTTTGTTTTTTTTTTTGGTGCCATTAAACCTCGAATTTATACTAGAAAGTCGGTATCTCAGAGACCACCGCAAGTACAGTCCTGTCAGATGGACTCATCGTCGGTTTCTCTCTCTTTCCTTTTGTTTGACGTTTCCAAAAGATCAGGAAATCTGGTTGTGGAACGACTGGGGACCGTATCTCACTGGGTACGACTGTCTGTATGTCTGTGTGTTGATACTTTTGTTTATCTCTTTTTCGTCGTACGTTGTTTGTTTCCCCCTTTGGACGGGAAAATGCCCTGGAGGGACCGTCAGGTCTCCAATTCGGAAAAGGAAGGTCACGTCCCTCACGTCCAAGCTAGGGACCACCCCTGGATTGTATGGTGAACGCCACCGATTTGGTGGTTTAATATTTTTTTTTCTGTTTTTGGTCATCAATATAAAATCGTTTAAGTTTTTCGGAAATTTTCAAAAGGAGTAGTTTTTGAAATTTTTAACAAATTTAACAGGAGGAGACTATAATTGTGAATCGTCTCTTAGTTTTACGAGACTTCAATTGTCAATGTTACAGGACTCCTGGATCTTTCAGTCACCCTACATCGTTTCTCACGACTGGAGTAGTACGTTTACGGGAGCCCCCACACTAGGAGGACTCCTGGTTAGACACTGAGGGATCTCCCGACAGGCCTTCGATCTGTTCCGGTGTGGGAGACGAGTGGACCAGTAAGGGACCAGGTGAAGACTCCGTAGGTCTGTACACGACGTCTACCGTCTGTACCTGTGTCACCTTCCCCGACGTTCACCGTCTTCCGGACCGGTCGTCTTTGTTCCACAGAGGGTGTCCCCTTTACCTTCCCAAAGGAGGTTCCTTTTGGACAGACATTTTCTCTTCCCTCCTCTAGCTGTAGGGAGTCTTTCCGTTTCTCTTTTTGCTTCGTACCTCTGTGTTCTCCCGAGAGTCCCGTTTCGTCCATTCTACGATCTAAGAAAAGACGTCCGTAGACAAACCTCACTAGGACCTCTCTTAAACCCTCTGTCATCTCTAACCCGACATCCTGTCTCCTTGTCCACGGTCTACACTGGGACTGTGGAGACTTTCTTCCCCACCTTAGGGTCCCACTTCAGGGTTAGGGGACACTAGTCCCCGAGATGGTCGATACGGTAGGAACTCCAGACTTGAACTCTCTCCCGAAGGACCCCGTACGGACGGTCCGTCGAGTCTTTGATGAGACTCTACAAGTACCTCCCTCTCCCCCCGACCTCCTTTGGTCTCAAACCCCCTCTCCTACCGTGCCTCCACCTCCTCGTCACCCTGAACCTTGGAAGAGATTAGGTGAGAGGGGTCTAAGGTCTCCCTCCAGTCCCTTGTGAGAGTGAGGACAGGAGGAGAGGTGGGTGTCTCCAGTGGTCCGTGTTCGCTACGTCTTCGGCCCTACCGAGGGGACTCTCAGTCTTCCCTTTGCCGGTACCTCTTCTCTTCTACTCCCCTGGTGGTAGGGATCGGGTCACCTCTAGATTCCTCGTAGGTTTGAGGACGTCTGGTCCTGAAATGGTGTCGCGTCCATCCAAAGACCCGACTCGAACCATCTCCACCCCTACACCCGTTTCCGGGACTCCCCGTTTGACTTGGGGGTCTCCCGTCTCTTTCGGAGACTGGGACCACTCTACGGGTACTTCACCCTTGTCCGACTCTCCTTCCACGGGTCCTGAACCGGGCCCAACGGTCGTCTACAACCTTCTCCGGTTGTCTCAGTCGATACCACGTCACAATCCGGACCCCACCTCCACAACCCTGTCCGTTCCCCGCCACCACGTAAACTGGTTTTCAAAGTCCCCGTCGTGTGTAGTGTCCTTGGAGAGGACAAGACAGGGGGAGGATCCAAGACGGGTATGAAGGCCCGCAGAGGTCCTTTCCCCCCGGGCCAAGGGTAGCGGTTACACCCGGGCCCCGGTCTCTGCGACGGTGATGTTGGGCCTCAGATCCGGGCGGAGCGGGTTCGCGGGAGCTTCTTGGGTGAGAGGACTTCGGCGGTGCCGGGACCTCCGCGAGTGCAGGTTCGAGAGGTTGGTCTACCCTCGGGAACTTCACCAGGACCTACTCAACGCCCGGGGCCCCCCGCGGAAGGAGGGCCACCGGTGGCTGGCGTGCCTCGGGTACCGGAGCGTCGCGCGGACCGAGTGGACCGTCGACTGCGTGCGCCCGCGGCGGGACGTGACCCGCGACTGCCGCGAGCTAAGGGACGAGCGGCGCGTGGTGGCTGGAGGCCCGGGCGTCCAGAGGGGCGGGACCGGCGGACCCGGAATCCCGCGTGGAGTGGAAAGAGGTGGTGAACAGACCAGAAGGTTCCGAGGCTCAGACGTAGAGTCATAGGACTCCGCCTCTTGAAGGAGGTGTTTTCCGTCTTTGGGTGGACAAACCCCCTGCCACAAGGAGTACCTAGTCTGGAGTAGGGGACGACGTGGGGTCGAGTCCCTCTACACAAGGACACCGGTCATCAGTCGGACGATCCTACACGCAAGTCTCCTGTTGCGAAGAAATTAGGATTCCGAGTCTGACGTTTGGAATCACTACACTGAACACGGAAAAGTAGGGAGGCATAAAGGAGAAAATGAACTTTTTACTTTACTCTCTGTCCACCTACCCACCACCACCTCTTTCTTTCTATCTGTCTACTCTACATCTCTATCTCTATCTAAGGATCCCCACCCAAGGTGAAATGCCTTGTTAACAGAAAACCCCAAAAAAGATCTCTAACCCAAAAAACTCCAATACCAATCTTTGGATGGAACTTGTTTAGAAATATAGTTTACTCTTTAGACCTAACATACTACTTGAAACATCTAAAGACCACAACTTTAATTTTGATGTAAAAATGAATAATATCTTGTAACACAAGATTTACCTGACGTTATTTAACAATTTATAACGTTAGAAAACAGTCACACTAAACACTCACACGAGTGTTCACATACATATCTTACCTATCTGTTTTGCAGATGACATATGGTGTGATTTCATATAAGTTATGACACTATCTGGTTACCTTCTCTTGTAAATTTTTTATACGTATCTATATATATTTCACATTTAGTCAATGTGAAGTTAACTTTTGTCTATAAAATTATTTTTGTACTTTCAAGTTTGTGTCTCCTACATGTTGTCTTCGCACTTGAGCCCTAGGACTAAGCAGTCATGTTCAGAAGGTCGACACTGTGCCCTGGAGAAACCGTACTTGTTCCCTCCAACACGGGCACACGCCTCCTTCGTAGACCCTTTAGAGACACGAAAGGGAGGAAAAACGAGACTTGGAATTTGACTTGATTCCTTTCAGAATTAACATTTTTATAGGTCAATGATAAAATTTTTAACTTTTTTAGTCTTTTATAACTGACATTATTATAAAGTCGCTGTCCTACTACCTCGTAAGAAGTCAAGGGAAGAAACCCAAATCAAGGACTTAGTGTGGACTTTATTCTATATCAATCCTAATTTACACATTTATATTCTTTTGACAAAGGGGAGATTCGGGTCATAACCGTATTTGAGTTTTTTGTAACAGATTACAACTTTAATTTCCTCTTTTTTTATCAGTTTACTGGAGTAGGTCTTACGAGAATCCTACGACTATAAAACCAACATTGGCAAATTGTTGAGAGTGGAATGGGACCATATAAGGAAAAGAAAACTATAAAATACGTAAAGACCTATAAAATATATGGGTCTTACAACCAAGGATCACCACATAAGTCGTTCATAAATACGTCTGTACAACTCAAACTTGAACTTCCCCGAAATTCGGACAGATCAGGTTCTTGGATTTGTAAGTATACATCATTTACTCCGAGTCTCGACAAGTTACTAAATAGATTCCATTCTCCACCATTTATTTCTAATAACTCGATCTCGAACTACGGTCATTTCAAGACCAGCGGTATGGTTTAACGCAGTTTGGGACCTCGTCCTAAAGAGTTGCAGTCGTGATCAAACCCCCGATTTAACCGGTCTATTAAGGCGCTGACATACCCCTGTGACATGACACGTGATATCTTACGAATCGTCGTGAAGACCGGAGATAGGAGATCTTCGGTCATTAACTACGGGGGTGGGGAATCAGCGCTGTTGATTATTTATAGAGATCTGTCACGGTTCACAGGGGACCCCCTGTTTCAACGTGGATCAACGAGAATCGTCCTCGATTGTGTGAAGGATCCGAAAACTCTCCTCCCGACTCAAAGGAGACGTCTTCAAATCTCAACCTAGGACCGTGAGGAGAGTCTGTCCACCTCCTGCACTTATTTGTAGGTGAGGGGGTAAGATGGAGATGTCCCGGTCCTCACACCTATGACTCTTGGAGTTAGGGTAGTATACCAAGACTCAGTCGGGAAGAAGGTGTTCCGAGTGTCTTTCCGACTTGACCGTCCGACCTTTACCCGTCCCTCCTCCACCACAGACGTGTGAACAACGTCGGGTCCGAAGACGACTCTACCTCCGTCGTCAAGTCTGGGGTCTTCCTACTACGTCCGTCTCACACGTCGCCCACAAGGGTTCTAACACTTCGCGACCACTTTAGTCGTGGTGTCTGTCGAGAGTCACGACTGTCGAAAGGCCGTGATCTAACTGGGTTTCTTCCAGTACCATAAAACCTAGACTTATAGGAAAGGGACGACTAGTTATATGTAAAATGATTTCATTGGAAGTAGTAATGTGATACTCTAACGATGATACTAGGATTACTCGTTGACTCGGACGCTCGTCGTTAATGACTCGCACACACGACGTCGATGACTCGGGTGTGTAGATCTCGGACACGAGAGGTTGTTCTCTTCGGTGGTGTTACTTTTTAAACGCGTGGTTTTACTTCTCGTCGGGGGTGAGTGACGTTGATCTCCTTCGGACGTGTTTCGTTACTTTTGGGTCTCGTTGGTCTTTCAAATTTTTCAAATTTTAGGTAAAATTCGTCTTGTCGTTCTTCTCTTAAGAGATTAAGGACTAAGACTTGAGAAAAGATATCAGAAGTTCTTACTTTGGTCTCACTCCTGAAACCGTTTACACCTTTTGTTTCCAATTACTGAGTAATAAAAGGTTCAACAAGTATGGTGACAATCCTGTTGTTTACTTTTTCCTTATTTCTTTCAGTGATGTGTTACAATTGTCTAATTTTCATAACTTCAAAGTGACAAAAGTTCTAACCTCTTCTTTTGGGAATTCCTCCTTTCTTTATCGTCGTAAATAGGAGTTCGTAGAATTATTATTCCATCCTTAAAGTTTGAGACCTTTCCTAGACTAGTCGGAAACCATAACCTGTGACGAGAGGATCTGGACAGTTCGTAGTGAAGTCAGATTACCCTCGGTGTTTCCCATAACTCTAGGGTCTTCCTTTCCTGACATTCACGTGATAAATCCTCTCCTTCTACATTTTGACACCTAGAGAAAGGTGTGTCTACAGACACAGACTCCGTCAGTCAGTTACACCTAGAAGGAACAAACAAGGATATGTTCTTCGAGAAAATCTTCTTTCTGGTCCTTCTATAGGGAAGGTCTTTACCGTGAAAGTTCAATTATATTAAACCTCTAATGGTGTTATCAAAAACATTAAACTGTTCCTAACCGGTGGGATCGACACGGCTCTCCCTTTCTAAGTCGTGTGTCGTGTCCTTGTAAAAATTAAGAGAGAGAATTTTTGGCAGAAAAGTACTATGAGGGAACGTAGTGGTACTCACACTCCTTTGTAAAGTGAGACAACTCTCAGTTCCTCTGTCTTCATCGGTTGTAGAGGGTCCTTTTCCATGATGGTCTCCTTACTCGGATCATTCATGATTCAACGTGTATAGACCCGGAATCTCGCTGTGACAACGAGTGATCCGTCAGGAATACACCATGGATCCTGTGACACACTGAACCCTTCATAGTGGACCCTTCCACGTCCTTTCAGATTGGTCCGCCGTTCCACTACAGAGGGGTACTCGAGTGGTTCCGAATCCCGAAGTGAGAAACGGTCCGACACTTGAGTACATCTATCCCTCCGTACTTACTGACAAACGACGACTGAGAATGCGTGTCGAGACACGAACCGTGTATCCATGTGAGGTATCTACGAAAAAATTATCCAATTTATAAATTACCTTAGAAAATCCATCCGTAAGTGTACTATGATGTGACGTAGTTGTCCTTCTCCTTTAAGACAAAGACCTTATCGATTATACGATACTATTGCCTTAGACCGGAAAAAATTTAGTTGTTTACTCAGAATTTTGACTCACTTTGAGATTGATCCTTTAAGTTGATTAAAGACGTCCTCGTGTTAATAACGTGAAGAGTAGTTTCACGAAAGAAACCAGGGAATAAAATCAAAAAAAAAAAAAATTACTACATTGTCAAACTTCCAGATGGGTGGGGGTGGGGCCCTTTTATCTGACTAACTTTGAACCCTGGACTTATGTTACAATATTGATTTGACTCTTCATTTTACATCATTTTCTTATATGAAAATATTGAAGTGGATTATGAGGTTTCTTATCGAGAATTCTCATTCCCTTGTGGTGAATTTGGTGTTTACCAGATCGAGTCAAGTGGTTGGTGGTGGTTTGTTGTATCACTCACTTCAACGAGTCAGTACAGGCTGAGAGACACTGGGGTACCTGACATCGGGTGGTCCGAGGAGACAGGTACCTTAAAAGATCCGTTCTCATGACCTCACCCCACGTTAAAGGAAGAGGTCCTCTAGTTCCTTGTATCCATTCACGATATTTCCTGAGTGAGTTGAGTTGTTTAGGTGGGCGGTCGAAGATATTAAGTGAATCAAAAATATGGAGAATTTACGTTTACAAAGACCTTCTACTTTATTATTTCACGTTATTAATTTTAGTACGGGGTACTCCAAGGGAGTGGAGAAAAATCGAGGAACAATACCAGGGGTGATCCTCGGACACTAAATGATCATTGACGTTGTAAGACCTGTTGGTAATCTACTATTTGTGACATAGTCTAAGTATTCAATAGTATCCCGGTAGAGTCTTACTTCAAATGTTTATACTTAAGGATTTTACGTTGTCCCAAACCTCTTGACGTCGAGTCCTCATTTTGACTGTCACGTGGCTACTGGGGTCTACCGAAGTCCGTGACTGGAAGGGGGTGTCACTGGAAGGAGACCGACCTACCGTAGGGGCTGACTCAAACTCGTTTGAGGCCCTCTTGACTTCCTGTCCCTTCGGACCGCTCGACGTCAGGTACCCCAGCGTTCCTCAGTCTGTGCAGACTCGCTGACTTGTTGTTTGCCAAGATTCTAGTCATGTCATAGAATTGAGTGTGACATCTGTTTTTGTGTGTTGGCATCGAAATAGATGGGAAGAAGACTCTTAGACCTCTTTTCAAAGAGAAGTTTTCGTTATTATTTGGTTTTTTTAAGTCAAAAAACTTAAAGGTTTAAGTTAGTTGGCCCATTGAACGTTGTTCGGGTCCGATTAGCGTCTCGAACCTTTGTTGGGGGACAGTGAACGGACAGTTGAAGTGCCCCGTTTCCGTTATCCGTTAGGGGCTGAGAGGACGCTCCAGCCCCCGGGGTAGGTCCGTCCGATTCGCGTCTCAGTCGAAGCGGGGTTGGACAGCCACTACCATATGACATACGGTAAGTGATCTAGGGGGTCGCTCTCCAGAAGGAAAATAGATTGAACGTAAATGTCTTTGGGAAGGTCGGGGTCACGAGGTCCTAGTCCGAGCTAAGGCATTCCCTGTGTTTTCAGGTTGAGTTTTGAGGTAAGTCACTAGACCTTGCAGGCTAACCTTCCTCAGTTCCTTTCTACACCCACCCTCGCTCCGTTCAATAGAGGGTTTCGTTTGACGCACACAGGCGGTCTTACGCGCAGGATCTACACCTCTTGTCAGGAGCCCTTTTGTGTTCTCTTTTGAAGCAGTGCCTCGCTTCAGGCGCTCGGCGCCCTTTCCCGCGGCCGCTCAGGGAGGCCCTGGCCCCGCAGCCGACCTCCGCCACACAGTAGAGGAGGAGGCCCCAGAGTCCCCAGACGTCCAGGGGCGGCGGTCTGGGCCGAGCGACCCGGGGCGAGAGGTAGATCGCGACGGCCGGAGAGCAGCGGCGTCGAAGCCGGCTCAGAGGTGCCGGAGCGCGGTTCGCGCGCGCCGAGGTACCGGACCCCGCCCCCGCAGGGAAGGGCAGGAGGAGCGGCGGCACCGGCCCGAAGCCCGTGGCCCTGCTCGCGCTCACGGGCCCGGCCTCCAGGGCGTCGGCCTCCGGGGCTTCGGCCTCCGCTGTCCTCCGACAAAAGAGTCGCGGCGCGCGCCGGGAGTAGAGAGCCGCCGCGCCCGAGGAGGCGCCAGACGGTCCGCCACCGCCGCCGAAGAGGTCTGAGCGGCCATCCGCCGCCAGGGGCGCTCTGGCGTCCCTCTGCGAGCGTCACACGCCCCAGGAGCGCGGTCGCGCGCGTCGTCTGCCTGCTTCGGCGGCGCCACGCCCGGACCCCTGGCAGAGGATCTACCTACGAAAAATTTTATATACTTGTCTAGTACGCTTAGATTTCGGCACAAAATCTTTACTCTCTGTAAAAATGAGTATTTTGCCTTTCTTCCAAGTTGAATTTAGGACTGGAATGAAACAGAATAAAAGCATCCCCTATAAGAACATGGAGTCTCCACCGAGTGTGTGAGGAGTTTAATTTGAGGGAGTTCCATCGCCCCAACCTGTCTTCTACTCGTGGCACCAATAGGACTAGTGACCCGAACGAATTGACCAAAGGCCACTTACGTGGGCACTTTCACAATCGGGGAGTCAGCACAGACTGACGCTGGGGTACCTGACATCGAGCGGTGCAAGGAGACAGGTACCTTAAGAGGTCCGTGCTTATGACGTCACCCATCGGTAAGGGAAGAAGTCCCCTAGAAGGGTTGGGTCCCTATCTTGGGTCCAGAAGGCATAACGTCCGTCTAACAAGTGGCAAACTCGATGGCTATTACGTGGTCTCCCTACCAACAAAAAAACAAAAAAAAAAATTCAAATAAATAAATACCGACACGTCTCCGAATCTTCAAGTCTCCGTATACCTTAGTAAGACCTAGTCCCCAACGTGGGAACAGAGGACGTAACCGTCCGTCTAAGAATTGGTGACTCGGCGGTCCCTTCGGGGTACAATAAAAAATAAACAGCCCCTTCCAAGAATCAACGCCATACGTCCTAGAAGAAAGTCACCGTCGTACACGCTAAAAATCAACACCGTCCACCCTAGAATTCAAAGGACTGGGTAGGACCCGGGGGGTTTAATCCTCGTACCTCAGAATCGGTGACCTGGTGGGTCCTTTGGGGGTCTCCTCACCAGACTACCCTCCCTTTCAAGGACCGGACCCTCAGTCCTTTGGGTAAACGGTCCACCGTGGTCCTCGTCACACACGAACCGTCCGGGTCGAGGTGCTATATCCTAGACGGTCGGAAAGGGTTTTTTCTGTAGGAAAAGTAATGTCCCTTGACCTTACGTTTTCATCCTTCAGTTCTTTGTGGACCTCATTGTCCGTTTAAACCGGAACCTCATGTCTTCCTTCGTCCCGTTTCCGATTATCTCAAAAAGGTTCTCTTGCGTGACCAGTATCGTTTGTGGGAGAAGGTTGTTGTGTTCTCTTTGATGTGTTCCTGTAGTCGTCTACCAGTTGTGGCTTTAGTCTGACTAATATAAGAAACGTCTGTTTCTACCTCTTCGAGATACCTCTTCGGTCGTTTTTGTTCTGGTCCTCGACTGACACCGAGTCTAGTACTTGAGGAATAACGGTTTAAGTCTGACTTTAACTTCTTTCATCCCTTTTGGTGATCCGGTAAGTTCAACTGGATTTAGTTTAGGGAATTCTAATATGTCACCTTCACTTTTTATCTAAGTTCCCTAAGCTTGACTATATGACTTATGGACTTCTGGATACCTGTCTCCAAGCACTGTAACATATCCTCGGTCCCTAGTTCTGGTAGAGGTTCTTTTTATTTATGTTTTTCCGTTTTACCGACAGACTCCTTCTGAACGTTTATCGACACTTATCTTCTCCTCGTTTTTCGTTCCCTCTTTTCCTTTTTATATGGGAGACTTACGTCTCAAGGTTTCTTATTATTCCTCTCGATTCTTTCGGAAGGAGTCACTAGTCACGTTTCTTTATCTCCTTTTGTTATCTTACCCTTTCTGATCTCTAGAGAAGTTCTTTTAATCTCTATGGTTTCCTTGTAAAGTACATTTCCACCCATGTTGTATCGTGTCTTTGCCATACCTGGATTGTCTTCGTCTTCTATAATTCTTCTCCACCGTTCTTATGTGTCTTCTTGTTATGTTTTTTCTAGAAGTGCTGGGTCTATTAGTGTTACCACACTAGTGAGTGGATCTCGGTCTATAGGACCTTACACTTCAGTTCACCCGGAATCCTTCGTAGTGATATTTGTTTCGATCACCTCCACTACCTTAAGGTCACCTCAATAAAGTCTAGTATTTTCCACTACGACACTTTCACGACGTGAGTTATACGGTCGTTTAAACCTTTTGAGTCGTCACCGGTGTCCTGACCTTTTCCAGTCAAAAGTGACGTCAGGGTTTCTTTCCGTTACGGTTTCTTACGAGTTTGATGACGTGTTAACGTAGGTAGAGTGTACATCGTTTCATTACGAGTTTCAGGAGGTTCGGTCCAAAGTTGTCATGCACTTGGCACTTGAAGGTCTACAAGTTCGACCTAAATCTTTTCCGTCTCCTTGGTCTCTAGTTTAACGGTTGTAGGCTACCTGGGTAGTTTTTTCGTTCTCTCAAGGTCTTTTTGTAGATAAAGACGAAATAACTGATACGGTTTCGGAAACTGATACACCTAGTGTTATTTGACACCTTTTAAGACTTTCTCTACCCTTATGATCTAGTGGACTGGATGGAGAACTCTTTAGACATACGTCCAGTCCTTCGTTGTCAATCTTGACCTGTACCTTGTTGTCTGACCAAGGTTTATCCTTTTCCTCATGTAGTTCCGACATATGACAGTGGGACTAATAAGTTGAAGATACGTCTCATGTAGTACTCTTTACGACCCGACCTACTTCGTGTTCGACCCTAGTTCTAACGACCCTATCATAGTTATTGGAGTCTATACGTCTACTGTGCTGGGAATACCGTCTTTCGTTTCTTCTGGATTTCTCGGAGAACTACTTTCACTCTCTCCTTTCACTTTTTCGACCGAATACTGAGTTGTAAGTCTTTTGCTTCTAGTACCGTAGACCAGGGTAGTGAAGTACCCTTTATCTACCCCTTTGTCACCTTTGGCACTGTCCGAAATAAAACTCCCCGAGTGTTTAGTGACGTCTACCACTGACGTCGGTACTTTAATTTTCTGTAAACGAGGAACCTTCTTTTCAGTACTGGTTGGATCTGTCGTTTTAAGTTTTCGTCTCTGTAACCCTTGACATTTCTACCGCCTCCTTATCCTGCCCTTCTGGTGAAAGAGGGAGTGTTTAATGAGTTTTCTTGTAAAGTTGCGACTCGTTTGAGGTGTTTTGTTGAAGACATCCGACCGTCTCCTGTAGTCCGTTGGTCTTTTCGTCTGGTAACAGAAGTTTTTGTCCATCCTTTTTTATATTTTCTGCTTTTTCCTCTGTTTCCTCCACCCCTCCCTCGAGGCAGGGCCCTTCCCTTCGGGCAGAGCCCTTCCCTTAAAATTCTTCTCTCCAAAAGTTTGTGGTCCTTTGTGAGAGGGACGGCTCAGACACCGCTCGGAACCTTTGTGTCTCCCGTTGTATTGTCCTTCCCTTTTTATTTAATTATTAATTTTGGTTGTCTAATGTTCGGGTTGTCATTGAGGGGGTCGTCTTTTCGTCGTGTCTACGGACGTAGGCGGTAACCCTTCACCCCCGTCCCGTCCCTGCGCGCCCTCCGCGCCCGACGTCTCGAAACATTCTTAGCCCGTCCTTGCGGGGTGCGTTGGTCTTGCTAGATTGAACCCGACCGTTTGGTCTGACACCCTATCGATGGCGTGCTTTTCGAGCTTGTATTCTGTGGCGGTCCTGGCTCGTGTCTTGTTTCCTACCTTGCCTTATTCGGCCGACGTCTGGTAGGGGGCGGCCCCTGTCCGTCGGTCTCGGCATTCCTGACCTTTCCCCGGTTAACGTCTGGGCCTCTCTGAAACGAATGGATTGACGTTCGTCCGAAGAAACGATTCTAAAGACCCCCACGACCTGTCAGTAGTAGACGGAGTGCCCCCCGCGGTCGCCAGGTGGGTCTTTCGACTCGTCGTAGTCGTCTTTTCCACTGTTCAGTGGCGCTAGCGCGAGTGGTTTGAGGACTCGATGAGTCTGGACCCTTTCCGTGTTTCGCGTCAGGGTCGACTTAGACACGGAGACTCCCGACGGACTCGCGGCTTGGACTCGCCGAACCTGGCCCCTTCACGTGCGTCGGATCCCGGCCGGGGTCTGCCAAGGGCCGACTCGTAGCATCTCGGCCTCGCCAAACATGCGGCTTTCTTCCCTGTCCAGTTCACCCCGACTCTGTGACACACGTGTGCTGTCGCGATAAACAAACGTCGTAGGGGGGAGGGGTGTCGTGTTGACTTGATCACTCGGATTTTTTGGTCGTTTGTCTTCTTCAATTTGTCTCCCTTGGTGGAACCTTCACTAGGGTGTGTCGGGTGTTGTAGTCTCTTCCCGTTCTATATAAAAATGATAAAAATTTTAGTAAGGAAAAAATTTTTTAAAAATTTTAAAAAAAAGATTGAAAAAAAAATTAACAATTCAGAAGATAAAGAGGAGATTAAAAATAAAGATATTGGATGATAATGATAAAAAAATTTTTTTCTGAAAAAAAAAAATT
>SJYO01042875.1:20384-294772 GCA_006410555.1 Capra ibex
CTGGGACATACGTTCTGTCGTTTTTTCTGTGTCTACACATATTGCCTGAAAACCTGAGTCTCCCTCTCCCTCTCCCACCCTACTAAACCCTCTTACCGTAAGATTGTACATATGATAGTACATTCTTAGCTTAGCGGTCAGATACAGACTGCGTCCTATGTCGTACGAACCCCGACCACGTACCCCTACTGGGTCTCTCTACAATACCCCTCCCTCCACCCTCCCCCCAAGTACAAACCCTTACGTACATTCTTAATTTCTAAAATTTTAAATTTTTTTATTTTTTCTCGGTTTTTTTTTTTTTTTCGTCTCTGTAATGAAACGGTTGTTTCAAGGTAGATTAGTTTCGATACCAAAAAGGTCATCAGTACATACCTACACTGTCAACCTGATATTTCTTTCGACTTGTGACTTTGACTACGAAAACTTGACACCACAACCTCTTCTGAGAACTCTCAGGGAGTCTGACGTTCCTCTAGGTTGGTTGATTTCCTTTAGTCCGGACTTATAAGTAACCTTCCTGACTACGATTTCGACTTTGAGGTTATGAAACCGGTGGACTACGCTTCTTGTAAACTTTTCTGGGACTACGACCCTTCCTAACTTCCGCCCTCTTCCCCTACTGTCTCCTACTCTACCAACCTACCGTAGTGGTAGAGTTACCTGTACTCAAACTCATCTGAGACCCTCAAACACTACCTGTCCCTCCGGACCACACGACGTCAGGTACCCCAGCGTTTCTCAGTCTGTGTTGACTCGCCGACTTGACTTGACTTGACTCGGGAAAGGTGGAAAGTGAAGGGTCTTATGGGTAGGGGGAGGTCCTCAAGTGTCCTTCATTGTAGACCCATAATCCCGGTGAGTGTTGGGGAAAAGGTACATGAACCCTCTGTTAACGACCTTCTCCTTCGGCGGTTTAACTCGTGAAAGTCCTAGACGGAGTCACAGAAAAACTTGAGCTTACAAGGTCTAAGTCGTCGTCGTTCTAAGACTGACTCTGTTCAGTGAAGAACCATACAGAGGTGCCTTTCTTCTTGACTGAGTCGAAGTTTCAGCCTGTCCCTTCCGGTCGACGTCGTGGACATCTTTCCTCTCGACCGGAGAGTCTAAACGTCAACTTTATCGTGACTCGTCTACAATCTTCTGGACCTCTGACCGGTCATTCACGACTCTGGACCTGTTCGACAAATTATAAAGACCTGACAGTCGAAACCCTCCCAGACACTCTATTGGATATATTTTTTTTTTATACAAGGATGTACCGTTCCTTTGTTAGTGACTTCACTTTTCCGTCCGATAAGATTTCCTTTTCCTCGGTTATAGACGGTTAGGATATAGAATACTTCCTAATTATAGGTTTTATATATTCCTTGAGGATATTGAGTTATCGTTTTTAGGTTTATTGGACTACAAAAAATTACCCGTTTTCTATACTTATGTGGAAAGGTGTTTCTTCTGTATATTTAGGGGTTGTTTACTTTTCACGAGTTGATTAGTAGTCCCTTCACGTTTAGTTTTGGTGTCACTCGACAGTAGAGTGTGAACAATTCTACCGATACTTTAAAAAAAATTTCTCATTCACAGCCACTTCAAGACTCTTTTCCCTTAAAAATATGTGGCAATTACTCTTACATTTAGTCACGTCGGTAATACCTTTCCTTATACCTTTAAGGAGTCTTTTAATTTCGATCTCGATAGCATACTAGGTCCCCGAAGGGACACCAGGTCACCAATTCGTAGACGTGAAGGTGACGTCCCCACAACCAAGTTAGGGACGAGTTCCTTGATTCTAGGACGTACGGAGTACCGTGTCCCTTTTTTTTCTTTTTTCTCTTTTTCCTGATGGTAGACTAGGTCGTCAGGGTGAGGACCTGTACATAGGTTTCCTTGACTTTAACCCTAGAACTTCTCTATTGGCGTAAGAATGCAAATAACACCGTTATAAGTAGTACCGGTTCTTTTTTTCTTAAACACATGTAGTTATCTACTTAGTTATTTCACACCATAAATGTATGTTACCTTATAATAAATGGGAATTTTCTTTTCCTTTATGACGGTAAACATTACAGTACCCACTTGGACCTCCTGTAATACGATTCACTATATTTAGTCTGTGGCTTCCTGTTTATGGTGTACTATGGTAAATATACTCCTTAGATTTTATTAGTTTATATGACTTCGTCCCTCATCTTACCACCAACGGTCCCCAATACCCGTCTCTCTTTGTCCTTCCACAACCAGTCTCTTATGTTTGACGTTGATATGCGTTACTTATTCAGAATCTCTAGACGACATGTCAATCAATTGTCATGGCATAACATGGGAATTTAAGAACGATCTTCCCATCTAGAATTCAATAGAATACGGACATGGTGTCTTTCATTATTACTTCTCCTGTCCTCCTTTGAAGACCTCTACTACCTATACAAACACCGTAGCTAACACTGTTACCAAAATGTCGACATAGTGAAGTCAAGTCAAGTCAAGTCAGTGAGTCAGCACAGGCTGAGAAACGCTGAGGTACTTAACGTCGTGCGGTCCGGAGGGACAGGTAGTGGTTGAGGGCCTCAAGTGAGTCTGAGTGCAAGTAGTTCAGGCACTACGGTAGGTCGGTACAGTAGGAGACAGCAGGGGAAGAGGAGGACGGGAGTTAGGGAGGGTCGTAGTCTCAGAAAAGGTTACTCAGTTGAGAAGTGTACTCCACGGGTTTCATGACTTCAAAGTCGAAATCGTAGTAAGGAAGGTTTCTTTAGGGTCCCGACTAGAGGAAGTCTTACCTGACCAACCTAGAGGAACGTCAGGTTCCCTGAGAGTTCTCAGAAGAGGTTGTGGTGTCAAGTTTTCGTAGTCAAGAAGCCGCGAGTCGGAAGAAGTGTCAGGTTGAGAGTGTAGGTATGTACTGGTGTCCTTTTTGGTATCGGAACTGATCTACCTGGAATCAGCCATTTCATTACAGAGACGAAAACTTATATGATAGATCCAACCAGTATTGAAAAGAAGGTTCCTCATTCTCAGAAAATTAAAGGACCGACGTCAGTGGTAGACGTCACTAAAACCTCGGGGTTTTTTATTTCAGACTGTGACAAAGGTGACAAAGGGGTAGATAAAGGGTACTTCACTACCCTGGCCTACGGTACTAGAAGTAAAAGACTTACAACTCGAAGTTCGGTTGAAAAAGCGAGAGGAGAAAGTGAAAGTAGTTCTCCGAAAAATCAAGGAGAAGTGAAAGACGGTATTCCCACCACAGTAATAGGGGTTTAAGTAGTTCAACATATGTAATTTATACTAGTCGAAACACATACAGTCAGAATGGAGGTAACGACCAGAAAAATTCGTACAAAGAAATGATTTGTCGACAGTTTACAATTTATGAATATATAATAGAACGGTACTTCGGATAAAAGGGTCATTTAAGATGGTTCTTGAAGTAGGTAGGTTTCACTAAGAAAGGTGTTGGGGGACTCTATTAAATAGGGGAAATGAGTCTTATGAAATTACATTCTTAACAATGGTAAAAGAAAGAACACTCAGACTACTTGATACCTAAGAGAGAGATCTCTTTACGGGTATATATGTATGTATGTGTGTGTGTGTGTGTGTGTGTGTGTGTGTGTGTGTGTGGGAAAACGTATATTAAAGACACCGAAAACCTTTAAATCTCCAGGCACCTAACCCCAAAATTTTTAGGTCTTTTCCCTACAAACTCAGGATTTCGCAGAGTCTTCGGTCCTAATACTAGGGAAAAATATCATTGGTTCGGTTAGATCTATCGCAGTCATAGAGTGACAAAGAGTTCACGACGAGGTAGAGGTCCCCTAGAAATCTAGCCTAGGTGGTTTCAACTGACTGGACCGTCTCCCGCACGGAAGTTTATAGAAAGGAAGCGGGAGGAAGAGGAGGTTGGACGGACCGACCGGAACCGAGTGACTCGAGATCCCCCGTCACCTTCGGAAGACCACCCTTTAGTCCCGACCCAAGGTCACGTCAAGCCGGAGGTGACGAGGACCCAGGAACGGTCCAGACGAAGGATCTAGGGATCGGTCGTGAAGGGCGAAGGAGACGACATGGGGACGGGACCCGGGTGGACGTTCCGGTGTGGATCTCTCAGTGGAAACCCTGAAGGGACGGCCACGTCACAAAACCTCAAACGAACGGTTACGTTCCCTGTACCCAACCTAGGGACCAGACTCTTCTAAGGTGTACAGAGTCCCGTGGACCCGGGCGGGCGGTGTCGCTGACGTAGACACGAGATCTCGGCCACGGGACGTTGTCCCCTTCGGTCGAGTTACTTTTCGAGTCCGTGGTGTCGATCTCTCATCGGGGCGAGAGGCGTTGATCTCTTTCGGACTCGTTTCGTGGTTTCGAAGTCAAGTCAAGGCAAGTCAGCGATTCAGTACAGGCTGAGAAACACTGGGGTACTTGACGTCGTGTGGTCCGGAGGGACAGGTAGTGGTTGAGGGTCTCAGGTGGGTTTGGGTACAGGTAGCTCAGCCACTACGGTAGGTTGGTAGAGTAGGAGACAGCAGGGGAAGAGGAGGACGGGAGTTAGAAAGGGTTGTAGTCCCAGAAAAGGTTACTCAGTCGAGAAGCGTAGTCTACCGGTTTCGTAACCTCAAAGTCTCGTCGGTTTTTATTTAAGATTTTTTTTCAATTAATTTTCTCTCTCAGTGTGAACTCTCTTAACTGACGGAAGATTGTCACTTGGGTTGAACTAGTCCCCGAAGGTCGTTTGGGCTCTTTGAGTCTCTTCCCAGTGTCACGTCCGCCATCCTTGAGTGTAACTTGAAAGAAAGTGTCTTCCACCGTCCACAAGATGTACTAGGGATTCACCCTCTCCTTACCTTCACGGGGGTGTGGGTCGGAAGATGTTCAACCCTCGGTCTCATAGCGGGTGTGACACCATAGAAAAACCTCTAAGTCTAGAGTACGATCTAGTCATAGACTTTCCATTCTCAGAATATTCTTCGAATCTTTCTCACAAGGGTCATCTAGTCTCACTTCTGTGTCATGCTCTAATACATATACAGTTGGGAAGATAAGTTACGTGTCACAACCACGACGGAGATTTTACCCATCTTTAAGGGTCTAAGTACTGGACTTGACAAAGTCGTACTTTTATTACTTTAAGGGTGTCTGACGACACAGAATCCCACATTGATACATTTGAGGTAAACATCCGTGTGAGAAGAATCAACGGTTTATGTAAACATTACTCGAAGACATGAGGAGAGAGTCTCTCGTTTCTTTTATAATTTCGAACAAACGTTTCGAACGTGTTCTTTCTCGGATCGTCGGTTGTAAGGTCTCTACAGTACCAATCGATCTTAAAGGATAATCTAATAAATCGAAGTCCGAAACAAGGTTTACTAAAAAGAATTCTTTACTTAGTGTCCACATATAAAACGGAAAAGGATTCTTTCAAGACTATTGTAACCGAACCTATAGACTTGAGGAAACATTTTAAGACGTGTTCGAAGGGGGTCCTGGAACACACTGTACCTTCGGACTATACTGACCTCCCGTAGACCGAAGTCGATCGTAGAGATGGGTGGTGGACCGTGACGTACCGGGTCCGGGACACTCTCGAGTGGATGACACAAGTCTCTTAAGACACGGACTCGATTCGACTTAAAGAAACTTTACCCAGAAGACTTCCCGTCCCTGTCCCTACCCTTCCGTTTTTTACTTTCACTTCAGTGAGTCAACACAGGTTGAGAAACCCTGGGGTACCTGACATCGGATGGTGAGAGGAGGTAGGTACCCTAAAAGGTCTGTTCTCATGACCTCACCCCACGGTAAAGGGAGAGGTCTCTTAGAAGGGTTGGGTCCCTAGTTTGGTCCCAGAGGGTGTAACATCCGTCTACGGAATGTCAGACTCGGTGGTCCCTTTCGTTCCTATTCCCGTTATTCGGTGGAACGAAAGCGGAATGCAGACACAGACTCTGAAAAAAGTCAAGTCAAGTCAACGAGTCAGTACAGGTTGAGAAACGTTGGGGTACCTGACGTTGTGTGGTCCGGAGGGACAGGTAGTGGTTGAGAGTCTCAAATGAGTCTGAGTACAGCTAACTCTGCCACTACGGTAAGTTGGTAGAGTAGGAGACAGTAGGGAAAGAGGACGGAAGTTAGAAAGGGTCGTAGTCCCAGAAAAGTTTACTCAGTCCAGAAACGTAGTCCACCGGTTTCATAACCTCAAAGTCGAAGTCGTAGTCAGGAAGGTTACTTATAAGTCCTGACTAAAGGAAATCCTACCTGACCGACCTAGAGGAACGTCAAGTTCCCTGAGAGTTCTCAGAAGAGGTTGTGGTGTCAAGTTTTCCTAGTTAAGAAGCCGTGAGTCGAAAGAAATATCAGGTTGACAGTGTAGGTATGGACTGATGACCTTTTTGGTATCGAAACTGATCTACCTGGAAACAACCGTTTCATTACAGAGACGAAAAATTAAAACGACAGATCCAACCAGTACTGAAAAGAAGGTTCCTCGTTTACAGAATTTTAAAGTACCGACGTCAGTGGTAGACGTCACTAAACACTCGGGGGTTTTATTTCGGACAGTGTCAAAGGTGACAAAGGGGTAGATAAACGGTACTTCACTACCCTGGTCTGCGGTACTAGAATCAAAAGACTTACAACTCAAAATTCTGTCGAAAAAGTGAAAGGAGAAAGTGAAAGTAGTTCTCCGAGAAATCCAGAAGAAACGAAAGATGGTATTCCTACCACAGTAGACGTATAGACTCCAATTACTATGATAGGGTCGTTAGAACTAAGGTCGAACACGAAGTAGGTCGGGTCGTAAAGAGTACTACATGAGACGTATATTCAGCTTATTCGTCCTACTGTCATATGTCGGAACTGCATGAGGAAAAGGATAAACCTTGGTCAGACAGCAAGGGACAGGTCAAGATTGACAACGAAGGACCGGACGTATGTCTAAAGAGTTCTCCGTCCAGTCCACCAGACCATAAGGGTGGAGAACTTCTTAAAAGGTGTCAAATAACACTAGGTGTGTCAGTTTCCGAAACCGTGTCAGTTATCTCGTCTTTATCTACAAAAAGACCTTGAGAGAATGAAAATACTACTAGGTTACCTACAACCGTTAAACTAGAGACCAAGGAGACGAAAAAGATTTTGGTCGAACTTGCAGAACTTCAAGTGTCAAGTACATGACAACTTTGGACCGAACCTCCTAAAACTCGTAATGAAACGATGTATACTCTACTCACGTTAACACACCATCAAACTCGTAAAAAACCGCAACGGAAAGAAACCCTGACCTCACTTTTGACTGGAAAAGGTCAGGACACCGGTGACGACTCAAAAGGTTTAAACGACCGTATAACCTTTTCTGAGACTACGACCTTCCCTAACCCCCGTCCTCCTCTTCCCTTATTGTCTCCTACTCTACCGGCCTACCGTAGTGGCTGAGCTACCTGCACTCAAACTCACTTGGGGCCCTCAACCACTACCTGTCCCTCCGGACCGCACGACGTTAAGTACCCCAGCGTTTCTCAGCCTGTACTGACTCACTGACTTGACTTGACTGACTCACGTCGTGAAAGTGTCGTAGTGGAAAATACTAAACTTTATCGAGGTAACCTTAAGGTAGTGAAGGTGATCGAAACAAGCAGCAATACGAAGGATTCCGGGTGAACTGAAGTGTAAGGTCCAACAGACCGAGATCCACTCACTAGTGTCGTAGTACGAATAGACCCAGTACTTCTAGAAAAAACATATCAAGACACATAAGAACGGTGGAGAAGAAATTATAGAAGACGAAGACAATCCAGGTATGGCAAAGACAGGAAATGACATATGTAGAAATGTACTTTACAAGAAAGCCATAGAGATTAAAGGAACTTCTCTGGAGATCAGAAAGGGCAAGATAACAAAAGGAGACAAAGAAAAGAGTTCACGACTCGTTTTACCTATTGTCGCGGTGGGTCACCGGATAGGAGTAATTTCGTCGTCGCGAAGAGAGTTCTCCATCAATAGATCGTACCGTCGGTGACCGGTGTGCACTGATACTTAATGGACTTTACACCGATCTGTCCTTCGTGTGGGTCCGTATCTCACCCCGAGTCCCTCACCACGCTGAAAGAAAAGACGAAAACTCGTGGGACTACGAAGTCCTTCTTGACTGGGTCGTGGTCACTCGGTCCCGACGTTAAGGTCGAGAAGGGAACGAGACATTCCTTTTCGTGATGGGAACGACCGTAGTCAAAAGAACAGACACCTTACCTTTCATAAATTATTCGACTAGAGTTCCAGGAAAACCACGTTCCCTGAAAGGACTCTACGTCACCAATTCTGATGTGCGAAGGTGACGTCCCTCGTGCACAAGTTAGGGACCAGTCCCTTGATTTCAGGGCGTACGGGACGTCACGACGGCATTTATTCAGTTATCGGGATAGTCCCGTTTTATAGTGTATTAGGGATAACAGAGAAGACAGAAGAGGACTGGTTCACTTACCCCTTGGACGTTGCTTCGTCGACCGAAGGACGAGTAGCACCCAAGGGTGGTGAAGGATCCCCGAGTCCCCGGGGCTCCTCTATCGTCTCTGTATGCGAGTCGTAGAGTCGTGTCAAGAGAGAAGTGTCGTACGTCAGTGTCGTCGGGACGACCCTTCTGATCGGTCCGCCAAAGCCAAGAGGGGGAAGATGTCTACTCTTTTCTCAACTTCCCGATGAACTGAGTAGGTCTTAGTCTGTGCCCGAGTGTCCTATAACTACGACCTTTTCTGTAGGTTCTAATTTCCTTTCATCAGGCGTGAGAGTAAAATGACTATTCCTTTGACTCCGGGTTCTAGTGCACTGGACCGTCATCGGAACTAATCACTGGTGTTACCTTCGGAGTCCAAGGTTCCGAGGATCAGGAAGAAGTAGACATTTCATTATGATCACGGGTCGAGTATTCTACCAATACTTGTACATCGAGAGTCTCCATTCAAGGGTCATTTATATCGACCGTACACTGTAACGAACGCAAGTAGAAAGTAGAGGTGAACCCTATAGAACAGAAGAACCCCAGAAACCGATCTTGATAGAGTTTCTCTGAAAGATATTTTATCAGTGGGAATCCAATATAAAAGTCACCACCTGGCTCTTACTCAGCACACTATTCTAGTCACTTCCTGTTTTAACAACTTCTGTATAACACACCTCCCACCCCACCACCGACACTAAACCCCTTGTTAAGAGGACGTCCACATTTCCTTATTTCTTTGACCGTCAGGAGATGACCTCTCTACTTGTGTCACCTCTCTCTATAGGCCCAGATCGACCTTCGAGTGTTTCTCAATAACAGTGACACATAGACTGAAAAGGGTTTCAGGGGTCTTTCGTTCCGTCGGTTCAGGAGCGCCGTTGCCTACGCTCAGTAGTCTCGTGTTTTGCTCGAGACACACGCAAGGACGAAGAGAGGTGTACCATAATAGAGTGTGACGTACCGTGAAATGTCAAATAGTTCCACTCTGAACCCATTTAAAATAGAAACGAGGACGAGTGTCGTAGGGATTCGTCCCCCGTCTCTTACAGACAGAAACAAAGTGTTCCGAATGGAGAGTAAAATGTTCCACTGTGACTCTACGTCTCTACCAACACGTCGAAACACATTCCAGTGTGTCGCTCCTGTACCGAATTGGTTGTGGGTTGATTTGTCCCAGACTCACACAGAAATCAGGATAGGTTCATAAATGAGGCTTCAAGACGTGACTGACTCACTAAAATCACAAAAGGTAACGAGACAAGTTTGGTATTTACGAGAGTCTTTGAAGTATGTCAAGACACTCCAGTATGAGAAAGAAACAAGAAAAAAGACTCGGGACTTATGTGACGGATCTCATGGTTAATTTCCTTGTGTTTCGTAAGTACGAGGTCCTTTAAGGGTCCGGGATTCTACTACTACACTGTAAAATTCACCAGTGTAAAGACTTTTTGTAAAAAAAAGATTGGGAATGTTTCCTGAGACCCATGGTTTCTTTTATCGGACTGTACCATTAAGGTGAACATCCATAAATGGGTTCTTTTTAGTAATCGGATGTTTTAGTGAACATGTACTTCTTAAGTACAAGTGGAGTTTATATATAACTATAAACTATATACATAAAGGATCTTTATTATATAGGTGTGTCACTTATGATGGAGTCGATACTTTTCGTACTTGATGTCTGTTGTAGTACCTACCTGAGTCTCTGTAATCCGAATGGTTTTCCTCGGTGTATGTTTTCTCATATATACATACTAAGATAAATCGACTGTAAGATCTTGTCTGGTTGTTTTGATGTCACTATTTTTAGTCTCGTTGAAAACATTTCCCGTTCCTCACCCTTCTTAATTGATCTTTCCCATGTCTCATTGAAAAATCTTACAACTGTTTCAAATATAGAAGAAACATCACTACCAAAATATCCATATACATAAACAGTTTTGAGTAAGTCCACATGTAATATGGAGTAACTCATTTAATTATTGTGGAATAATTTAATACACAATAAAGACTTTCAGTTTTAACTCCTTTTTGACTCTCAACAAAGTCCTTTTATACAAAAGGGGTATTGAGATGAATGTGTAAAACAAAACATATATACTAAGACACCCAGTTACCAAAATATATACAACTAATGCACCAGTGAAGCCCCTTTAAAAGTCTTTACTAGGAACCGAAAAATGATCAGTCAGTTGGGTCGTAATTAACTCGTGACGTCAAGTCAAGTCAAGTCAGCGAGTCAACACAGGTTGAGAAACGCTGGGGTACCTGACGTCGTACGGTCCGAAGGGACAGGTAGTGGTTGAGGGTCTCGAACGAGTCTGAAGTACAGGTAGCTCAGTCACTACGGTAGGTTGGTAGAGTAGGAGACAGTAGGGAAAGAGGAGGACGGGAGTTAGAAAGGGTCGTAGTCCCAGAAAAGGTTACTCAGTCGAGAAACGTAGTCCACCGGTTTCATAACCTCAAAGTCGAAGTCGTAGTCAGGAAGGTCACTTACAAGTCCTGACTAAAGGAAATCCTACCTGACCGACCTAGAGGAACATCAGGTTCCCTGAGAGTTCTCAGAAGAGGTTGTGGTGTCAAGTTTTCGTAGTTAAGAAACCACGAGTCGTGAGAAATAACAGGTTCAGAGTGTAGGTATGTACTGATGACCTTTTTGGTATCGAAACTGATCTACCTTGAAACAACCGTTTCATTACAGAGACGAAAAAGTATACGACAGATCCAACCAGTACTGAAAAGAAGGTTCCTTGTCGCAGAAAATTAAAGTAACGACGTCGGTGGTAGACGTCACTAAACCTTCGGGGGGTTTTATTTCGGACAGTGCCAAAGGTAACAAAGGGGGTAAATAAACGGTACTTCACTACCTGACCTACAGTTGACTCGTGAATAGTATACGGATTTTTGAAGATTCATCACCTAACCTTTATGTCTTCATCCATTCTATGTTCGGGTAGGACTTCCTCAGGTGTTTCCGGACATCCTTCATTCAATCTCTAGAGATTCCATTCTTATTCCTTTTTCGTAGTTTTTTACAAGTCTTTTTTTCCATAGGTGTTCCTGTCATAGTACAGGAATAATACTCCGTCCTTGTGACTCGGGACTTTTCCCTAAACTGTCCGACCCTCCCCCTTCCGTAAGTTGCCCTCCCTTGTCGAAGAAAATGAGTTGGTCACAAATTAGGAGTAAATAACTCGTGGAATTATACGGAGGATTCCTTCCGTTCAAACTAAAACGGGTTCTCCCTTGAAGTCCTTAGTCTGACGAACCCCAGAAGGGAAATTGTCGACACACGGGTCTCGTTCGACGAACCGGAGAGACTTTTCTGTCTCCGGTAGTGCCTAGGTGTAGTGGCCAATAACACGACCAATCTTTTCCATTAGGTGCCCTGCACTGGTCGCATCTTAGTCCGTGTCCTTCACATGACATTGACAATCAAAGGTAATAACGATAACGGTAGGAATTATACCCCGAAGGGTCCACCGAGTCACCATTTCTTAGGCGGACATTACTTCCTCTGTACCCAAACTAGGGATCCAGTCCTACTAGGGGATCTTTTCCTTTACCGTTGGGTGAGGTTATAAAGGACCCTTTAGGGTGCCTGTCTCCTCTGACCGCCCGACATCAGTCACCCCACCGTTTTCTCAGGCTGTACTGAATCGCTGAATTATTGTTGTTGTTGTACGAGTTATATACGGCCTTTGAACCCATCCAGGACCTTTATGACTTCTTTTGAGGTGTATACGTAGTCAGTCGAGCCCGGCAACATTGTCTTATGTGGTCCGACCCAAAAAATGTGTTGTCTAAAAAAAATAAAGAGTTTTAAGACCTTCGACTCTTCAGGTTCTAGTTCGGTCGTCTAGACCAAGGACCACTCTTAGGCGAAGGTTCAAACGTCTGTCGACGGAAGATCGACACAGGAGTGTACCGTGTCTCTCTCTTTCTCGTGACATTCAGAGACAGAAGTATAGTAATGTAATTGGGGTAGCATCCCTGGAATGGGGAGTTTTAAAGTAGATTTGGACTAATAGAGGGTTCCCGGGGTGGAGGTTTTCGGTAGTACAACTCCCAATTCCGAAGTTGTATACTTACCCGTAGTCCCCCTGTCTTTGTCAGGTAACCCAAGATCACCCCCCTCGGTCTTGTTCAAATGACTAGTAATTTTATGACACACGATTGGTGAACCTTCTTTTCTTTTCAATCTCTAAGACACAATATCTAATAGAAATAGGGAAGTCTCCGGGTTCCTCCCTTTGCTAAAGGATCAAGGATTGTGTTATCGTACCAAACCTGAGTCCGGAGGACTCAGAGTCAAGTCTCCCCTGTAGGGGACGACAACTAGAGAGACTTTCTTTTTTTTTGTATAGGAACGAGGAAGTTTAAGGGATCTCGAGACTAATATCAACAGACCTTTGTCTTTAGAGAGACCCTGACGTCTCTGTCCGGTCCACTGGAGTAATGGACCAAGAACGCGAGGTAGGTAAATATGTCTTCGTTGAGATCCGACGAAAGACCTTCCATTTTTGGGACAGAGGGGGAAACGTTTCGTCCGGTCCCGGACGTCTACCTCTGACAGATAGCTCCTCCCCAAAGTCCCGTACTTCTTTATTCTCCTTCGAAAGTCCACGACGAGACTCTCATCCTTGGGTCTGTCTGACTAGAACCCAGATCTTTCCGTGTAACGTTAGTTGGGGCCGAGACCGACCTTCGTCACGGTCGGGACCCCGAACGGTGTAGTCCCTGGTTCCTACACCAAACGGGTAGTTGGGACGTCGTAAGTACAGGGTCTGAATGAAGGACCCCCGAAAAAGTACTGGTTGTGACCCTTAAGCGGGGGAAGTAAAGAGGGGTTAGGAAAATTCAACGGATGTATAAGTGTTTGTGTGTGTGGTAAAGTTGTAAATGGGTGTAAGAGTTGAGTCTGTTTGAGTCTGAGTGACTAGTGAGAGTCTTTATGTCGTAGTATGTAGATGGGTTATGTATGTGTGTGAATGTGTTCACGAATTGGTGTACATGAGACTGTCTATATGTGTGTGAGAGGCATGTGTGTAGTGTAGGAGTAGGTGTATGTGTACCGGGGAGTGGGTGTCACGAGACGACTGGAGAGGGACGGTTAGTGAGTACTGAAGAGTCTCCCCTGTAAGTCTACACAAACCCTTTTGACGGACCTGTAGACCCATGAGTGTCGTCTTTTAGAAGGACTTGACATTTGAAGGTACACTAACCAAGCAACAAAACGTTATGGTTTGTCATGTTCCACAGATAACTCAGTTGGTCCTGGTCGACGAATAGTATACCAAGAAGGTTAACGTAGACTCAGTGACAACACCACACTGTAGTACCGATTGAAGTTGGACTACCTTTGAGAAACCCCGGGAAGTCAGAAGGACATCCTCCGTTCGCACGTTCCGGACCCTCGGGAACCGTCGATCTTACCACAGTGTCTCCACAGTTTCTCAGACAATTCTGTTCGGGTCCCAGGGACACTTCAGTCCGTCTTTCGGACATGGGTTCTTCAGAATGTCCGTTGGGACCGAAGTTCTTTCTTGTACAGATACATCTTTTGGGCGAGGGTAACTCCGGTTTCGGTTGGTAAGAAAAGAAAGAGTAGACAAATATCAGGACACCGAGTGAGCTCAAACCGATTTCCGGGAAGATTTGTTCGTCTTTTCAGTATTTATAACTACGAGGGAAACTATCCGACTTATTACCGGGATTTTTAATAGGTCCAGTATGACCACTTTGGACATTTACAATGGAATATGTCGTTTCCTATTAAAACGTGTATACTAATTCCTAGAACTCTACCCCTCCAATAGGACCTAATAGACGTATCTAGGATTGACATCAGTTCTCCTCCCTCCGTCTTCCTCTGTCTCCTCTCTCTTCCGTCACACTCTAAACCACTACGATGTGACTCCCGATGCCTCTATCTCCTTCCACTGAAGTTCGGGTCCTTACGTTCCTTATGTCAATATCCTCGTCCTTTCTGTTCCTTCACTCAGACTGGATCTCGGAGACCCTTCTCGTTGTGGAACTAAAGTAGAGTCCCTTTAACTAAAGTCAGAAGACTGAAGGTCTTGACTTTCTCTTATTTCCACAATAAAATTCTATAAGTGAACCACCAGCAAACAAGGATGTCGGTATCTTTTACTTTCATGGGCGGTACCGTCTGACCGACCAGGTACGGGAGGAAGTAGGACGTCCGAAGTATTCATCTCTACTACCTACCCCTCCGGTCTCCGTGACTTCACGTGCGACACAAGGTACCCCGAAAGATGACCGTGTACCCCCGTGTCTCCGGGCCCCCTACAATCGTACCCTTCACGGGGTCGTCTCTCTTTCTTGTGGTCACGTCGGGACCGAGGGACTCTTGATCCTTTGTCCAGTGTCCCTGGGGTCCCTCGACGGGAGGTGCACGAGTGATTGGGTTCTACTCATCCCAGTACAAATCCTCACTTCTTTTGGAATTCCAGGACCGTCACTGTCTCGGTCACGGTTCTCTACAGAGTCTCTCCCTTCTTGAACCCGAGGCTGGTAGTAAGACTCCTCCTTACCCCGGGCCTTGGTGTCGAGAGTCGGAGGTCTTGCCCGGTAGCAGTCGTGACTGTCAGTACGTCTCGACGGGTGTACACTGAGGAGGGTCTTATAAGGAATGACGACCGGACGCTCAGGGACGATTCCGTCCGAAGACGTCCCGGACCCTCGAGTGTAGTGTTGGAGTAATGTCGACGACCGACCACTGTGGAGTACACACGAGTCTCGGTTACAGTGAGCGGGACACCCGAGAAGACTTGTTGAGACAACGAAAAGGAGGGTCTAGTAGCACTTAGAAAGGGAGTAAATAAAGTAAAAAATTTAGAAAATAATTGAGATACTTGACGGAGTTTCGGGGACACACCTCCTTCCTGTACAATCATTTATTTGTTTACCAGTCAGTTTGTTTTGGTCCCTGAAGGGACCCCCAAGTCACCAATTCTGAAACGAGGGTTACGTCCCCCGTATCCAAACTAGGGACCAGTCCCTTGATTCTAGGACGTACGGTACGCCCCTCCGGTTTTTTTTTTTTTTTGTCTGTTTTTGGTTTTGTTTGTTTGTTTCTGGAAGTCTTTTATAATTCCTGTAAGATGTAGGGACCGGAATGGAGTGGAGGTGTTTTACTTGGGTTCCCTACTTCGTCTTTAGTTGTCACAATATTCACAAGGTCAAAAATAATTACGAATTGTCTAATGGGGGGTTGAATTTCATCTTGTTAACAAAGTAAGACCCATTCTAGAACACGTTGTCCTTAAATCTTTCCCGAACCGACCTGCCAAGAACGAACCTTAGAGAGGGTCCGAAAGTGACTCTACAGGTGACTCCGACTACAGTAGACTTTCGAGTTGGGTCGACCTGGAGTTTAGACCGAAGAAAGTGGACTACGACAAACTGTCAACCCTCCACTTCACCCGACAGTTTACCTCGTGAATAGGTATCGAAGAGGTATACCGAACCTGAAGGAATATTTTACCACCGGAGTCCGTTGAGTCTAAAAAAAAAATTACGAATCGTCAAGTCTCAGGACTTTCTGTGGATCTCATGTTTCACCTTTGAAGTATCAAAAAAAAAAAAATTACTGAGATAACTCTATATTAAATTATGATATCTTAAGTAGGAAAATTTTATATGTTAAAATCTTATCAGTAGTCGAGTGAAGTCAAGTAAGCAAGTCAGCACAGGCTGAGAAACGCTGGGGTACTTAGCGTCGTGCGGTCCGGAGGGACAGGTAGTGGTTGAGGGCCTCAAGTGAGTCTGAGTGCAGGTAGGTCAGGCACTACGGTAGGTCGGTAGAGTAGGACCCAGCAGGGGAAGAGGAGGACGGGAGTTAGGGAGGGTCGTAGTCTCAGAAAAGGTTACTCAGTCGAGAAGCGTACTCCACCGGGTTCATGACCTCAAAGTCGAAATCGTAGTCGGGAAGGTTTCGCGTCCGCCGCCGTCGCGACCGTGTGATTCTCGTCCGCGCCAGCCTCGATGGGGTGTAGGCTCCAGTTCCCGTCGTCGGATGTCACGGTCCGACGCTGTCACGTCCTTACCGGCTCTCCTCGATGGGACGAAGGCTCCAGTCTCCACTGCCGACCCTCCTCTTTGGGGAGCAGGCTCCGGTCCCCGCCGCGGGCTCCGGTTCCCACGATCGTCCTTACTCGTTGGGGTTCGGCCTCCGGTCCCGCCGCTGGCCCTCCTCGTTGGGGCGCAGGTTCCTCACCACCGACGCGTCCGCGTCCTCCCGGATCTCCTCGGTAGGGTGCAACTTCCAGTCATTCCCACCGCCCTCCTCTATGGGGAGTAGTTTCCATTCCTCGTCGGTGACACGAAACCACCTCGTCGGGACTTCTCTATATGGGTACGGGTTCCATTCTCTTTGGGTTCATTCTACCATCCACAACGTTCTCCCGTAGTCTCCCGTCTGTGTGACTTTGGTATGAGTGTCTTTAGATCAGTTAGATTAGTGTGATCCTGGTGTCGGAATAGATTGAGTCACTTTGATTCGGTACGGACGCCCCGTTGGGTTCTGTCCGCCCCGTTGGGTTCTGTCCGCCCAGTACCACCTCTCCAGACTGTCTTACACCAGGTGACCTCTTCCCTTAAAAGGTACCCCTACCAGAACTAGGGACAGAGCACATGTCACAGTACTTGGAGTAAGGTATCAAGTAGTCCGTGAGACAGATAGTCTAGATCTGGGAATTTAGATAAAGAGTGAAGGTGACATCTTAGTATCCCTAAACTAAATCCAGTATGGATTTACCAGATTACCAAAAGGGATGAAAAAAATTAAACTCAGACTTAAACCGTTATTCCTCAAGTACTAGACTCGGTGTCAGTCGAGGACCAGAACAAAAACAACTGACATATCTCGAAGAGGTAGAAACCGACGTTTCTTATATTAGTTAGACTAAAGTCACAACTGGTAGACCACTACAGGTACACATCTCAGAAGAGAACACAACAACCTTCTCCCACAAACGATACTGGTCACGTAAAAGAACCGTTTTGAGATAATCAGAAACGGGACGAAGTAAGGCGTAAGCCTCCGGTTTAAACGGACAAGGAGGTCCACAAAGAACTGAAGGTAAAGAACAGAATACGTAAGGTCCGGGGATATTACTTTTCCTGTAGAAAAACCCCACAATCAAGATTTTCCAGAATATCCAGAAGTATTTCGGCAAGTTGAAGTCGAAGAAGTCGCAATGACCAACCCCGTATCTGAACCTATTGACACTATAACTTACCAAACGGAACCTCTGCTTGTCTCTAGTAAGACAGCAAAAACTCTAACGTAGGTTCATGACGTAAAACCTAAGAAAACAACTGGTACTACCGATGAGGAAAAGAAGACGCCCTAAGGACGGGCGTCATCATCTATATTACCAGTAGGCTCAATTTAAGTGGGTAAGGTCAGGTAAAATCAAGTGATTAAGGATCTTACAGCTACAAGTGAGAACGGTAGAGAACAAACTGGTGAAGGTTAAACAGAACTAAGTACCTGGACTGTAAGGTCCAAGGATACGTTATAACGAGAAATGTTGTAGCCTATAACGAAGATAGTGGTCAGTGTAGGTTTTGACCCATAACAAAAACGAAACCGATATAGGGAAGTAAGAAAGACCTCAATAAAGAGGTGACTAGAGGTCATCGCATAACCCGTGGATTACTGGGTCCCTCAAGGAGAAAACCATAGGATAGTAAAACGGAAAAGGATGACAAGTACCCCAAGAGTTCCGTTCTTATGACTTCACCGAACGGTAAGGGACGAGGTCACCTGGTGCGAGACAGTCTGGAGAGGTGGTACTGGGCGGGTAGAACCCAACGGGACGTCCGTACCGAACCAAAGTAACTCAATCTGTTCCGACACCAGGATCACACTAATCTAACTGATCAAAAGACACTCATACCAAGGTCACACAGACGGGAGACTACGGGAGAACGTTGTGGATGGTAGAATGAACCCGAAGAGAATGGAACCGCACCCCATAGAGAAGTGCCGACAANCAATCTGTTCCGACACCAGGATCACACTAATCTAACTGATCAAAAGACACTCATACCAAAGTCACACAGACGGGAGACTACGGGAGAACGTTGTGGATGGTAGAATGAACCCAAAGAGAATGGAACCGCACCCCATAGAGAAGTGCCGACAAGGTGGTTTCGTGTCACCGACGAGGAATGGAACCTACTCCCCATAGAGGAATGACGGTGGCAAGGACTGGAAGTTGCACCCTATCGAGGAGATCCGGGAGGACACGGACGTGTCGGTGACGACGAGGAGCCCCACGAGGAAGACCGGCCGCCGGGACCGGAGCCCGAGCCCCACCTAGGAGTCCCAGTGACGGGGACCGGAGCCCGCGGACCACCGAAGAGGGCCGGCGGGGACTGGAGCCTACTCCCCACAGAGGAGGGCCGGCGGTGACCGGAGGCTACCCCCATCGAGGAGGACCGGTGGCGGGACTGGAGCATGTACCCCATCGAGGAGAGCCGGCGACAGACCGACAGACCCCTCCGGAATGTTTATCGACACTTTTCTTCTCTCCGCTTTTCGTTTCCTTTTTTCCTTTCTATATTCGTAGACTTACGTCTCAAGGTATCTTATCGTCCTTCTCTATTCTTTCGGAAGAAGTCACTAGTCACGTTTCTTTATCTCCTTTTGTTGTCTTACCCTTTCTGATCTCTGGAGAAGTTCTTTTAATCTCTATGGTTCCCTTGTAAAGTACGTTTCTGCCCAGCTATTTCTTGTCTTTACCAGACCTGGATTGTCTTTGTCTTCTATAATTCTTCTCCACCGTTCTTATGTGCCTTCTTGACACGTTTTTTCTAGAAGTGCTGGGTCTATTAGTACTACTACACTAGTGAGTAGATCTCGGTCTGTAGAACCTTACACTTCAGTTCACCCGGAATCTTTCGTAGTGACGCTTGTTTCGACCACCTCCACTACCTTAAGGTCACCTCGACAAGGTTTAGGACTTGCTACTACGACACTTTCACGACGTGAGTTATACGGTCGTTTAAACCTTTTGAGTCGTCACCGGTGTCCTGACCTTTTCCAGTCAAAAGTAAGGTTAAGGTTTCTTTCCGTTACGGTTTCTTACGAGGTTGATGGTGTGTTAACGTGAGTAGAGTGTCCGATCATTTCATTACGAGTTTTAAGAGGTTCGGTCCGAAGTCGTCATGTACTTGGCACTTGAGGGACTACGAGTTCAACCAAAATCTTTTCCGTCTCCTTGTTCTCTAGTTTAACGGTTGTAGGTGACCTAGTACCTTTTTCGTTCTCTCAAGGTCTTTTTGTAGATAAAGACGAAATAACTGATACGGTTTCGGAAACTGACACACCTAGTTTTATTTGATACCTNGAGTTGTAAGTCTTTTGCTTCTAGTACCGTAGGTCAGGGTAGTGAAGTACCCTTTATCTACCCCTTTGTCACCTTTGTCACAGTCTGAAATAAAAAAACCCGAGGTTTTAGTGACGTCTACCACTGACGTCGGTACTTTAATTTTCTACGAATGAGGAACCTTCTTTTCAATACTGGTTGGATCTATCATATAAGTTTTCGTCTCTGTAATGAAACAGTTGATTCCAGACAGATCAGTTCCGATACCAAAAAGGTCACCAGTACATACCTACACTCTCAACCTGACACTTCTTCCGACTCGCGGCTTCTTAACTACGCAAACTTGACACCACAACCTCTTCTGAGAACTCTCAGGGAACTTGTCGTTCCTCTAGGTTCGTCAGGTAAGACTTCCTCTAGTCGGGACCCTAAAGAAACCTTCAAGTCAAGTCAAGTCAAGTCAGTGAGTCAGCACAGGCTGAGAAACGCTGGGGTACTTAGCGTCGTGCGGTCCGGAGGGACAAGTAGTGGTAGAGGGGTCAAGTGAGTCTGAGTGCAGGTAGCTAAGGCACTACGGTAGGTCGGTAGAGTAGGAGCAGCAGGGGAAGAGGAGGACGGGGGTTAGGGAGGGTCGTAGTCTCAGAAAAGGTTACTCAGTTGAGAAGTGTACTCCACCGGTTTCATGACCTCAAAGTCGAAATCGTAGTAAGGAAGGTTTCAAACTCTCCCACTTCCGTGTCACGTGGAGAGCGTTCCCAGAACCTTCGGACCCGTCCGCTCACTCGTGCTGCCCAAAGATGCGAGGTCTCTTAATCGACCTCTCTCTCTCTTTCTTTTTCTTCTTTCTGTGTCCCTGGTTTCGAGACTACCGCGTTTCCACAAAATAAGTTGTATCACACCCATATATATTACAGAATGTTCCATCGAAACAAGTCGTTTCTATTTCTAGCTTTCAGGTCTGAATGTTTAATAGTTCCTTTGTATTCCGTTAGGTATAGTTTCTCTCTCGCAACATTTATTAGTAACAATGACATACCAAGTATTTTTCCTTCTACCAGTATTTATCAATGAAGAGTGGCTTACCTTTTTAATTGCTACCTTTACGTACGTAAGGAGACGGGACCCTCGGCAAACAGTGACGAAAATTAAGGACTTATAAGTCCTTAATGATTCCTTGTCTCCTAAGTCCTGTCTAGGTTTTGTCGTGTGTCCTTCGGAGGACAATTTACGAAAGACTGTTAAGGGGGATAAAATAATATAAATACTTTTTCAAGGACTGGTTAACTCAAACAAATCATAACTGGTTGGAATATCTTTCCGTTGCTATTTGTTGTTTATATTAATGGTTCTGTTAGTGGTTTCAATGTCAAGGTCTGGGCTTCGACACCCATTATGAAACTTTGGTAGGAACACCCAGATCGGGTCTGTTAAGTAGTCGATCAACAAGTCGATTTCAAAGGTTTAATCACCTTCTCCCGTCTGGAAATCTTTTACAAAGTTTCTAAAGGAAAACGTCATTAACATGGAAGTCTCTCCGTAATAGTACATACAAAACATTTACTTTAAACTAAACAGGGGTCAACATCCGTGATACTAACTCTACTTGTCCTCATTGTGTTTTAACTCATCTTAAGGTTAGTGTAAAATCATAGTGAACAAAAACGTTTAGATAATTAACTAGAGGCTGGGTACACTACCGACAAAAATCAAGGACATAAAGGAGAACTTATAGGAGTAGATGGACTCGGACTCATCGAGTATATAATACTCGTAGAAGTCAGGTTAAAACCTATTTTAATACACAAACTTGGCTCCATACATCTCGTCGTGACCGCTGTTGTCGTCACCACGTTTATCGATAATTGGGGTTTTACGGTTCCTAGTCGGTAGGTTGCTTAGCAAATCTAGCAACCTCGTCAAATCATTCATCAGACCTTCGTTCAGGTCGGTACTCTGGAAGAAGGGTCCCAGCAACCTCTAAATGACCTTTGGTGTTTAATGCAGCTCTAGCTTCTTAGTTTTCCCTTAGTAAAGAATTTCTTTATCTCCTCAATGCTGTTCATATATCAAACGTTAATTATGTTCAATGTCTTACATTTCAGAATAATTTAACATTTGAAGGATACCGATATTGTTTTCCCTCACTCTGTGTCCGGACATATACTAACTAATATCACTTTTTTATCAATGACATTGATACTGACCAGGGACACCTTACAGGCCAGGTTCAGGGTTCAAGAAGCCACGAGCGTCGTTCAAAGGTTTACAGGGTAATAAGTCCGGGTGAGACAAATAGCTCCTGTTAGGATCCTGCTCCACCCCGACTAGTTGGCAGTTCGGCGGGTTCTTCAGGAAATAGTACCATTACGAGGTAGTATCACAGAAATTAAAAGGTACGGTGAACTTATCGTATCAGTGTGTGTCACGACAATTGTAGTAGACTCGTCAATCTATTGGTGTATGGTACCCCAGGGGTTAGCTGTTAGCATACTAATCGGTGTTTGTAATTAAAAGGACTAAACCGAACTGTAAACAGGGTTGCTTGTCCTCATATACATTTCAAGAATACTCATTTGGGAAACGTACTACAAGAAACAAGAAAGGGATTGAGAAAGGGATGTCAGAGTCATCATATTTATACCAAGTATCTGTTTCTTTCCCGTCATTTATTAGCTTCGTTGTAGGTTTTTAGGAAAACCCCTCCGTCCCGCTTTCGGGTTCAAACAGCCGATTGCAAATACGTATTAAGACGACCCGGGTCCCTGTTTCCTTCCTGAAGTGTTGGATCTCTTTACAATTAATCAAAAGGAAGAAGAAGTCGCACACTCCCGGGAAATTACGAGGTCCCTCTTCCGTATACATATCTCAGTAATCAACTTTGCTAACCAGGAGAGAGACAGGTAAGCTGGTGGACATCATCTACCCCCAACCATACATTCGGGTCCTTCATACTAATCGATCTTACCCCTGTCCGGTCCTCTGACTCGTAACGGTCCTCTTACATAAGTCCCGAGGCTCCTGAAGGGACAACTCCCTGGATTAAAAGTCGAGCTAATCATTCTCAAAAATAAACAGGGGTTCACCCCTCTAGTATCCCCACTACGGCGACTGTCGTCACGAAGGACCTCTAGAAGTCTCGGTGGTACCGGGTTTGACCTTAGAGAAGGAAGACCCCAGGAACAACAGGGCAGAGGCAAAACTTCCGGTTCCGGACGGAACCCAGCTCAGAAGGCTCCTCCTTCGGTACACTCAAACGACCTAGGTAGACCCCTTTATGTTCGTAGGGGGAAAGGGACGTTCTAATCCAAGGGTCTAAAGGTAACAAAGCAATTAGGCAGAACCATGGTTTACCCGTCTCCTTCTCTTCACAGGAAGTCAAGGAACTTTACGAAAAGACGAGAACAATTCTATAGAGGGACACCATTCAAATTTTTAAAATTTTGTTTATTTCGACATAATTGTTATCAATATCCAAATCTTTTATAGAAAACAACCTTAGATCATTTCAGACGAAAGCTATTCCTTCTGTCATGACATGGAACACATAAGGGGGAAAAATTTAAAAAAATAAACGTTGAAATCACACACTACACGAACAAACTGATACGGAACACGGACACCTAATATTCCTCATGGACATTATACAAATTATCTTTTTTTGACATTTTTTACAAATTTCACAGCTCTTTATATCCGTCCCGGTAACAGACAAAAATATCTTGATCCTCAAGGTCAATGTCGTTTTGTCCGATTATTTACTCAATATTGTACAACACATCGAAGTGGCTCTTCTCCACACCGGGTTTATTTTCTTCTTAATCACAAGTATGTCTGTGCGTTCTTTCTTTTACCTCTTTCAAGTCCCGTTACTCAATGTAGGTAAACGGTATCAAGTAATCCAACGTTTGGTGCTCCTAATTATGGAACCCGCTACCCAGTTTCTACATCCCAGATGTTCATCTAGCTAATGATTATTAAAGAAATCGGACCGCCACACCCTAAAAGGTATCGACCACATCTCTCGGTCGTAACAATACCTTGTCTCGTACGACAAGGAGGTCTTATCGTTTCCTTTGGTCAAATAGTCGGACGAGTAATGGTGCTCATTTTCGATAAACCTTTAGCCATCTTCAAACATTACGCAAGAGTTAAACTCTAAATAACTATCCATAATGTTAAAATACTCCTAGTCTCGGTTAATCTCAAAATCAGGATAAAGAAGGTAACTATTACTAATCTCGTTAATTTAGTTCCATCCCACATTCACTGAAGTAAGGGGATTTTGCCCATATCTAGGTAAGATGACTCACAAGAACAGCCCGTTCTCCAGGACACCCTCTTACTCCTCTCCCCTCATACTTATTAAGATCTCCATTTAGATCAAACTACCCTCATTCTTTAACAAAAACATTAAATAAAAGTGATTTATCTCAAGAGTACGGAGAACTCTATCACTTGCTCCCGATAAATTTAGTCCTAGAGGAAAATTTCATAATTTATCCAAAAAGTCAACTATTAATCGTTACGGATTTCTTTCAGATTAGGTCAAATATAGTGGATTCTCGAAAAAACTGATACGGTTTCGGAAACTGACACACCTAGTGTTATTTGACACCTTTTAAGACTTGCTCTACCCTTATGGTCTGGTGGACTGGACGGAGAACTCTTTAGATATACGTCCAGCCCTTCGTTGTCAATCTTGACCTGTACCTTGTTACCTGACCAAGGTTTAACCCTTTCCTCATACAGTTCCGACATATAACAGTGGGACGAATAAATTGAAGATACATCTCATGTAGCACTCCTTGCGACCCGACCTTCTTCGTGTTCGACCTTAGTGCTAACGGCCCTCTTTATAGTAATTGGAGTCTATACGTCTACTGTGGTGGGAATACCGTCTTTCACTTCTCCTTGACTTTTCGGAGAACTACTTTCACTTTCTCCTCTCACTTTTTCAACCGAATTTCGAGTTGTAAGTCTTTTGATTCTAGTACCGTAGACCAGGGTAGTGAAGTACCCTTTATCTACCCCTTTGTCACCTTTGTCACAGTCTGAAATGAAAACCCCGAGGTTTTAGTGACGTCTACCACTGACGTCGGTACTTTAATTTTCTACGAATGAGGAACCTTCCTTTCAATAGTGGTTGGATCTATCGTATAAGTTTTCGTCTCTGTAATGAACAGTTGTTTCCAGGCAGATCAGTTCCGATACTAAAAAGTCACCAGTACATACCTACACTCTCAACCTGACACTTCTTTCGACTCGTGGTTTCTTGACTACGAAAACTTGACACCACAACCTCTTCTGAGAACTCTCAGGGAACCTGACGCTCCTCTAGGTTGGTCAGGGAAGATTTCTAGTCAGGACCCACAAGTCACCTTCTTGACTACGATTTCGACTTTGAGGTCATGAAACCCGTGGAGTACACTTCTCAACTGAGTAACCTTTTCTGAGACTACGACCCTCCCTAACCCCCGTCCCTCTTCCCCTGTTGTCTCCTACTCTACCGACCCACAGTAGTAACTGATCTCCCTGTACTCAAACCCACTTGAGGCCCTCAACCACTACCTGTTCCTCCGGACCGCACGACATAATTGTTATCAATTAGGTACCCCAGTGTTTCTCAGTCTGTGTTGACTCGTTCACTTGACTTGACTTGACTTAACTTTGTCTGACCAAGGTTTAACCCTTTCCTCATGTAGTTCCGACATATAACAGTGGAACGAATAAATTGAATATACGTCTCATGTAGTACGCTATGCGGTCCGACCTACTTCGTGTTCGACCTTAGTTCTACCGGTCCTCTTTATAGCTTTTGGAGTCTATACGTCTACTGTGGTGAGAATACCGTCTTTCGCTTCTTCTTGATTTTTCTGGAGAAATACTTTCACTTTGTCCTCTCATTTTTTCGACCGAATTTTGAGTTGTAAGTTTTTTGCTTCTAGTACCGTAGGTCAGGGTAGTGAAGTACCGTTTATCTACCCCTTTGTCACCTTTGACACTATCTGAAATAAAAGAACCCGAGGGTTTAGTGACGTCTACCACCGACGTCGGTACTTTAATTTTCTGCGAATGAGGAACCTTCTTTTCAGTACTGGTTGGAACTGTCTTTTAATTTTGTGTCTCTGTAATGAAACGGTTGTTTCCAGGTAGATCAGTTTCGATACCAAAATGGTCATTAGTACATACCTACACTCTCAACCTGATATTTCTTTCGACTTACGACTTCTTAAATATGAAAACTTGACACGATAACCTCTTCTGAGAACTCTCAGGGAACCTAACGTTTGGTCAGGTAGGATTTCCTCTAGTCAGGACTCACGAGTAACCTTCCTGACTACGACTTCGACTTTGAGGTTATGAAACCGGTAGACTACGCTTCTTGACTGGGTAACCTTTCCTGGGACTACGACCCTTTCGAACTTCCGTCCTCCTCTTCTCCTACTGTCTCCTACTCTACCAACCTACCGTAGTGACTGAACAACCGGTACTTCAGACTTGTTCGAGACCCTCAACCACTACCTGTCCCTTTGGACCGTACGACGTCAGGTACCCCAACGTTTCTCAACCTGTGCTGACTTGCTGACTTGACTTGACTTTGTCCAACACATAAAAAACCATACTAAACATCCATGAGAGAGGTGGGGACGAGACACTCAAACCCTCCTTCCCGGTACAAACCCAACCGATGGTAATAATACCCGACGTTCCGGAGTACTGAAGCGTCGACCCGAAAAGGTCTCGACCCCGTACCGGGAGACAGAACAGACAGTGACAAGGAGGGGACCACTGGGTCTCCGGGGAGCGAGGTTCGAGGGAGAAGACCCGACCCCATAAGACACCCAACCCCCTCCCATAGGGACTAAATAGGACACGAAGAAGTGTTTAATAAAGGATTGACGAGGGTGTTTGGAGGGGTTTGGACGGTGTCAGAGTACCCTTTATTTTGGTAGTGTAGGTCTCCGACGGAACCAAAGATGGTGAAGGAAGAAGACTTCGTTACTTCGTGTACGGACGACCCCACACGACTAAGTAAGTTACTTACGATCGTCTGTCACGTACAACATTGTACTCGAGAACATCCCTGACCCTCACGGAAGAACTTATTTTTGTGTCTTTAGGGACAAGAACTCCAAGGTAAACTCACGTCTCTTTCCTTGTGATCTATTGGTTTAATTTGTCCTATGAATGATGGGTCACTGGGCACGGTACCTTTTTGTTATTTCGTCTCATTCTACCCCCCACCCACCGTTACCAACCACTCCCTATGTTTTCTAACGTCAAAATTTAGTCACCAGTCTCGTCTGGAGTGATTCTCTCACTGTAAACCCTTTCTTTTCCCTTTGACGTCTCTCTTTTCGTATGTAATTTTTGGTGAAACCCCTTGAAAGGACCACCAGGTCATCAATTCTTAGGTACAATGTTTACGTCCCCAGTACCCAAACTAGGGAGAAACCCCTTGGAACGGGTCACCCCTTTTTGCAAAATCACCAAGAAACAGTATCTTATTTAAAGACTGAAATAATAATAATAAATGAATCAGTCGACACGGTCCAGCATTAGTACCGTACGACCGAGATCAAGGGACTGGTCCCTACCTTGGCCTCGGGAGACTTGATCCTTGAGTCGTAGAATTGGTGATCTGGTGGTCCCTTCAGGGTTTCAGGACCGAAACTTGTACGTGAAGTCCAGCAACCACCGGACCGAGGACGAAGGGGGTTGGAGTAGTTGGAGGTCACACGTATGAGGGGGATGCGACGTGTCGGGTCTACGTATTACAACACAATACATAATACACACGTAATATGTAATACGATGAGTATCGTATATATATATACATACATATATTATCGTCTCCAAACGCCTTCTTGTTCCTTTCAATCGACTTACCTCGATGTACCGTTTTTAGGATCGGTATTTCATAAGTTGGGGTTGGAGTTCGAGGGAATATTGACATCTAGTAATCATATACTTC
Organism: Capra ibex; assembly: GCA_006410555.1. Classification (NCBI taxonomy): domain Eukaryota; kingdom Metazoa; phylum Chordata; class Mammalia; order Artiodactyla; family Bovidae; genus Capra; species Capra ibex. Next base: position 48,205 of record SJYO01042875.1, read on the forward strand.
CTCGCCAATCTCCAGGAGGTAAAGTCTTTCCGGGTCTCTCCCTATCGTCACGGGTACCCCAGTGTGTCTGAATAGACGTGTAGTTTCGGTCTATAAGACGTCTTCATTATAAAACATCTGAAAAGTACTCTGTAGTTCAAGGAGGTGGCTTGGAGTTGTCCTCTTTACTGACCGACTTAAAAGGGAGGTGGTTGACTCGTCCGTACTCGACTCGTGGGTCAAATTTCCCCGGGACCGACTAGAGACACTATTGACTCCGTCGTGGCAAAAAAGACTGACCCCTAAGACAGGACAGGACCCCGACATCCACACGCGACCTTTCTGTTCCCGTCTAAGAGACGACAAAGAGTCCTCTTCCCCTTGGATGATCATGTCTTAGGCCTTTCTTAGAGAACGGTACCTGACTCCGAACCGATAGATGCCACAATGGTAATACTTGACCCTAAGACAAGAGACAGACCCGCGGCCTCCTCCCTGCAGAAACCCTCTAGTCCTTCATTTTCCCGTGAAATCTTGAACTCCTGACAATATTGTGTTTACTCCTTCACTCTTGATTCACACTTCAAGTAGTCTAACATTGTTTCGGTTGTTTTTACCAGTTTACTTATTTCGACACAACTTTTAGGAAACTACCTTCCACCCCCTCACGTACCCTCGGACGATCACACTTCCAATTCAAGAGAATAAAGACAACGGGTCCACTCTGGGTCTCTCCACTCTTTAATGTGGGTTTAGTGGTTCGAGGTCTCCGGGCCTACGAAGTTCTTGTGGAGAAGAGGGGTAACGAAGGAGGTACCCCGGACCGTGTAGGGACTGTCGGCTCCGGCAGGGGGACGCTGGGGAAGTGTCACGACCGGGGTACGAAAAGGGACTCCGACGGGTTGGGTTAAAGGGAATTGTGAATGACAGAAAGTCTGACTCCGGGAATCTTCGACACACCGGGACGCGTTCACCGAACCGGAGACTTCACCGAAGGAGAGTATCACAACAACTTGGGTTCAAGTACGCGGGCCACGTGTCATTTTGGTTTGTTTGGCTTTGCAGTCTCAAACCTCGTCTCTTTCCAAATAACGTCCCGACTCGTACTTCTTGTCCCGCCCATTACGAGTTTTCCTGAGTTTTAGGGATTGCCCAAAGTCCCTTCGTAATTTTTTTTTAATAAACAGACGTAACGTAGAATCAATGCCGTTCGTCCCAGAAGGTGTACAGTACACCCCAGAAAGGAGAGATCAGCACTTTGTGCCCAACATCTTGTGTCCGAATCATCGATGTCGTAAGACCAAATCAACGAGGTATCGTACACCCTAGAATCAAGGGGTTGGTCCACTTGGGTACAGGGGACGTAACGTTCCGTCTAAGAATTGGTGACCTGGTGATCACTTCAGGGAGACCCCTTCGTAAGAATTTCTGTTCCACTCCCTCTCCTCAACGTCCCACATACTAGTCGAACACGTGTTAAGAGACTGACCAACTACCACTCCATTGTCCCCCCACAGTGTCCCCAGTTGTTATAATTGGGAGTCCGAGGTCGTCCAGGCCCCCAATGTGTGAGTGCCAGTAGATTACAATTGAAGAAGATAAACCACCCAAAATCGTAGACATTTTGTTGAGTCCTTTAAACGTAGTCTATGACAATAGATCTATGAAGTCCTTCCTTGTATTCTAAGACACTGACGGTATACCGGCTAAATAAAAAATTCAAGAATGGTCAAAGAGGACCAAGTCATGGGTTAAAAACAGTGATGTACAAGTGGGAAAGTCAGTGATTAAGAACTCAGTCCAAAAACACCGAGTCCTCTCTGAATCCTCTACTTCAAAAGATATTTCTACTTCGTCCGTCTCCTCCATCCCTCCCAGACAGGGTCCTTCCTTGGTGTCCTAGGACAAGTCAATGTTGTCTTGCCTTTATAAACGACGATTTCTACTGTTACCGATGGTAAAAAACTCGTTCGAGACTGACGGTCCAAGAGACTACTCCTAAATTGTGCGTTCTGAAGTGAACTGTGCGAAGATAATAAGAAAGGTAAAATGGGTGGTCCTTTGTTTCCGAGTCTTTACATTTCGGTAAAGGACCTCCAGGACGTCGGTCAAGAACAACCGCGTCCTAAACTTTACTTCAGTATAAGGTCCAAGTTCCAGACGATCACGACGGAGACCATTCCAAAGAGATTCTTCGGTGAAAGGAGGATCTTCCTGACCGTTTCCCAACGACGACACCGACGATTCAACGAAGTCAGCACAGGCTGAGACACGTTGGGGTATCTGCCTTCGGGTGGTCCGAGGGGGCAGGGACCCTAAGAGGTCCGTTCTTGTGACCTCACCCAACGGTAAAGGAAGAGGTTACGTACTTTCACTTTTCACTTTCACTTCAGCGATGATTTATATAAAATTTAATTTATGACAATTTTTAGGGAGTAGAGGATATTTTGAGAGGGGTGGGGTTCGTCCTACCTACTTTACCTGTCTCTTATGTCTTTTTGCCGATGTGGTTATTTTTCTTTCAAATGGTAGGATCAATAATTTCTTTATGTTTAATTTTAATGTTGGCACATAACGAAAAGTAAAGTCTAACTCCCTTTTTTTTTCTTTTTCCTCTTCTTCTTTTTCTTCCTACCAATGTACTTTTCGAACCCCGTATTAAAGTAATTAAATGAAGATTGAAGAACAATAGTGCAGGTCTTCTACCTGAATTGTCCACGATTCGACAAATAATATTGTTCGTTATTTAGGAAAATACTATTACCTTTCTGTTCAGTTCACGTTTTGTCCTTCCCCGGGTTTCCCTTCCGTCTTCCCTGGGGCGACACGACACGACCGCCGAGACCGGGTCTCCGGCCGAGGAGAGGGAAGAACCTCGAGCCGTCCTCCAGGCGGCCACCCACGCGGGCTCCTACGCCCCTGTGACACCCCTGGTGTTCAGGGTCCGCGGGCGCGCGCGCGGAGCGGGCCTGGTGCACTGGCGCGTCGGGGCCAGCGCTAGCGTCGTCGACAAGCCCGAGCCTCGGGGTCAGGGCTCGCTCGTCTGCGCCGGGGCCGCGGGCCGGCGGGTCGTGCGAGTGGTACCGCCACTCAGGCCCGCGGAGGACCTCCTCGCCGGCGCCCCACCCGCGACCCTGGAACCTCGTCCGCTGGGGCCCGTAGGGCGCCACGGGGACCGTCCCCCGGCCACTCCCCGACACGACCGTCGCCACAGTGGTAGCCCTCGCCCTCTCGACCGGCCCCGAAACCCCAAAAATAAACAAGGAGGACGACCCTCAGTCAGGCCGAACTGATCGTCAGTCGCCTACTCCCAGCCCCATGCGATCCACTTCTGACGGCCCGCCCCCAAGGGGGACGAGACCCGCGCCACTGAACCCCCTCTAACGCCCCGCCGCGGGTACTCCTCCCTTAAGAGCCTCGTGAAGTCGGCCGCCGCCCCGAGCGGATGTGTGTGGGGGCCCGCCAAGGGACGGAAGCGTTCAAGCACTAGACTAAAAAAGCCTCTTTTTTTGTTTGTCTCGAACGGTGAAGGGTAGGAGAATGTGAACCCAACCTTTATCGCAAAGTCTATTTGATCAAAAGAACCATCTCAAGTGGACCCGACCTCTCTTAGCTGTCGAACGTTTGAGAAGCCAGATACTTATTTAGTACATGTGCCAAAAGAAGGAGGTCCTTCTTACAGCATCTCAACTTCTCAGTCCTTCGGTTGCGTCCAGTAAATCAGTTTGCGTGTTGTGGGTTGAGGGCCGCCGGGAGACTTTCCCCTTTGTCTACCTTTCCCAAATATACGTTTCAAGGGGTCGGTCCGTCACGATCCTGACCGTGGAATTAGACGGGGATTTGAGAAACCGAATAGTCACTCCCGCGAGAAGACCTTCACGAACAACAACAACAACAAATCAACGGTACATCACAGTCTGAGAAAACGCTCCGTTACCTGCCATCAAAAGGTCCAAGGAGACAGGGACCCTAAGAGTTTCACACTCATTGAGGTTTACTCTTTTATTTCTTTGTTCAGGGCACTAACGACAGAAAAAGGGGCATCGGGGAGGGGTGTCCCACCCCGGGACTTGGTCTGTGTGCATTAAATCGATGACCTCCGGGACCAAATAGGTTTCGACACTTTGACCTACTCTCCGGGCGGGGAACTCACAGACTGGTGTCCCGAGAAACTGACCTTTGACGTCGAGGTTCAGTCCCACACGACTAAACTTAGAAAAAGTGCCCACTTTTCGGTTCTCTCCACTCAGAAACAGGGAGGAAGCCCGGGGAGTGAGGGGTCACCCCACCTACGAGACACACCTGTGAACGTCGAACCCTTTGGACGTGACAGGTAGACGGGACTGACGAAGGACGAAGTCTTCTACAGGATCGGTGGACGGAGGGACCGACCCAATCCACAGAAGGTCCCTAGAAGACAGGGGTCATGGGGGTCTACGGGGTGAGGGGCCCGGAGGGGGAACGACTTGTGTATTTGGGGAAACATGATAAACAAGTGAGGGAGAGGGGATTGTTTGTCCACGAGGAACCCCCGGTTCCTGAACAGAGTAAACAGAGGTCGTGGACGTGGGGATCGTGTCGGAAACCCCCACAAGGCTAGATGACGCTTTTAACAAACCACAGGACTCTATCGACTGGGTTCGGATTCCTACTGTCTTTCTTGGGTCAAAACCTTGGAGAGACTAATTAATCGGTGTCCCCTGTAAGGTCAGTACGGTCGAGGAAATAGTTTACTTCAACCTCATCCCCAGTTCCGAGGTATGGAGTGAGGTCGACGTCTCTGCCACGACGTCCGAAGACTTTAAGGGATTCACGTTAAGGTCATATTTACGTCAAAGTGTCCTAATGAACATGGACAAACAAAAACGGATAGTTAAAAAACACTTGTAAAACGGTGGAGTTACCTATGAGAAAAACTTTAGCACTGTATCCCATAGAGACCCATCATCCTGAGTTTTATTAAAAAATGAAAGAAAAACCATGACAAAGTCGAAAAAGGTAATTCGTTCATAGTGAAAGTATAATCCCTCTATTTTTCGATAGAAATAAAAATTTAATAGATTGTACTAAAAAATTTCTGAAAGATCCAAAGTCAAAAGTAGAATGCTCCAAAACCTGTTTAGGAAAGGGGAAACCTTGAGGAAAATGGGTAGACGTTTACTCTTCACCAATCTTTCCCTGATCTTAACCTGGTCTAGTCACAAAAAGTGTAACTTAAAGTCGTCTCGAGTCTGGAGAGAGGGGAGAAGTGGTTTTCGGGACACAAAATCTAACACCTCAATGTTCCTTGTAAAACAGTCACAAGAGACCCCCCTTTTTCCACTTTTGGTCCCCTGATTTTTAAGAGACTCTTTTACAAGACCTCTATATTATCGTACCACTGATCAATTATTATGACATGACATCTAAACTTCCAACGCTTCTCATCTGGAAATTTCAAGAATAGTGTTCTTTCTTTGTAACATTAACAGTACTACCTACAATTGATCTGAGGAACACCACTGGTAAAACGTTATATGTGTATATACCTTAGCACAACATGTGGACTTTACTTATGTAATAAACAGTTAATACAGAGTTAAATTTTTGAAAGACCTGTGAACAGTGAGACCGTAAACCTCTAAGATTATAAACCGGTAACAGAAACCTTCACTTGAGAAGGTGGTCGACTAGGGTTGAGTCGGTCCTAGACGAACCGATATCGACCCGTGACTGTCACGAAGACGACCAACTCCAGAGCGGGCCACTGTCCTCCCTTTGTAGGGAAGAAACTCTCACACTCGACTGACTAAAGAGACCGAAATTAGAACGGTTAGTAATTCGGACTACGTCCGTAAATCTTAGGGTAAGTCAAGGGTAGAACAGGAGAAGAGAACCAGTGACTCTCCGTCGTATCTGCCTACCCCGAAACCGTAGATTGCGCTGAACCCAAACTTAGGGTCAAGACGGTTGAATAATTATGATCGAAACACTGGAAGTCGTTTAATGAAAAGTCTCGGGTCAAGGGACAAAAGAAAGAATATGCTACCTGGATTAACCGGGACGGTGTGTCTTCTAACACCACTTCACTCTATAATATACGTTTCGAGAACTACGGTGGGTCTTGTGTCCCACCTGGTCGACGAGAAGCTCTTCTCGGAAGTCTGTCCACGACGCGTGAGAAACGAAGATGGAAGTAAGAAAGGTATTCTGACACTCGAGTAGTTCCCGTCTGTGTAATTGGAGAGAGGTATTACGACCCGTACCCTAATCCGAGTCGTTGACAAATCACTTAAAACCCACTTGTCCACACGTCATGTGTGACTTCTGTCGACTGGGACCCGAGTAGGTACTATTTGTGACGACCTTGTCTTACCGACCCCGGGACCCCCATTCTTCTCCGTCAGTCAGGAGTCGAATCGTGCAGGAGTAACGGAAAGTTCCCGTGTTTCCTCAGTAGAGACGTACTGACTTTCGTGACACTGACCAACCAGGTCACTCCTACCCGTGGGAGTTCGTGGAATGTACATGGCCCATGACACGACACGAGTCATCGAGTCAGTACAGACTGAGAAACGTAGGGATACCTGACATCGGGTGGTCCGAGAAGACAGGCACCCCTAAGAGGTTCGTCCTTATGATCTTACCCAACGGTACGGGAGGAGGTCCCCTAGAAGGGTTGGGTCCGGAGGGCGTAACGTCCGTCTAAGAAATGGTAGACTCAGTGGTCCCTTCGGGGACGAACCTTGTCCGGTCGAGTTAAGATCGAGACGACGAGTGGGTGACACCCTGGGACCCGTCAAGGGACGGGACAGACCGAAGTCAACCAAGACTACCGAAGATTACCGGAAAGGTCGTGAATTTAGGTCACTGGAACAAAAGGACCCAGAACTCTTCTCCAACGACCTCTCGTTAGCCCTTGTACTCAGGGTGACGGGATTCGGGGGAGACTACGTCAGGGAAGAGAAAGTCTACGTAAAGTAGAAGAGTCTACTCCATCACGAAGAGAAACTAAAGACCTCGCAGGTGTCAGGATGTCCATTCTTAACCCTTCGGGTCTGAACATCTGACTCATTGGACCCGTCACCCTTGGGTCCAAGAGTAATAATACGAGACACCTGTAAAGGCCCTCGGACTGAGACGAAGGTATTTATAACTCCATTGAAACGTAAACAGTAGGGTAAACCTTAGAGACGGGAAGTCTGACGTTTCTCGAGAAACACTCCGGGTCTCTCTCCGTGCTCCCACGTCGAAGGGGGAGGTAATGTCCCCTTCCTTGACTGTGGGTCTCTCCCCCTTTCTGAACAGGTCCCTGTGTATCTAGTCCGGGAGAACAACGGAGGATCGTGGAGGAAGTATGTCCCAAGTGACAGATCGCAGTCGAGTCTTCGGGCCTCATCGACGACGTCGGAAACTGGAGTTCACTCTGTATTTAAACTTTCTCTACTCATAAGGAAACTGAACTTTTCCGGCTCAACCCGTGATTAAGTACTACCTCAACACAAAGGTGAATTCGTGAATGTACAATTTTTATCTGACGGCTCTGGTCTCGAAAGTGACATCCCTAGGTCAACAGAGACACTTCTCAGGTGCAGAGGGTAGACGGGTAAAAGAGACTAGAAGAGAGAGAGAGGTCGAGAAATATGAAAGAGGGGGATATGGACAATCTGGACTGAGTATAAACAAAAGAAGTCAGAAAGTGGTAAAAATTAAAGACCCGAATATTAGAGACGACCGTTGGATACCTACCTTTAACGACACTAGTGTTATATAGATGGATGTTGGACCCCTATCTGATACTTTCCGTAACATTGTATTATCTTCCTTGTTTCTTTGTCTCGTCCTACGCAACAAAGGATCAACTCATCGAAATAAATCAATGGTTCAGACAATAATGGAGACAATTATCTTTATTATGTACAAAGAGTTTTTCAATGAAACTTTATCCTGTACACTAAAACAATTGAGATCGAACCATCCGTCTAATATTTTATTTTCACTATTCTCCTGACAAGAATCTAGTCGTTACTATCACCGTTTCCGTTTCTAATACTTATTAGGTTAAGATATCTCGAGTCCAGGTAAATTTTGTTACAGTAAATTACCGTCTTCTGTTGTTTTAAGACATTTCGTTGATAGGAAGTTAATTTTTTATTTAATTAAATTTATTTATTTATTTTTATTTTGTTAAATTTTTAGTGACACAAAACCTTCACAGTTAAGAATCAAGAATTAAATAAGTAAGTTATTTAACACAACTCATGGTAGTTTTTTATTTTCCTTATTTTTATCTGACCTTCTTTGGGTTTGCGGGTAGTGATGTCCATAACTAGTTTTAACTACGACCAACTATCGATCCTGGAGTCGTCCCCAACAACCGACTCCAGAAACACCGTTCCACCGATCCAAGGGTCTCACTCACAGGGTTCTCTTTTTCCATCCCCCTTTTTCCCTCTGTCGTTCTTGTTCCATTTTTTTTTTTTTTCGGATCAAAAATTCTGGATCGAAATCTTCACTCTCTCGTAGTAAAGGTGGAAATAACCGACTCCGTCAGGGTCTCCAGAAGACCTTGTTCCCTCCCTTGTGTCTACGGTGGGGAACTACCGTCCTTACGACGGTGACATTCTTCTCGTACACCCCACCCTATCTCACTCCGCCGGTAGAGACGTCTTAGATTAGAAAGTGTTCTGTAATACTTCGGTGTCTTTATTCCACCTGGAGGCACTTGATTTCCCTTGGGTACGTGGCACAAGTCTCCTGCGTCACGACGGACGACCCCACGTCCACCCCGCCACACGGCCACCCGTACGAGGGGTGGTGAGGGGGTGTCCGAAACGGTCCACCGAAAAGGACGACTCGGGTTTCGATGTGAGGTCGTCCGGTGAGGGTAGTTGTTACCCGACCTTCCCCTTTCTCTGTCCTCAATACTCGGGTCGTTCTCACCCCTTCTTCTACCCTCCCCTTCCCCCCTCCTTACCTAAGTCTCCCTCCCAACCCCGTCCACGGTTCAGGGGTCTCTTCGACGGTCTTCCCCTCGCCACAAACGGACCGACCCGAGACATTGAGTCAGAGGAAACTGTCCGTACCGGGAAAGGCACAACCAGTAGGACGAAGACCGACACAACATACTTTCGTAGTTCCAACCGTTTCGGTCCGACGAGATGGTCCGGGACTACTTGGACAGGTAGGGGTGTTCGGTCGTCGAATAGCTTCTCTGTCTGGTCCTAAGAAGTTCAAGTCTGAGGGACGGACAGTCGTCTTCGGGAGAGTCCATTGCCTGCACCCCAGCCCCCGTTGCCCGTCTCACGAGTGTGAGTGGAACTCTCCATCCGACCTGGACGTCCTGTGAATCGGGGTGAAGTAGGTTCCCTTTGACTCCGGGTCCCTGTCTGGCCTTGAACGGGTTCGCGAAGGTCAATCAACCGTCACTGCACCTGATATCGGTCCAGAGGACTATGGGTCCGACCCCGAGAGACTTGTCGGTGCACCCTCCGAGGTTAGAAAGACTGAGGCCACGTTCGGAGTCAGGTCGTTGTTCCCACAGATAAGTCGGGTGGGGTTTTGGTATCGTCCAAAAGAATCTAGTGATTCCGAAGGTTTGGGTTCTACCATGGACGTCGAGAAGATATGTTTACTATTTTTAAACAACAGTCGTCGCATGGTCGAACCATCTCCCGTTGGAGAACGAGGAAGGAAGGGAGGGGCAAGACTATCGGTGACCCCTAAGGGTAAGACAGGAGACATGTCGTGACCGACACGATTGACACAGACAGACGAGGAATCCGCCCCCGGAACTTGTCAGTGTTTGGGTGACGTTCCCTCCACAAAAGCATGACCAGAATGATTATATACAAAATGACTACTCCTGTAAAGTCAAGTCTCTCCAATTCTGCGAATACGACTCGGTGTCAATCGTGCACCGTCTCGATCTTTAATCAGACAATGGTCCCAGGTACGAAGAAGGTAACATTATGAAGGTAAGTGTCGAGTGTCAACTAAGTCCCCCCTTTTACAGACGGAATGACTACTAAAAGATAATAGGAAACAGTCTACACTAACTAGTGTATAGAGTAAAAGGGAAAAACGGGACCTATGGTCCTTCGAGTCTCGAGTCACACCATCTCTTTCCTAATAGGGTTTGAGGAACGTGTTCAGGGAGAAGGGACGAGATAGTTACCAAAGACTGTACAGAGAAATTTTTATTTAGAGAGGACCCAATTCGCATGCCTAATATTTCTTAGATCAGGACATGGAACCAACGAGAAAGGCGAGGGACTGTGGTTGAGGATCGAAGGTCGAGAGACGGCCGTAATTGACCCGCAAGGACAAGTAGATCCACCAAAAACACAGTGAAGCCGGTCAGAGACGAGGTACAGCGAGTCCACCAGCACCCGATGAAGTACTACGACCGCCAATACAGGATGTTGTGGACCTAAAAGAAGCCGCACCAGGACCCGAGGCCACACCCGATGATAGACCGGATGGGTGAAGAGTTGTACTGAATCGACCAACTCCCACTCCCGAGACCCCCGACCTTCCTGGACCCCGTGGAGTAAGGTCTGGAACTTGGGGTACAGAGGACAAAGAAGACGACCGACAAGAGTTCCGTAACGGCCGAGGACCTTTGAAAGTCGACTTCGGTCGCGAACGAGGGACCTCAAGACTCCGGTAACGGCGAGGAGTCGGTCCGACGTCTCCCGGGACCACTTCAGAAAGACACGGAAATTCTTCCGACGACACTGTCCTCCACCCTACCTCTGGTCTTGGACCCCCGTCTAAAGTATTTGTGCCGTCGTAAACGACCCTAGGGAAAGGGAGAGGACCCCGTTTTCACTGTCGACTGATTTCCGTTTCTTCGTCCTAGAATGGTCCCGACACTGGATGGGAGGTTTATGTCACTCGAGGAGGGTACCCTACCGTGACGGTACCCTGCCACTATCAATTTACCTAATCCACAGCCCCTCCCCTCGAGAAACACCGGGATTAGAATAGGACTAGGAGGGGGATTACGTTTTGGTTCTTAAGTGACTCATTATAAGTTAGTACTACAAAAGATAAATAATGAATGACGAGTGGGTATCACTAGACCACCCCTTTGTACTAAGCAAGTTTATGACTCATTCGGTGTCCCGCATAGCTGACTTCTACTTTATTCGGTAGTTCGGTTACTCATCTCAATCCACCCCCGAGAAGTCTATAACTTGGAAAAGCGAACCTTCTTTTCCTTTCTTATCTGGGTCCCTCTCTTTTAGTGACGACAGATGACATTACAGATATGAGTTCATGGAGTACCCGATCTCCTTTCTACCAGACTTCGAAACTCTTAATTTTTTCTTTAATAAAATTATTTATATATAAAAATTTATCAGACACCCACAGAAGACAAAGAGGAGTAAGTTTGTCGTTCGAGGGCCTTGGGACTCTCTCTTGACGTCCTCGACTCATCCCGACGGGTCCCGGACTCAGACAGACAGAGGGTACTTTTGTTGAGACACGAGGCGTTTGGGTCGTGGCTTTGCGACAAGGGAGTCGTCTGTGGGAGTCACGGTCGGATCAGTTATTCGGTAAGAAGACAAGTACATTGTTTATTACTAATCTTTTTCTTGACAGTGTACCTGATGTTTGCGGGTACAGCTGTGACAATAATCGTGGAAGAGAGGGACTCCCGTCTTCGTTTTTATATAGTTTCGGGGAAAATTTTCAATGTTATTCTTTTCTCGACTTTGTCTTTCATATCATACACTGCGGAAGTCATGACTAGGCACATAAGAGGGGTGTATTCGTCCCTCTACCTTTCGACGAGTCACAGTGTTGACCACAATTCTAAACATCAGAACATCAACCTGCCAGTCCGTAGGTGAAGGTACAGGTCGATTCTGGGGAGGGGACGGGACTCCGTGACGACTCTATTAGAGACATCCACTAGTCGTCGGAGAAAGGAAACTATCAGAGAAATTTATGTCAACTCCGAAAGTGTCGTACCTCCCGAAAAATTTTTTAGATGACAGATCTCTTTACCTAATATACCGGTCCAATTTCATCCGTAAAGTTGCCAGAAGTCTCAGTTCAGTGTTTTCCACCATAAAAGAGATGAGTTTAAAAACAAAAATTGTTTGTGGATATATTATGAATGATAGATGGTCTGTCCGTCACAAGATTCGTGAAATCTCATAATTGAGTAAATTAAGGGTGTTATTTCATCTTTCATAAAGACGGGAACAGAGTCTCTACTCCTTCGATCCGTCGATGTTTGTCAGTGGGTCGATTATTCACCAGTCCGAGGGACCGGATCTCAGACGAGTAGTCGAGTCTACTCCCGACACCGACTCCGTCATTGACCGAAATCGGTGTGCCGTAGGTCACCTTGTTCCCACACTTACGTCTGTCACCTCCGACCCTTCAGACAGGACACACCTAAAGTGGGATTGTCCTGCCTTTAACGAAGTCCCCTGGACCCCACCCCGGGTCCTCGGACATAAAGACTGTATGTTGTGACGGGAGGAGGGAGTTGGGTCCTGTTTACGACGACCCGACCGGCTCTCGGGGTCGAAGTCTTAGGGTGCCGGTCCTAAACGTACGGACAAGACAGCGAATGATCGATACATTCCAACCTGCCCACTGAAATGGAGAGATTCGGAGTTAGAGGAGATAATTTCCTATTTATAGAAGACACCCCCGGCGACCTCTACTCTGTCAGACCCATTTCACGGGGTGTTGTCGCGGATCAACAATTTGTTATCTCAAATCATTTACCATCAAGAATACGGAGGGTCCGGGTGTCTACCTTCTGTCCGAGTTTCGATAGTAGTCTTTCCTATGCAGACTAACCGTCCACTCTACCTCACCTTAGACCCACGAATATTTGTAAATTTTAGTCCTTTGTAAAAATAATTTCAATAAGATGAAAAATTTCTGACGAATGTACCAGAAACCTTTTACGACTTTATTCATTTTACTGGTACTTATAAAAGAGTGATGACAAAGGACGTAATCAGGACCCGGACTTTAGTCTCCTTTATCTTCGACGAGAAGTTCACTTCTGAGTACGAGAGTCCACGGTAGGTACTACCTGCTGTTGTGTCCCTGGGAGGGGTAGAAGAGACGGACCGAAGGATCCCACATCCTGGGTGTCCTCAGTCACCTGCTGTCCCGACCAGGATTGGGACAACGGGACTCGGGCTCTCATCGACCCTACGACCCTATCACGAACCTTTCGGATTGTCAAGGTCCCAATTCATAGTTTCCTTCGTACAGTGTCACGAAAGTACGTACAATTGGTTGGGTCTAGACAATGTTGGGGATGGGAGTGTAAGGGTCTCCCATGTCTGACGAGAGCCTTGGTCTAAACTAAAGTGGGGTTTTCGAACTCAGTCCAAAGTAACGTCTGTAAATAAAGACAAAACAATTAAAGTTTATAAGTAACTGGAGAATATAGTCTAAATTCCGTCTCTTTTCTATGTGCAGGGTCCTGACGTCCGTTCCGACCATTGACCCGAATCTACCCCATGAAATGGGAGATGGTCAAAACGGTCCCTCTGGAGTGGTGTCTTTCATATCATACACTGCGGAACCCTGTGTCCCTCGTGACTCTCCGTCCAGTCAGACCCTCAAGTCTCTTGTCTTCCGTACCCTCTCCCGTCCTGAGTGTCCCGGAACGACCTCCCCTGGGGGGGTTGGGAAAGAGGTGTCTCCTGAGACTCCGTCCTGCTCCCACCCGACGACGGTTGGGGTCCCAAGGCTTCTGTCCCAGGGTGCGACGAAGTGGACCAGTCCGTCCCCGAGCCTCCACCCGGTCGAGTCCGTAGCCTTGATGACAGGAGTCGCACGAGTGGAAGTGGAGTGGGGCACCGAGTAGATTTCGGTCGCGACCGACACGTTTTAACACGGATCCCTTCCCAACCATCTCTTTGGAAACGTGGCCAAAGGACCCAGAAGTAGGGTCGGTCAGTTACAGTAGTAGTAGCAGTAGTAGAGGTTTTTCCCCACAACCCCCGCCCGCAGGGAAGTACGAGACTGTTCTGTCCTTTCTCATCAGTCAGGAGGGAAGAGGGACGTGGTCTACCTGAAGGGCGGACACGTTCTACTTCACTGGTCGTAGAAAGGGCCGAGGTCCACCTTTTCCTCTGACGACCACTCCCAAATTGACTTCCCTGCTTGGGACTCCGGTCGTTTGGGGTCCGAAGGTCTTTTCGACTCTGTTCGTCAGTCTCTTCCCGCCGTTAGAAAGTTGTGCCTCTGTTCTTCTGGTTGAAACAAACCGAGCAAAGCAGTAAATAAACTCTTTGTGTACATAACTAACCTGTCCAAAAGAGCGTACACCATTGAATGTGTAAAGCACACCCTTTTCCTTCCCCCTCGTCCTATTCCTTTGTCTCTTCGTCTTGGCGGGAGTCCCGTCTCCTGTGTCCTTCTTCCTTCGACCCTTCTCATGTCAGTGTAGACTTTTTTGCGACAACACCGGACGCCATCGGACGGACCGAGACCTGCACCCGGGTGGTAAGCTCTCTCTCAGCTTAAATTTCAGAACCGGTGGGATGGTTCACCTCTTAGGGTTCTACTTCTTTTGGGTCCTTGCATCCAAGTATAGGGACCAGAGTGACCGGGAGGCAGGGAGGGTAGTCCGTCCTCTTATTCCCCCTAATTGCTCGGTCTTCTTTAAGATGGGGGAAAAGCACTGAACTCGGAGACCGGAAAAGGGAGATCTGACCGTCCCTTTTAGGATACCCAACGACCCTGACTGCGACTTCTATCCGTGAGGGCTCACAAGAGATGGATTCATTCCATGTAAGACGAGACCACTTGATGAGACCGGGCCCTAGCCTGAAGGGTCCCGGTCGGTTTCCTTCCGCCACACTATACTAGCCTTCAGGGACCCGATTACGGTAGAGGTGAGGGTTGGTTGTCTGGAGCTTGGAGAGAGGCCCGTAGACACTTCACTAGAGATTTGAGACTGCCATACCCTGGAATTTTGCACCGAGTGACGGAGACAAAACAAGGTCGACTCCAAGACCACACGTAGACGGTCGATACACTGGGACCTGGTGGATAAATTACAAGGTCTCGGCACCGGAAGAAAGATGTTTTACCTTATTTTCACGGATGTGAAGTGACTTGACCGTCTTCTAATTTACAGATATCAAAAGTCTCATGGGTTTTTTGTCTGTAATTGAACTACTATAGTCATAATTGTGGTTATTACAAGACGATTTCATTTTTTGAGGTAGGTATATATCCTATCAGTGAACTCTATAAGTTAACCGAAAAACAAGTATAAGTCTTGAGAGTTTACTTTTACATTAAGAACCCTTCTTTCCGGTCACCCTCCTTGGTCACGTGAAAGGGCCCCTTGTGTTCGTTCTCTCTTTCCCAAGAACATGTATCCTCGGCCTAGGGTCGAGACGGTGTCGACAAAAGGGTTCCAGAACCGTTTTTCGTCTTAGGTAAAACCACCTATGTTTTCCCCTCTTTTAGACGGGGGTAAGTGGAGTATAAAGACAAGGACCCTACCTGTCGGACTGAGACTAGACACAAGAGGTGGGTGTAAAATGGGATCACTTTAATAGTGTTGTCAGTTTACAGGATCTCTCTCGGTTCTTACGAACATTGAATCGTGTTGCCCCTGGTGCTTACGTTCTTTGCCCCAAGACTAGGTCCGAATCAGTCGTCTAGTGGAAAGACCGGATTGAAACCTCAAGACATTTCACTCCGACGGGATAGTCAACAACGACGACAACCAAATGAGTGATTCAACACAGACTGAGAAACTCCGGGGTAATTGACACCGGACGGCCCCTAAAGGGTCCGTTTTAATGACCTCACCCAACGGTAAAGGATGAGGTCCCCTTAGAAGGGTTGGGGGCCTAGCTTGGGCACATGGGACACAGAGGACCTGACCGTCCACCTAAGAAACAGTGACTCGGTGGCCCTTCGGGATGTGAGAATCGTGAATTGGGTAAGAGACGGGTCCCTATAACACTATTGTTTTCTTCCACCTTTCGTCCGACTACTTCGTCTTTTACGAATCTTTGTCCACCAAACTCATCCTCGGCCCCCAAACTCAGGATCGACATGGTAATTGAGTGAGACACCGAAATCCATTTAGTAGGAAGACTTGGAGTCAGACAGATACTTATGTCTGCTGTCTGTTCTTCTGGAAGTTTCAGGAAAGGTCAAGATTTTATTTTGTGGAATCGGCGCAACTCCAGACCTTTGGACTCCGAAATCGTAAGATTATACCCTGATTCGTCGGGTTGAAAGAAGTTTATCTTTAATGACGACGTACTTACCTCTGGTACTAGGAAAAAGTTCTTATCTCACCATAGACGGGTAGGGGTGGTCCGAATGTCTCGGCGAGGGAGGGTCGGGGTTCGGACGAGCGTGTCCCGGGACTTGTGTCTCGGGCCCCCACCCGGTGGTCGTCTGGGGGAAGGAGAAGAGTGTCGGTCGTCCCTCCCCGGGGGTCCCCCGCCACACCCCTGAACCGTCCCGGACCCTCAAGGAATGGTGAAGCAGAAGTAGGAGGAGGAGTCGGACACGAAACCCGAAACCTTGAAAGTCTCGACGGGGAAATTTCTCAAGTAGGAGAAGTAGGAGTCTCTCCGACTTTCGTTTTAGTCCTTTTAGTTCAGTATCCTTTTACAAGGACGGGGTCCGGTGTCACGGGTGTCCGAGACCCGATTTATAGGTTGTCGACGCCACTGACGGGTCCTTAGGAGGCGAAGAGGTGTGAGTTGGGGTCGTGAGAGCTGAGGGAGGTATTGGATGTCGGTCTCGTTAGAAAATTTCGGTCATTTAGTCAGTGTAGTGAGGACACGAATTAGGGGAATTTTCGACGAGTGACGTGAATTTCAGGTTTGAAGATTGTCACTGTTGTTTTAGAGTGTAGGGAACCGAGGAGGACTCAAGAGGTTGGAGCCGTATGTGCTGACAAGAGGGTGGGTGACGCGGAAGAAGGACCTGACGCAGCGCGGGGAGGATGGCGTCCCGGAACGCACACGACCGGAACGAAAGACGTTTGCGAGGACGGGTGAGAACCGTCTCTTCCGAGGATAGGTGGGAAGTCCAGAGTCAAATGTACAGTGGAAGAGTCTTAGGAAGGGATCAGTGGGTTGACTTTCATCTTATTCAGGGGGAAATAAGAGATAATATTGGGACTAAGCAAAAAAAAATCTTTCGTAAATAGTACGTAAATATTGTATGTCAACTGAGGACTTCTTATGTCCAAACTGGGTACGTCCGGGTCACTATACATCTGAAAAGAGTTATTTGTGCTAAACGTGAACCCACTCATACCCCCACAAGTCAGCGATTCAGCACAGACTGAAGAACTCAGACCTCTACTCGGTTAACATTTCAATGTGTGTGTCCCAGTCGTGGGAATTGAGGACACAACAAGTTCCAGTTGACATATTCGTAAACAAACAGAAGGGATTATCTGACATTCGAGAAGTTCAGTTTTTGGTTGAGGTGGAACGGAGGGTGTGAGGGTGTCTCGGATGACGTACCGTCCATGGCTCATTTATGCACTTACTTACTCACTAAGTCGGTCGGTCGGTCAGAGACTCCTACTTAGTGAGCGGGACCTTTTTGACCTCTGTTGGAGGTGTCCGTCGGAGGACGAGGACTTCGACGAGTCCCTGTGTGGACCCTACGACTCTTGTCACAAGTCTACGTCCACGACGAGGACTCCGACGGCCCCGACGGAGACCCGACGTGCCAAGGACCCTCCCTCGTCGGCTCGAACACCGTAGGGACAGAAGGACCTCGAGACCTCCGGCTCCGAGAGGAGGACCTGCAAGTCCAGGGTGTCGGCCACCCAGGTGGAAGAGCCCCAGACTCCAACCCCTGTCAGAGTACCTCGAAAGAAGGAGGGACTGTGCCCGTAGAGGGTTACGAAGGAGCGGGAGTCTCAGGTGTCGATGCCCCGGACCTCCGGACCCCCCTTGACTTCAACCCCCAGGGTCTCGAGAAGCACTCCCCTCCGTTCGGTCAAGCCCTCCCTGACTTACAAGAAAATAGAGATTCGAGCGGAGACAAAGACTCCCGAGGGGAAGGGAAGAGACACGCAGTAGGACCCCCCACCCTGTCGGGACTCCTCTGCCGCCCCGTAGAAGGACCTGGTGGGAAAGACTGTCGTGACGTCCCCCGAGGACGGAGAGGGGCAGGTCCCCACGGACTCTGACAGGGCTTCCCGAGGCTCCAACGCGGAGCAGGAGAAGGAGAAGGAGAAGTAACGACGAGAGAGGAAAGAGAACGAGCACAACCAAATTGTCGACTTCCCAGTGGTAGACAAGTTTTCGGTTCTTCCTCCTCTCCTAGTGACTGGTCTTTGCCTCCGTGAGGGTCAAGAAGTCAGAGATAATTGTGTTAACCAGCAACTCAAGTTCATTGAGACGACAAGAAAAAGTCATGTTTACGGAAACAAAGAAGGAGAGTTTTCTCCGACGGGTATAGACATGTCTGTAGGATCAATGACTAGTTGTTAGAAGTTATTAAAAAGTGAGTCCTAGGAAACCTGCCGTGAATTCGTTACTCTGTGGGTCGAGTTATTGTGTTTACTGTCGACCGACATGGAACTACCACAAGTACTACCAGGGGTCTTATCGGGACGGAAACATTCTGAGGAGGTCGAGTTTGAGAGGGGCGTTCCTCACTTTGTGGACCAAGTATTAGAAGAACTGGACGTGCTGGTGCACTCCTCTCTCTTTGTTCTAGTTTTACATACGACGGTTTCAGTTCGCTGATTCCCTACGTACATTTAAGGTCTCTCCCCGAAGAGAGGCCGCCAAGTCATCGATTCTGACCCGAGGGTTGTGCCTCCCGAGTCCAAGGGAAGGGCCAGTCCCTTGCTCTATGGTGTACGGTGTTGTTTCTGAGTCGTGCCGGTTTATTTAACCTACAATTTATTTATTTAAGGTCTCACTCCAGACCTTCCGAATTTACTTCGGGAGAATCCTGAGACGTCACCCTGTATCGACCAGTCCTTGACTCTGTGGCTTCCGATTGTGACACCTCCCCTGTTACAACTTATTAGTCATCGTGAACCGTCTTCCCGATATCCTTCCTGCCCATTCGACACCGCACACAAGAATTCTGAGAGTTTCTGCCGAGTGGCTACGGTGAGAGGGTGAGTCCGGTGGGGACCTCGACGGTGTCCGATGCTCCTAATCACCAGTCTTCTGCGACCGTGCGAGGGGTGAGGAGAGGACACTGAATCTTTGTAAAGGGAATAGACAGTTCTGGAGTCGTACCCCAAGAAACCCAAACGGTGGTTTCTCTGTCCAAGGTTACCCAATTGAGACTAAATTCAGTCTACCAGCCTCTTCCGCTACCGTGGGGTGAGGTCATGAGAACGGACCTTTTAGGGTACCTACCTCCTCGGACCATTCGACACCAGGTACCCCAGTGATTCTCAGTCTGTGCTAGTTAAGTGAAAGTACGTGACCTCTTCCTTTACCGTTGGGTGAGGTCGCAAGAACGGACCTCTTAGGGTCCCTGCCCCCTCGGACCACCCGACGGCAGACACCCCAGCGTGTCTCAGTCTGTGCTGACGTCGCTGAATCGTCGTCGTCGTTCAGTCTACCACCACCTAGCCTTTTGTTCGATTGCTGTGTTGTGTGACTGCTGTTTTTAGGAAAGACTTCCGGACGATACGTATGCGCTGGCGGGATATCCTGCGCCAAGCGAAGAGACTTTGCGATCGAGTGGAAAAGACTCCCCAGTCGTCGTCACCGAAGCTGGGGTCTGCAGACCCGGAACGAGAGATCCAGGAACTACACGACACGTAAAACGAGAGAGTCCCTACACTGAACCCGGACCTCCCGACTTGTGACGTTTTTGCTTGTCCGACACCGACACCGGACCCTTGGACCTGAAGGTCCACTTCCAGTCCTTCGGGTCCTCCTCCTCTTCGTAGGTTTCGAAATTCACAGGTGGAGTACAGCCGGACGACTGTGGGTGTGGGGAGGTGGGTGTGGGGAGGTGGGTGTGGGGTCCGGACGACTGGGTCTCGTGAGGTGAAGGAGTAGCGAGTCAGGGTTGAGTGGCGAGGTAGAGGAGAAAGGGTTGTTCCAGCGAACGGAACAAGGATGAATCCAGTTCTTATACTGCTTTTTGCCCTCCTTCCCAGACTACTGGGATCAGTGTGTCTGTATACTTGTCAGCGGTGGTTCTGACGGAAGGAGTAGAGACTCACCTTCTAAAAGTTGACCTATGAAATTGACTGGAGGTCTATACTCCTGAAGGTATACACCTTCAAAATACGGTCTACTAGGATGGTGTGGGCACGAGGTCGGGTAGAGTCCCGGAAACAGGTCTTGTGGACACGGGAAGGGGTGGAGTAGTTTCGAGGAACAGGGCGAACGGAGACGAGGGGACCCGTGAAGGAGAAGACCCGGAGTGTCGTAAATTACGAAGAGAAACAAAGAGCCAAGAGGGAAAGAACTAACACTCTGAGGACTCCTCACAAGAAACATTCGGAAAAGGGATTGTCTCACGGACCTTGTGTTGACCGTGAGTTATTCATAAACGAATTATTTACTTCCTAGTTTAATATTACCTTTTGTATCAGGTCTTGTACTTACGACGAAAAAGAAAAAGATCCAGTGCCTGGACAGTAGGGTTTACTCATGCACTTTATACTGACTAGTTGGTTTCTCGACTTGGTCATACTAAGACAAAAGTTTTCACTAATTGTAGAAAGTCCATGTTTTCCTCGATGTTCTGAACTTGTTGGACAAACGGGTCCGACGAATTCAGGTCCCCTTTTGTGAGTGGAAGAGGAGGTCCACCTCGTCGACGACGACTGACCGCAGAGAGACACATGTGTGGAGGACCATGACGACGTCCACAAGTAAGAACCGTCTGCGGTTGTCGACGAGTGTGAACCGAAGGGTGACCCAGACGTCGAGTCGGACATGATCTCTGTCGACGATTCTCTTTCATTAGTGACATAGGACCCCCCCCAGATTGATGTAGAACCCTTTGGGGTAGAAATTGTTCCGTTTTTTCAATTCTCGGGTCTAAATCGTCTCTTTGTTGGTAGACCTTCTGGAACCAACAGTCCTGAGGTTTTCCATGATGTTGGTCTAGTTCCCTCTGACAGATGTCTGTCCAGGGGTCCCGGTATTATACTAGTGTGAAAAGTCGTCGACCTGGGAATCTGGAAAAATTTGTCTTCTTTAAATAAAGGGAGGTTTTAAGGTGTCTACTAGTTTACCTCCTGTGGTTAAGTGAGATGGATTTCTTGTATGTTGTATATTTGTACTTACGTCTTTGAATGTTTTTCTTTTCACCTTTCGCCTTTCACTTCAGCGAGTCAGTACAGGCTGAGAAACGCTGGGTACCTGACATCGGGTGGTTCGAGGCGGCAGGTACCCTAAGAGGTCCGTTCTAATGACCTCACCCAACGGTAAAGGAAGAGGTCCCCTAGAAGGGTTGGGTCCCTAGCTTGGGTCCAGAGGGTGTAACGTCCGTCTGCGAAATTGGAGACGTGGTGGTCCCTTTCCGACGACAGTTTACTGATCTCTAATCGACACAGGACGGTGACGGGACCTCTTCCGGTACCGTGGGGTGAGGTCAGGAGAACGGACCTTTTAGGGTACCTGCCTCCTCGGACCACCCGACGTCAGGTACCCCAGCGTGTCTCAGTCTGTGCTGACTTCGCTGAATCGTCGTCGTCGTCGGTGACGGGAACTAAAGGGACGGAGTAATGGATTTATTCAGGGAAGAAAAGAGTCTGCTACGGACCTCCTACCACAGACCACCCACTCCTGAAACCGGAACAGTACAAACCTTTTGAAAAACGGAAGTACAAAATGAATATTATTCTAAAGGTGATTCGAAATTTTGTCTGTCTTCTAAGAGGTAAACTAAGGACCGAGAAGAAGGTGGAAACAGGTTTCAATCTCTCGTAGTTGATACTCTTTACAGTAGACTTTCCTAGTTCTTTGATCTTCGAAAAGACTCAGGAAGCACGGAGGGAAAAAAAGGCTTCACGAAGTCAAAGGGTAATGGACGAGACGTCGACGAACCAGCCACCTGTGGGCTCGGAAGAAGTTCTCGACAGCTTCAAACAGGTTAAGGAGGACCACACTAAATGCTTAAAGCAGATAGAGGAGGAGTCGGACCGTCGCGAGAACTCGACTGAAGAAAAAGGAAAGACTCTCCAAGAATCCTTGTTCTCTTGGCAGTAGTCAAGATCAACAAACTCCTTTTATTTACCTCTACCACTACCACCACCGTCAATGATTGTAGTGACCCAGGAATGAAGCAATTACTATTGTTAAGTAAAAAAGTTAAATCAAAGGGGTTATATAAATTGTAAGAGCTGATGACCGTCCTTTTTTTGGGGTTTTGACGTTGTTCTTCTTCCATTTGATCTTCTCGAAATAGATGGTGACATAATTCTCTACTCCTTGTAGAATTGTCACCATCCACATGTCCCTTTATTCTATGAAAGTATTAGACGACCATTCTTTCAGTGTTAAGACACTGTCCTGGAAGTTTTATGTATGTGTAGGTCTTTAATGTGAAATCCGAAATAAAATTCCTTCGTCATCTAGTATTTCTAATACACAATGTTCCTACCAGTGACATCCTCATAGCTCTTGTTACCTTTTACCTTTGTCGGGAGTGTTAGTCTTTCTTGAAAAAAATTTTTTGGACTATTTTAATACCTTCTTTGTTTCATGTCTGGTTCTAAATAGGAGATTTTCCCGTGATCCGTTTTCCCGAAATGATCTCTCAAAATAATTTTCGTGTCTTTGCCCTGTGAGAAAAGTTTAGATTTGACATGGTTTTATATCTTTTTCTATCTTTACAAGGGTTAAACAAGTTACCCCGATCATAATAGGATCACAATTTTAAATATTTTCTTGTTTTCTATGGTAATTTATTTCAATTTTTTGTAGTTTGATCTTTTTATAAACATTGTAGATACTGACTGTTTCCTAATCGTGAAATTATCACGAATATTGTCTCCTTTATGTTTATCCACAATTTATATACTTTCGAAATGATGATTGTTTTTATGGGGATTTCTGTTCTATTCGTATAAAGTGGATAGTACTTTCTAACATTTTTAAATATGTCCGTCTCAACCTTCTTATTACCTCTTTATCCGAATGAATGTATCACGACCTTTACATTCAATTGTATGAAAAGTCGTATTAGACCACTATAAATAAAATTTTTAAATTGACAACTCTTAAAAGAGACTACGTCGTTAAGTTTAAGTTCGTTAGGTAAAATACCTTTACGAGTTTACTTAAACGTTTTTAAGTAAATCATGTGTATCATGTTTCTATAGGTACTTTCGTTACAAACTTTGTCACTTTTCAGTCTTTGTCTTTATGGGTAGTTGTCCACTTATCAATTTATATTAATGCCATATCGGAACGTCGTCGGATGATACATCATCAATGTTTCTTACTCTTTCGTGAGTAAGAATAATCATATTACCGGTGTTATGTTAGAAATTTCATAATTTGTACTGGTGTAATAATAATTTTTACAATAGTCACATGTGTACATATATGTATATGAAATATGTATATGTATACGTACGATACACGTAATATATAATATGTGTCTCTTGTTAGACCTTCTTATTAGTATGTAAAAAAATATCAAGAACGGAGATCACATCTCTTCTCCTTTTGTATTTAAAGTAAAAAATAAAATATAAAAAGACATAATAAACATACAATGTCACTCGTGTGCGATGTCATGAAAAATTTTCCTTTTATTATTACAAACACTTTGTCGGGTGAGACCGGTGGACCCATGTTGTCTCTTTGAAGTCTACCTCTCGTATGGAAAAGGTCTCTGAGGAAGAGTCAAGCGTCCAGTCAGTCGAGGAGGAGGTCCCTCCGGTGGGACTCAAGGTCGACAGAGGCCGAAACGAAAAGTGAGAACTTAAACCTGACGTGAACGACCCTCCAAAGAACCTCGAGACTCTATACTGTCGTGTTTCCGAACCGACATCTTGGTCTCGACGGCACCCGGCATACCGTAGGACTGTCGAGGAAGTTTTGACGCAAGAGAGTAGAAGGTCGGGAGGGTGTGCTCGGAGAAGGTGCGTGAAGAAGGTCGTAGTGGAGTAACTGGTCGTCGTCCGAATAGTTCGGTACTTGACTGAGTGACTGAAGGTGTGGGTAGGTATAAATAGAGACATGGATGTCCAGTGGAGGCTGTGTGTGTTTTACCTTCTCTTCACATGGTTCGTCAGTCTCTAGTGGGGACTGTACATAGTCAGGAAGTTAAGGTACAGTCAGTAGTAGAGTTGTGTGACCTGAGTTGTGTAACTGTAGAAACAAATCATCACCAGGTCCGGGAAAGAGTCACGGACCATTCTATAAGAGTTGAAAGAACCATCGACCCTGTAAGATAGTTATCAGACAAAAGATTTGTAAGGAAGAGTTTATTTCGATAAACCTTATAAAGAAATTTTACATTAGATAGTTTGTTGTTCCAGGATGACATACCGTGTCTCGCTGTAGACACGGTATCCCCATTATAGGGATACTATTTGGTATTACCTTTTCTAAAAATTTTTTCTTATATATATATACATATTGATTTAGTGAGACGACATATCATCATTAATTGTGTTATGACATTTGGTGACATTTAGTTGATATGAAGTTATTCTTTTATCATTGTTAAAAATTTTACATTACGTAGTTTTAAGTAAAAGAACCTTTTGAAAACTCTGGAAATACCATGGGAATTCCATTGACAGTGTCCCGTGACACTTTTGTCTTTTCTTCTATAGTCATACTGTAAGCTTAGATTCTAAAAGGAAGTTCAAACGAGTACACTACGAGATTCTTCCTTTCCTGAATAGAAGTTCCATAGTGAAGTGGTTGACTGTAGTCACAAAAAATCGAGAGAAAGACCCGTTCACTTAAAACAAAGAAGGATTTTGACAACGACAAGAACGGTATGGGTCGGATGACCAGGGTAGACACGGAAGATGTACATAAAAATGTGTTCCACCACCTACTTAGTTGTACGGTCAGAAGTGTTTAGACGATAAGTGGTACAGAGCTCGTCGTGGAAACCCGGTCCGTGACTTGATCATGATTCCCTTCCTGAAGTGTTTCTACTCGTTCCGTAGTATAAACGGGAAGTCTCCGAACGTAATGTCTTCCCTTTTGTCTGTGTGTTCATCACGACTAGTTTCCGATTGAGACCTTTACCAGTGTTATTACGTGAGTCTCTACGTTCTAAAATTTCCTCTAGTTTATAAGATCCCCGTTTTTCTTCCCACTTCAAAGACTCTCTCCGTCAAAAACCTCTCTTGACCTCCATTTAGGACCACTACCACCCGTGTGGTGTTCAGGCCTCTTGTCATGACTGTTTTTCGTTCTGTTTATGTCCTACACGACTTCGTCGTCCGACCGATCATACGGGTCTCGATGCTACTTAATTCGTTGTATTGCCCTTTATTCGGTTCCACCTCCCCGGAACTCACGGTCCGACTTTCTGACGTTAGGTAGGAGATCCTTTCTCCGTTGGTTACGTCCTTCGTGGAAGAAGAGTTCGGAGATGACTCAGAGTTCAATCTCCTTGGGGAGTCAATCTAATCAGTGTTCACTCTAAGAGGGAAGTTCCGGATACTCCGGTTAAGACTCATGGTTTCTATGACTTGTGAACTGGTTTGTTTCGTCTTGACACCGGTGAATCACCGGTGATTTACCTTCCAGTCAAGAGAACAGTAAATGCAGTTTGTTAGTACATCCAAATATGACCAAGTGGAATTAAAAACCGAAGTAGGAAGTATTGGAAGTACTCGGAAGACAGGTTACCTGACTCTCCTTCCTTTGTCACATTAAGGAATGCGAATGAACCAGTGTCAGGGTCGGGGGAGGTGTTCCCGTATGGACTCTCGAGACGGACGTCGACCCGCTCGACTGGGGACTCCTCCAGACAGAGGAAGTGCGAGAGACACTCGACCTGGACGTCGAGACAAAGAAAGAAAACCACCCGGCAGTAAAAGTCCACGTCTACTCTCTGGACACGCCACCGTCGTCGATCGAGGAGGCAGTGGAACCGGACTTTTCGCTGTTTCATGCTGTAGTGAAATTTGTACGACTACGGGTTGGAGTGTATGCGACACGACCGACTTGACCATCCTTCTCTCGATTCCGGTGGAAGTTGGACGTAACTTAGTTTTAGTTCGGGAGTTTACGCGTTCCAAAGACTGGGCCCTTAATGGAACATTTTTATCATAAGAACGGTAAAAGATCAAAAGGATATTTCCTGTTAGAAAAAATTTTTTTTTTTTCTTCTTTTCTCATAAAATTTAAAATTTAACTTACGAAAGTTACCGTTACGTGAAGAGCCAGATATTGAAGAGGACTCGTGACTCATGATTACCATGATGTTTCTAGTCAGTACAGTCTCATTGACACAACCCCCAAAAACCTTGTTCTCACCATTATTTTCTTTCCTTGTGAGGTTGAAGAAACCGACGAGTTACGTAAGATTTGTCACGAGCATGACCGGTTTGTCCTCGATTTATAAGAGTTCAATGTAAGTTACTTTGGTTTTACTGTGGGACCTTTTTAGTAGATGATACAAAACACATAATTCCCACTACTACCTTTGCTTTCCCACCAGTCACTTTTCCTTACCATTTGTTTGCTGTTTATGGTGTAAGTAAAGTGGACTCGACTGCTCGAGGACATTTTTGTCCTGTCCTTTCCGTCCCGCACTACCGAGGCTTCCAGCACTGAAGACCTGTCGTCCCACATAGACCCGAACCTGGTAGAAAGGTATGACATAACGATGGTGGTAAGGAGGAGGGATCTGGTGACATCAAGTGTACGTAAAGATGGCGACAGATAAAGGAACCATAGTGAACAGGGAAGAATCCCAACAGTGACGTGGGTGGAGTGAAAATTTGAAGTAAGGTTTCGGAATTAGTCAAAAGATCGAATGTAAATTTAAGGCTATAAAACCGAGAGAATTTCCATCTCCTTTATTTTTTTTAACATGCGTTTTATTGTTCTTTATCCAATACTTACTCGTAGACTCACAGGTACCCGTTTCCGAGAGAGAGACCGGTTTGAAGTTCAGTCCCGGAGTCTCGCGAGTCGGAACCAGAGGGGTGGGTCAGAAACCGGACTGGTCGGGTCAAAATCGTTCTTAGGACGATACATTCCAATCTCTCTTAAAGATGGGGACTATAGACTAGTGTCGAGAAATAGGGTTAGAAATGATAAATTCAGGAACCGGACAGCAATCGTTCTTAGGGGGAAGGATACTAAGAGGAGAATCATTAAAAGGTAGGTGATTGGGAGAGTGAGACGAGGAACCGACATTTAAGGGATGAACGAGAGAACGGGAAGAACACAAATCTCAACTCGAGTTAGAAAGCATGGATAACGTTGTCAGAACTAAAGACCGACGCGGAACACTGAACACCCTAAAGTCAAAGGGTTGGTCTCTGACTTGGGTCCGGTGTCGTCATTTTCGGGTCTTAGGATTGGGGCTCCGGTGGTGTCTTGAGAGTAGATATGGTTGTCAGAACTTGTTTTCAGAGGGAATGAATAAAAACGACAAGTCGTCGGAATGCAAAAGTAGACAATTTGTGTCTCCTGTTCCCGTCGAACTTAAAGGTCTGTCTTCTCCCAAAAGTAGACGGTGTTCATCTTATCTTCAAAATGAGTGACAGGATAGGGTTCACCGGACCATCTTTGACTTGATTGTGTTGCGAGTCTCTCGAGGCATAAGTGACATCGAGGTCTCAAGTGGTTATAGTCGCACTTCTGGTAAGTGTATCGTGGAGCCTCGTCGATTCTGGTGCCCTCCCCTGTTTAAGGTCTCCTCTCCGTCACGAGTACGAGTGGTTCTTGTTCGTCTTAACTTCTAGTGAGTTTTCGAGAATGGTTTCCGGGATTGTCTCTTTCCGGAGAATGTTCGTTCTTTTCATTATGAGAGAGGGTTTGTGTGTGTATCGCTTTTGGTACTTCCCTACTTACTATACATATTTTTAATAGAAACTCACACCCCGAAGGGTCTACCGAGTCACCATTTCTTAGGTGGACGGTTACGTGCTCTACGTCCTCTGCACCCAAACTAGGGACCCAGTCCTTCTAGGGAACCCTTATCCTCTACCGTTGCCTCAGGTCAGAAGAACGGACCTTTTAGGGTACCTGACGTCTCGGACCGTCCGATATCAGGTACCCCAACGCTTCTCAGAATCGTGTTCCCGTAGAAACTCACCCTCCTGGTAATTACTCAATATAAAATACGAGCGAATAGACATAAAGGACCTTCTTTGTCTACGTTACAAACATTAGTCTTTCTTTACACACTTAGATATATTTAAATATATACATACACGTAGACACACGTGTACACACACCCACACATTTAATACTAACAAAATTCATTCCCAGACGTTATAGTTCACTCTTTCCTTTTATAGTTTTTGGATGTCACCTATCCTGTCGAGGGACCAAGCGTGGACCCTAGTTTAAGGTGACGACTGTACCTCTCGACCCTTTTCTTTCGGTACTGTTCTTTCTTGGTTCTTAAGTCTTTTTGTTCCCTTTTTCGTAAGCCCTACCTCCTCCTTGTACCATGACTTCTTTCTACCGGTAGACCGTTTCCCTTTTCCTGTGTCGACCGACGTCCACTCCGGGGTCCGTTCTGAAAATGAGATGGACCCGGAGTGGAATGAGAAGACCTTTTCTTATCGTTTGGTCTACTTACATTGAAGAGAGGTCAAAATTGGTAATAAGGTACCAAAAAACACCTTTATAATTATGACGACATCTCTTTTTATTAAAGTAAATGGTTTATAAGTAACTCGTATATTGGTATCCAAAGACTTGACACGGACGTCCGTCTCTTCATGGAGGTTCGTACTTTCCTGGAACTAATAAAGGTAAATTCTCCTCTCTATAGTGTCCCTTCTGTTCATTCTTTACCTAGTTTTCTTTTTACCCTCGCAGTTCCGAACCATTCAAAGTGACCTTATTTCCTCTGGTTCACTTCGTACATATACCGTGGACTGAGTAGTTCTTGTAGTTCCGATAGAGGACGGTAAGCCGGGTCCTCTATAGAAGTTTGTCTAGACACATTTCGGACCACGGATCCTGGCTCCTCCACTAACTGTCCACTTCTCCTACCGTCTCCTACTCTACCAATCTATCGTAGTGGCTGAGTTACCTGTCCGTAAACTCGTTTAAGGTCCTCTATCATTTCCTGTCCCTTCGGACCATAAGGTCAGGTGTCCCGGTGTTTCTCAGTCTGTACTGAATCGCTGGCTTGTTGTTGTTGTCCATCATGACAAAAACAATAATAGTGATGGCAAAACCGATAATATTCATCTCGTGACTGGTCCAAGTACATAGCATGGTCTGTGAAAACCTCAAATAGTTATTTGTAAACCCACCTAATCAATCGATTAAGTCCCCTAACCGTTCAATAGTGGACGTCCAGTTTGACCGAACGACAGATACAAACACTTATTTCAAACTGACCTTATGTATGTGTGTGCGTATGTATGGTGACTATGAGTCGTACCCTCGGTGTATCATTCGAACGATTTTTGGTTCCACACCGTCGACGGTGGAGGTGTCACCGTTTTCTTTAGTACTATTTTCGTCCCGGAGGATGGACCGAGACAGAGTCTTAGTTCTCCTCGAAAATTTTTCAAGTCTAAGTCTCGAGTTGATCTTTACAACCTAATCTTAGAGGTCCACTTCGAATGTGTACATATAAAACCCAGTTCGAGGATTCACTAAAACTCCGTCGGTTTGGTCATAAACCCTTGGTGACTAGATCTTGTTCAATACATTAGTTGACATCTGGACTTATTATCAATTGTCGGTGTTGTTTATTCTATACACCGACGGAACAATCCTTTCTCTTTCGTTTGTTTTCATCTACTTTCTCTTTATCATTTTTTCATCTGAAGTACCCCTCACCCCTAGGTCCGAAACCCTGAGTCGGTGTTGTTTGTTTCCCGCCACAGTTCCTCGTCACCCTTTCTAAGTCCCAGTTCTGACCTGAGCCGTTTTGTGCCGAATAGACTCCTATTCCACAGGTGAAAATTTAATAATAATAATGATGGACTGACCTATAATCGATTCTCTTGTATTTCTTATTATCGTTACTCTGGGTTCTTTCCAGAACAGTAATGGTCATACACTTTTTCACACATTTCAATATTTCACGTAGGATGAATTGAAAAACACAAAATTTTTTTATAAGTTTATGTTTTATATTCGATGGTGGGACGAATAAATTAAAGATACGTCTCATGTAGTACTCTTTGCGACCTGACCTTCTTCGTGTTCGACCTTAGTTCTAACGGCCCTCTTTATAGTTATTGGAGTTCATACGTCTACTGTGATGGGAATACCGTCTTTCACTTCTCCTTGATTTTTCGGAGAACTACTTTCACTTTCTCCTCTCACTTTTTCAACCGAATTTCGAGTTTTAGGTCTTTTGCTTCTAGTGCCGTAGGCCAGGGTAGTGAAGTACCCTTTGTCTACCCCTTTGTCACCTTTGTCACAGTCTGAAATAAAAACCCCCGAGGTTTTAGTGACGTCTACCACTGACGTCAGTACTTTAATTTTCTGCGGATGAGGAACCTTCCTTTCAATACTGGTTGGATCTATCGTATAAGTTTTCGGTCTCTGTAATGAAACGGTTGATTCCAGGTAGATCAGTTCCGATACCAAAAAGGACACCAGTACATACCTACACTCTCAACCTGACACTTCTTCCGACTCGCGTCTTCTTAACTACGAAAACTTGACACCACAACCTCTTCTGAGAACTCTCAGGGAACCTGACGTTCCTCTAGGTTCGTCAGGTAAGACTTCCTCTAGTTGGCACCCTAAAGAAACCTTCCTTACTACGATTTCGACTTCGAGGTCATGAGACCGGTGGAGTACGATTCTCAACTGAGTAACCTTTTCTGAGACTACGACCCTCCCTAACCCCCGTCCTCCTCTTCCCCTGCTGTTTCCTACTCTACCGACCTACCGTAGTGCCTGAGCTACCTGCAACTCAGACTCACTTGAGACCCTCTACCACTACCTGTCCCTCCGGACCGCATGACGTTAAGTACCCCGGCGTTTCTCAGTCTGTGCTGACTCGCTGACTTGACTTGACTTGACTTTGGAGACTTTTTTTGTCGTCTACTTCCCAACGTTAGAGGGTCGACTACTCCCTCTCCGGTTTGTCTTTCCTTAAGTAAGGTCTATTTGTCACAGTGACTTCGTTTCTGTCCTCCTTACCCCGAAGGTTTGGTCAGGAGGAGTTGCGTTCTGGGAGTCGTCAGAAGGAATGTCGATGAAGTCTTTGTCCAGTTTTATGTATTAAGACTCGACTGACTTCAGTTTGTCGTCATGAAATTCTACGAGACCGTCTGTGTCTACTTCTTAACGAATGAATTTGGTAGAGTTTGAAGTGTTATTTATACACAATGCACCGCATTGTCTTTGACAACGACTAAAAAAGTCGTCTTATCCTAAGGAAAGATTATTTGACACACTTAGGAGTGGAATTGGTTTAATGATTCTAGTCACTAACGAAGATTCAGTTGATTGACATTGCATAAAATTTTTGTCTTTAGACCTACCGCCTATATAATTTTTAGACGACCCTCTAAAGATCAAGAGAAGGGCTGTTACCGTTTTTAAGACGAGTTTTCGTCTGACCACTCATGCACATCTCCTGTGTGAGGAACGGAGATGTGTAGGACTGAGCCCGAAGAGAGAGGGGTCAAAGAAATGGAAGAGAACGAGTCGTACGTTTTGAGAACGGACACACAAAAGACACCGTCAGACTTCTCTCAACAAGGAGAAGAGGTAGTAGTCCAATGAGACGAGTTGTATGGACACTTTATTCCTCCCTTTTCTTTTGTACCTAGCCCGCGAGGTGCGTCTCGTCCGTGTTGGGTCACACGTCGGCTCGCGACGAGACGAGGACGTAGTCGTCGTTAGGGTTTCGTCAAAGGAAAGGATTCTAGACGTCATTAGTTCAAACCTCCGTCTTTTGACCCGGGTCCCGACTTGACGAGACTTACACATCTTATTTCTCCTCTCCTTAAGCTTGGCTACATCACTGCCCTTTACTCTCTTCTCTATCCTTATACTTCCGACGTTCCTTCCTTCTCTTCTTTTGGTTAAGGGAGAGGAGGTACACCCTCTATTCCCTGTGACTTGTTCTCTTTATACCCTTTTGTCATAAAGATTTTACTTTACGATATACGACACTGTACAAGGGGACTGGTGAGGAGGTTTTAAGAAAAAGTCTTCCTAGATCTTTTTAATGTCACAAACCCAAATACACTTCAAGACCAACTATTTTGTCAGTCAGGTGTGTCTTCTGTCTTCTCGACTGTTACTCAAAAGATCCGTAATTGTGACGAAAATGTCTACTCCTTTGATCTCGGTCTTCCTTATTTGTCTTACGGGTTTCGGTGTCTTGTTTACTCCTCGTCTCGCACCTGAGTTTGGGTCCAGACACAAGACAGCGTCCGAGGACTTTAGGAAGAGGTAGTGGTTCTTCAGTAGGTACGCTGCCCGTCCTTCGTCTTTTCTCCTCTTTGTATGTGTTGGGGGGACTTGTTTGTGCAAGTGACTTGAGTCCGTAAATGTTCGATTTGCGAAAAGAGAAGTAGGATCGGTCACGGGGTATGGACAGTAATGGAGACTAAAGCAAGTTAATCAAGTGATTAGAACAGTAAGACAAGAAGATAGGCTGACGAGAAAAGTTCCTAGAGAACGAAGTTGGAAAGTAAAAGGATTTAAGTTTTTATACACTACACATTCTGACTTCAAAAATTCTCTTTTCGTAGTCTATTTTCCCTTAGTTGAACTTGACTACCCACTATGACAATTTTTTTTAGATCTTGAAGACAGGTCTATTTATATTTATGTTGTTGTATAGTTTAAGATGAACTACCTATGTTTAGTGATTTGTATATTTACCGATATTTCACTTCACTTAAAAACCATCTACCAGTTTTTTCTTTACGAAGGAAGACTAATGTCTCACTATTCAGTGAACCTGATCTAATTCGGTGTTACCTAAAAGGGTCTTAAAGGGTTAAGACACCCCGCACTCATAAATAATGTGCGAGAATAAGGACCTCACCTCCAAAATTTCCTTCATGTAGAGGCCTGTCTCGTACCCTTCTAGAGGTCCGACTCTGGTGAGAGTGGACTTATTAGGCAACATACAACGAGTATTAGTACGAACAAAGGTACCAGTGACTGTACGACCCTTACTCGTCCCTTAACGGTCGTGACACGAAGACATTGAGAAGTTGGATATTTTACTCATGGTCTTTTCAGAAATGTTAAAGTAATTTTAATTGCTTAATTTACTTAATTAAAGTAATTTTAATTAAAAGTAAAAATTACTTTAAAAACGTTCCTCTTTATGTTACATAGGTTCTAGACTGGTGACTCTCCCAATTATTCAAAGACTCTGTTAGAGATTACCTTCGTCCTCAAAAGAGGACGATTGACGTAGGGATTTATTTTGTTGAGAAAACCCTTTATTGATGATTGGTGATAGTTATACCCCGAAGTGTCCACCGAGTCACCATTTGTTAAACGGACGCTACTTCCTCTGCGTCCAAGTCAGGGACCCACCTCTTCTAGAGAACCTCTTCCCTTACCGTTGGGTGCGGTCATAAGAACGAGCCTCTTAGGGTTCCTGTCTTCTCGGACCGTCCAATGTCAAGTATCCCAGTGTTTCTCAACCTGTGTTGACTCACTGACTCGTACGTGATACTTGTATCTTTGGTTCTTTCTCACACGGATAGCACGACCACCGAGGGAAAAGCGTGAGGGAGAAATATGGGGGTGAAATAAAAGAAACCTACGTGGTGCGTGCCGAAAGGTCTAGAATGAAGGGGTTGTTCCCTGACTTAGTCACTTTCGTTACTAAGGATTGGCGACCTGGTGGTCCCTTAAGTGAAATACGGGGATGAAAGTTTTACTCTACCGAGGCAATGGAATCAGTAATCTACCAGGTAAAATAGCCGGTGAAACGACTGACGGTAGGCTTAAAGTCACAATACAACGGCCCGAAGTCAGTACTCTTTACTTCGGTACAGTGGACTGGGATTTATCTGTTTTCGGTTCTTCTTTGAATACTTTGACATTGTCTCCTATGACTTACTCCTTTTTGGTTGTCGAGATAGTCGTCTCCTCTCTTTCTTTACTTGTAAAGGTTTCTGATCCTTTCCGACCGCCACTCAGTGTGACAGTCCTCTTTTACCTCGTCGCCATTGCCAGTTTCCCGAGGTTTCGATTGTTATTGGTGCTACTCGAGGACGCCGTACGTTGGTCTCCATGTCAGACCAAGGTCCCGTGTGCATCCCCGTACTCGTCGAGTCTAACGAAGAGGTAAGTGGGTTGACGCACGTCCCGTAACCTGGTCCATGGTCCCTATGTCGTTACTCATTTTGTGCCAAGGACGGGAACTATTCGAGTCAGACCACTCCTCTGAGTGTTCACTTGTCTAGTGATATTGTCTGACAACATTCACGTTTCTTACTTGGTACATGGTCCAATGTTCCATGTTTTTCCTCGTGTCTCTTGTCGTTGTAATTGAAAAATCACTGTGTATATGTAAATGTAGAGACCTTCCTCTCCTCCCTCCCTATCATTCTCTCTTCCGAAGAGTCTTCTCTAATGTCTAAACCATCAAAGGGTCTACCTCTTGTCGTCCCGAAGGTCTGGTTCCTACGTGTGTCCTTTGAGAATTGGTGAGGGCCTGGAATGTAAAGCAACCCCTATATGAACGAAGAAAGATGGGGACAGGATTATGAGTTTCACTAGTGACGCGTTTTGTGTTCGACGTCTTGTTCTTCCGTCCCATGGTAGGGTCGACGTATATGAATAAGACGAAGTATAAATGTGTTCCGTTGGTATGACATGTACATATGTTCTATGGACTTCTCAATGAGCTCACTGACGAACGATTCCAGTTCCCCCAAATTTCTCCCTTCTGTCATTTCAAAGTAAAGTATGAGAAAACACAACTGAAAAATATTTTCATATAAGAAAAGTGTTGAAATTTTAACATTGTTTCATCGAAAGTATACTCTGTAATTTGTCAGTACGAAAGAGGGTTAAAGGAGACTATAAAAGGAGAAAATGATAGATGATTCTTGAGATGTCTCGTTGAGACTCTCTCCTTAAATTTCCCGACCGTCCTTTTTTTACGTTCTTTGTTTTGTGGTCAGTCTTCCCGAAACTCTCCCTATGACCTTTACAAGATTTCAACCTAGTACCACTACAGACGTGTTGACACATTTGTTTCAGTAACTTAACATGTGAATATTGGTCACTTGACCCCTCTACCTACTGTACTCTGCCTCCTCAACCACCTACGCCCCATGAAAAGGGAGGTAGCTAAGGAATCCCTATGTAGAAGTCTATATCTCCCAGAGTGTCTCGTGGTCGACTGCCGCCTGTCCTCAGGGACCGGTGGTCTTTCCTTGTATACCTAGGTGTAGTTTGAGCGTTTCCAGTCCCAAAGTCTCTCACGGACGAGGTCCTTGGAGGAAGGTCTGACTACTGGTCCGTACTGGGTTGAAGGTCGGATGGGTATTACCTGTACATCGTACGTGTTCTTTATTTAGAAATAATGTAAAAATTTTTCTTTCCTTTTTTTGATCACTTGAGGTACCGTACATTCAGTATGGAGTTGATTCGACGAATTTTTTCTTTTCTGTTTTTCCCGTCTCTAGATGACCTCAGTTTTACTCTTTCCTACCCTCTGCCCCTTCGGGTCGTTCTCGTCTTCTACCTTTACGGATGGAACTTTTACTCCTCCGACGCTCTCACCACGTCCCATGTTCCCGGCTTGCCCGACGTCGACCCTTCGTTGTCGACCACGGACCCCCATTCGCATCCGGACGTGTGGACGTATCCCGACTCTTCTCCGGTTTAATGTCGGCCAAATGTTTTGTAAGTAGAGAGAAAAGACGAATCAAACGGAAACTACCTTATTCCATCCATTTGACCAACCTCTGAGTTTGTATAACTTCGACCGCTACCTATCTGGTCCCAAACCATAACCTGTCATTGACGTCGTCTTCTCCTTACTACATTAAGTCACTACGGGCAGTGATTACGGGATACCCGTGGAGTCCAATGAGGGGTCAGGAGAACACTACTAAATTAAGTCATCCTTAAGTAGGGAGTCGGTGACCCGGTTATCTACCAGACTCTGTAACAGTTTGATTCGTTTGAGATGAACCAAAGTAAGTTCATTTTTTTCTCCTCAAGACTAAGGTTTGATTTAGGTGATCAAAGGTTTCCTACGGAGACGGATCGATCTAAGACTACAAATAGACATACTGGTTCGCGAGAGTAAAAGGAGACTCGGAGACAGTGGAGTTGTTAATTTACTTTTATTGTTATGGTGAAGAATACCAACAACATACCCGATTTACTTCACTATCTATCGATTTCAAGGATTGAGGGACCATTCATTCACGGCCTTCTGTTGATTACAAGTTATTTATCGTCAACAGTAAAATTATTACTACCAATAAGAAGGAACTTAATTCCTTTAGGTCGAGTAAAGGTCCCTGTCCATATTGATGGGGAGGTAATGATTTTTTCTTAGAATCATATGTTCTATCTTGAGAGGTAATCCAGGTAAGTACTCACTCTCTCCCGTTCGATCCTGAAAGGAGTAAAGACTACGTGGGAATGATTACTCCGTAACGGACTGGTGGTGACGAGACTGGGGAAGGGGGAGTGGGGGGACGTAGGCTGTCCTTCTTAGTGGTTTCTTCATTCTCAGAAAATAGTACCCCTCAATTCAGAATAGGTAGTTTACACAACCCGTTTTCTTTCTCAGATGACAGGACCGTTTGACAGTCGTCTTCGTGTGTCCGACAACGGTGACGAAGGATACTTTTGTTTTTTTTTTTTTTTTTTTTTGTTGGGATGAAAATTCTCGAGTAGAGACCTCCTATTGATTTGTTAAGCTCAAGTCGACATAAACATATGTCGGAGGGGGTGACGGGGAGGTGGTGTTGGTAAGATGACTCACATCTCGTCTTAGAATCGGATAGTCGAGAAACTATCTCTTCTTGTGTTTCTGGACTTATATACAGAGATTTAATCTGTACACACTTTTCCTTCCCTTTATCTGTAGTCAACCCGAAAGTGATACACAGTCCGGAACATGGTCCACAAAACGACCAAGAGTGTAAATTAGAACTGTTGGACATTTCGTCCATGAGGAAACGAACAAATCTGTACTTTTTCACCACCAAGTCCTTCCCCTTGTTAAATTTCGAGACTCCCCTTGACGACGACATGTTTGACTCGTTTTTCTCTTTTTCTCTGACTTGTCCTGTTATTATTTATTCTCGTATACTGACTGTGCCAATTTTTTACAATGGACTTTCCTGACCCGTAAAGGTCTATGTCGACTCACCCTTAGTTCTCTACGTTGAACGTAGTTTCGTCGTCTACCACAAACCTCTGGTCTTTGTCTACCGACTCCACGATTCTATCTCGTTTTTCAAAAGTGACAATTTGGATGAGGGGTGAAGAACCATGTTCAGGCCTGATAGTGGAATGTATGGTAGTGGGAAGTGTGAACTGGTGAACAGAGTGGATTAAGAGGATTTTGGTCTGGAGGACCTAGAGTCGTTCATCCTAGATTTGGATGACTCGATCACTTTCCTTTGACCCACAAAAGCCCGCGTGCTCTAAGTCTGGATACTGGGGTAGTCGACTGTCCTTCACGTCTTAATGTGTGTCCCTCTACCGAGTAGTCGACTCACGGTCAGAGGTTTTGACTCTTACGCTGTGTCGTCTTCTGTGTCGTCCGTCTGGTTTGTGTAGAGTCCAGACTGGTACGGGGTCGGTCCCTGTCAGACCCTTCAAAATATGAGATCAGGTCAAGAGTCATGATTTTGTTATGTCGGATTGTAAAATCTCATGTCACTACTATTAAAACCATGGTTGAGTTAAATTCCGGTGTCTCGGAGTCTCCCTAAGGAATGGAACACTCCAGTAGACACCTTCGTGGCCTACCCGACCGACTTCTCTCCCGACCTGCCTACCCCAGTGGTTCCCGACGGGTCGAGGAGCTCCTGGTAAGTGTAGGATGTTGCCCGTGCTCGTAAAACCAATAATGTAGATACCCAGGAATCGACTTCTGACTCTGGCTGACAGGTGGGATTTGGACGAATGCTGGTCACAAAGTCTGGTTTTTTTTTTTCTCCGTCCTTTCCATTCGTCTTTCCGTGCTTAAATTCCGTACCCGAGACCCTCCTTCCGTGAGATAATACATGGTCTCATCCTAGAGAGAGGGACATTCAATAGAGTTTATTAATATCAATTTAAAGGTCACATGTGACTACTACAATAAAATAGACTTCGTCGATCTCACTGACGAGAGGTATTACTTAGTAAAACCACTGGATCAGACGAAGGTGTCTTAATCCCGGAGAGTGTTCCTTGGGGTCCCTCATTACGTCGGAAAGAGAAGACGGTTTATTGGAGGTGTCTGGAGTTCCATGAGTGTCTTTTAGTGTGTGTCATCCTAAGTGACACGAGTAATGGTCCGATAAAAACTGTTATATCAAAATCTCATAAAAGGGTAGTAAGAAAAAGAAGTCTTTTCGTTTCGCTACGACCAGGATAACATTAAGATTTATTTCAATTGTAACGTGCCTCGTACCGAAGTTAGTGGTCAGTTCCTTGATTCTAGGACATACCGTGTGTTTCACCGGTTTGTTTTTTGTTTTGTTACAGATTTGTTTGAATTACATATCTGTAGAAGGACTAAGTGTACTCCTTTGTTCTTTGAACTCCGTGTTATATGTCACTGACACTCACTGACACTAGACGATTCGATGTCATCAAGTTCCCGACTTTAGAGAAGCTGTAAGAAAATGAAATCTTGAAGGAGAATAGAGGACTTTAAGAGTCTTTACATAATACGCAAAGACCTTTTCGTGGGGTCCAAATGTACTAATGTGTTTAGTTGGATTTGCAGATTGTTGTCTTACTTTCCTTAATACTATTTAGTTATATTGTCTCGTGACCCAATAGAAATTTCCACTATTTCGAAACGAAATAAAGAAAAAGAATATAGTGACTATGATTGTATTTACAAGTACTATATTATAATTCAAGTTTTTAGACTAATATTTTACTGTGTTTTTCTTACGGGAAAAACAATTTATACAGAAGAAAAATTAAATTTAATGGGATATTATTCATTCATCGTGAATGTTTAAAATTACTCTTATAATAGAGTGGGTTTAAAGTAAAGATCTTGGGTCTGTTTTTAGTTAAGATATTGTCCAGGGTCTTTAGAATAGAAACAATTTTACAATTTAGACGTGTGTCGAAAAGGTACTTCTTTATTTTATTTTTATACTTTTTTATTTTGACAAGTACTTAAAAAAAGAATTCTAGTAGTGGAAACGAAACGACATGTAGTTACAGTTTCTTAGGATTTTTAATTAGTGACAATTCACAAAGTCAAGTCAACTCTTTCGTAATAAAATAAGTTATTCCTTAATTGGTCACCAATTTCTTGAATTAACCTTAACAATGAAGAACAGTAAGTGGTTTAAGGTCTACCTGATTTATACTTTATTGTCTAGATTTATACATTATTATTTATAAAATTTCTGTGTACATTACAATTGTTATAGACTTTCACTCTTTCGAAAGATTCGTATAACAGTTTTCATTTTTTGTTTCCCTTTTTAAACTATTTTAAAAATTTGAACTTTTTAGTTGTAAAGGGTTCTCTTAGATTCGTTAAGTTAGTTGTTTATACTGAACTTGTAAGAAATACCCAACTCGTAGTACTCCAGATTTTCCAAACTAAAAATGATTGTTATCTCTAAAGTCATCTTTTGATTTCATTGACGAATTTTGGCGGGTCAAGAACACTGTCTAAATGTCTTAACGAAGGTAAAGAGTCCCCTTCACGATTAATATCCTCTTTGTGTACATGGTTATGGTTGGACATAGTAAAACTGATATTCGAGAGAGTTATTGTTAAGACCAATCTCCGTCCTTTTCGTTATTAAAGTTAATTTTCTTGTCTCTCCCTGGAGGGACCACCAGGTCACCGATTCTGAGACGTGAGGGTCACGTTCCCCGGTCCCAAGTTAGGGACCAGTCCCATGCAGGGTGTACGACGTCTGGGTCCCGTCAGTTTATTTATTTATAAAAATTTTTTTTCCTTCTGTCGTTGTAGACGTGATAAGTAAGATTCTGTCGGTCACCCTGTATGAAGTTAAAGACTTAGTAATCTTAGGTCGACACCACCTTCTTACCCGTCGTACCCGACCGGGTAAAATCGGTAGGCTCTCTAGTTGAACCGGAACTGACATAGTCCTAAGATTTTCCTTTCCTTTCTGTTTTTAGTGACATTAGTTCCAAGTAATGGAAATCAGTTGAGATACAGAAACTGAGAATGCAGTTTAGAAAGTCATTCAGGGGGACAGTGTAGATAACTTTCGTGAAAAAGATATTTTACTTTTAATTTCTAAAGAAAGGATCTTCGTATGTACCCAGTGTTAATTACTATCATCTTTTTTATTAAGGGATGTACAACCTTACCTGTTTCACCAAGGTAGACATAAGGAAGTAAAGTTAGTTTAGAGGAATGGTCCGTATTCATAAGAGTGAAATGTCTACTTTTTGAGTTCATGTCTAATTCCCTCCCTCCGTAAAATCTATTATTGTGGAAGAGTTTTCGGGTTCTCGTTGAGTCATCCATTTGTATGTCTTCTCTAAATCCCTCTCTCCATTTGTCCTTGAGACACAAGATTTAAGTCCAAGTAAATTGTGACTGAACCGTGACTACTGTATGATCAGGGACTCGACCTACGCGGACATAAGTAATTGACCAAGTTTCACGTCAAAAGTCTCGTCAAAGAGAACGCTGGGGTACCTGACGTCGTTCAGTCCGAGGGGACAGGAAGTGGTAGAGGGTCTCGAACGAGTTCGATGACATATGTATTCTGTAATTTGAACGAATGTCCCTACCTGTTGTGAAGTATATTAAACATTTGTTTATATATGACTCTCACACACGAGTAGAAAAAAATTGTCACCTCCGTGTAGTCGATTTTTGCAATCTAGGGAGTTTTCTCCTGATTAATATATTTGATTATAGGTGTGTTACCTTGTGACCCTAGATTTCTATTTTCTCTTACTCCTTCAAAAGGTGCGTGATTGTACCTTTCTGTGACAATCATATTTTTCCATCCATTATGTATACGATAAAAAACACTTTCCCTCCTTTATTTTATATGTAAGGATGAACGAACGTAAACGTATTTCTTTGTGACTTCCTTTTGTATTCTTTGATTATTTTCGTAAATGGGTTCCACGTCCCGTCCCCCCCCACCCGGCACTTTACTTTGTTCCCATGTACTCCCTTCCCAATCCTTACTTCAGAAGAGTTACATATAGGACAATGTAACAAAACGATTGACACGGGATACTTACATTAATATTTAAGTTTCGTTTTCTATTTTTGAACCCTTTAAGGGACCGTCAGATCCAACCCAAAACAGAAGGTTTCTTCCCCCATGTTCAAACTAGGGACCATCTCCTCGATTCTGGGGTGTACGGAGCGTCCATTTTTTGGTTTTGTACTTTTTGTCTTTATAACATTGTATAAGTTATTTCTGAAATTTTTACCAGGTATATTTTTTAAAAAATTATTTTTGAAGTTACATTTTTCTACCAAATTCAAAATACAGTATACTTGGAACAGAGTTAATTTTTTTGTTTTAACGTTTTTTTCTTTCCCTTTTTTTTTGTGACATCTGGTGATTGAATGGTTTTCAATGGCTTCAAATCTTTATTAACTATTTTCATCGACACAGATCTCCCATGTTTTCTTGATTATGACTTGTTAAGACAGCCGTAAGTTTCTAGACTCTAAAGTGTGACAAAAGGGTAAAAGAACTAAGGAACCGAATTGGAAGACCCAAATCTAGTGAAAAATATGTATAGTCTAGTTAATAAACGAATTAATTAAGGATGAAACCTGACCTATATTTGTTCATTTGATCTCAACCTCCCTTTAATTAGTAGGTAAAGTCAGGTGTGTCAATCGGATTACACCGTCCACTTTCGATGTTTCGAAATCTTGAACTTCGTGGAGTCGATAGTAGGGTAGGTGTACGTCGTTTGTCTACGGAAGTACCTCGTCCGTCCCGTCGGAGGTTGTGTCATATGTAGGAGGGTTTCCAGAAGTTTAGGTTTCAAATAATATTGTTATACGATCAGAGGAATAGAGTTTCAAACCCTTTGTGTCTTCGGGTCGTTGGACGAGTTTCGGTTAACGATGACGACGATTCAGCGAAGTCAACACAGGCTGAGACACACTGGGGTGTCTGTCGTCGGGTGGTCCGAGGGGGCGGGGACCCTAAGAGGTCTGTTCTTGTGACCTCACCCAACGGTAAAGGAAGAGGTTACGTACTTTCACTTTTCACTTTCACTTCAACGAGTCAGTACAGGCTGAGAAACGCTGGGGTACCTGACGTCGGGTGGTTCGAGGAGGCAGGTACCCTAAAAGGTCCGTTCTCATGATCTCACCCCA
This sequence comes from Capra ibex, assembly GCA_006410555.1. Lineage (NCBI taxonomy): Eukaryota > Metazoa > Chordata > Mammalia > Artiodactyla > Bovidae > Capra > Capra ibex. Next base: position 90,763 of record SJYO01042875.1, read on the forward strand.
CGGTGACGGAAGAGGCGTTTCGGTTGATCGACCCCTTAATCACATCTTAAGGAGACTCTTTTACTTTCATATTTCTGTACATCACAATCGTCATTAATACTATTGTTCTTCGTTACCATTGATTCGAGAATGTTATAAGGTCTGTGTTATGATCTTTGAAGTGTCCGTAATGAGGTAAATTTGGAGTACCCGAAGGCGAGACCGAGTCGTCTATTTCTTGGGTCGACGTTACGTCCTCTACGTCCAAGTTAGGGACGTGACTTCTAGGGGACCTCTTCCTTTACCGTTGGACGAGGTAATAAGAAAGGACTTTTTAGAGTACCTGTCTCCTCAGATCGTCCGATGTCAGGTTTCCCAGCGTTTCTCAGTCTATATTGACTCGCGTACGTACGTGTGTGTGTGTGTGTGCATGTGTGCATTAATTTGGAGTATTTTTAGAACTCTCTAATGATTTCTGTACAAAATACATCCGAGACTCGAATCCCGAAATATTTGTATAGTGTTTTTGTATAGTGTTTCTCCCCGACACTCTTAATAAAGGTAAAATTATTCCTTCTTTGACTTCTAGTCCCTTCAATCTATTAAAAGAGTTCCAGTGTACAAACATTCTTACTTCTAAACTTAGGTCCAGATACGTCTTCGGGTTCGATTAAATTTGACTGAGGGTTCATTTCCTGTCACTTAGTTCATTGGTGACTAAAGATGGGATTTAGTTGTAAAGAGAGAGAAAAAAAAAAGAGATTGGATGGTGTGGGCTCCGTGTACTTTGGAAGGATCGTTTGACTCCAATTCCTCTATTATGTATATATGAGTGACATAAATGACATTCGACAAGTGATTCCCTCAATCTAAACCTTGCTTCTCGACTGAGGGACTTTCGTTTATTCTGTATAGGACTCTATTTTTGTTTTAGATATTAGTGTTCAGGTCTAATATGACCTATTTGTGAAAAAATTCTACAAAAATTCTACAAAATTCTACAAAAAATTCTACAAAATAGGACTCTATTTTTGTTTTAGATATTAGTGTTCAGGTCTAATATGACCTATTTGTGAAAAAATTCTACAAAAATTCTACAAAATTCTACAAAAAATTCTACAAACTATTAAATTGTCGACATTTTATCTTAAAGTTGACAAGACATCAAGCGTATTAAAGACTTTCGATGACTTCTATTTGTTAAAAGGTAAGTTTGTCTCTTTAAATGTAAAATAGGAATCTCTATTCACAAATACCGAAAACGGGTTAGAAAGAGGTTTCAAATCGTCTATAAGAAAATATAGACTTAATCACGAAAATATCTGATACTTATAATTAGGAAACAATCTTTTAGACTTCGTTAATACAAAGGGTAAAGGAAATAGGGTAATAGGGGGGAGTTAATAAATTTTAATAAAGTCAAAAGTCGATCACGCAACCAGGTCGTCAAGTAAGTCTAAGAAGATCTGCTACGTTACCTGTTTGAACTTGTTTGAAAAACCGGTTGAATTATATAGGGATAAAGACTTGATGGGATTCTTAGTACAAATATCTGTTATTTTCTCGAACTACGTTGACGTCACAGAGTGGGATTAAACTTTCCGTAGCTACGCCTCCCACTGTGTTGTCCCAGGCGTCTCTACGACAGTCGTCGTCCCTGCCCTCTTCCCCGACGTCTCGGGGCCCTCGGTTGTGACACGGGTAGTCTCGGTCTTAGAGCTCGCTTAAACTGGATCCCTTTCTGGTTGGTGTCCCACTCATCCGGTTGTCCGGTGTTTTTGTCGGGAGAAGGGGGAGGTAAGAGGAAGGTAGAATGAATAAGAAGTAGTATGTTTCAGTAATGGACGAGTACCATCCGTTTTCTCTTTTACCTCTGTTCGGTTTTCTTTTTTTTTCTATTAATAACCGTTAAGTTGATAATTCCTAAAGTCTACATTATAAAGTGTAAATATAATACACATACACAAAATGTTTTTACCCCGGTATAACGAAGTGAGTGAGTGACTAATTGCATAATTATAAAGTTACAATTGATTTAATAATTAGTTGTTGTAGGAAAAATTGAAGATTGAACTTTCCAGTATGGGAATTGACGATAGTTGATGTCCTTTTTCAAAGGTTTCCTGAAACCCCTGTCTCCAGTATTTATAGATACAATAGTGTTTTATATAAAGTAGTAAAGGATGAACCACCTGTAAGTCAAATAAAGATTAAAGAAGGTATGTTTGTTATGAAGATACTTATCAAAATAAAGACATAGAAACGTGTATTAGAAAAGGTTTTATGTTTAAGGGTCTTCAATTTAACGACCCATTTTCAATATGAATGAAAATTTTGAAAACTACATATGGTAATTTAAAGTGTGGTATTTCCCACTTGATGAAAATATAAGGTATACATACGAGTCAACGAGTCTGTACAGACTGAGAAACCTGACATTGGGTGGTCTGAGGAGGTAGGTACCTTAAAAGGTCCGTCCTTATGACCTCGCCCACCGATAAAGGATGAGGTCTCCTAGAAGGACTGGGGGCCCCTAGTTTGGGTTCAGAGGACGGGGAGGATGTAACCGTCCGACTAAGAAATGATGACGTGGCGGACCCTTCGGGAAGATGAGGTTTCACTTCACTTCACTTCAATGAGTCAGTGCAGGCTGAGAAACGCTGGGGTACCTGACATGGGATGGTCCGAGGAGACAGGTACCCTAAAAGGTCCGTTATCATGACCTCACCCCACTGTAAAGGAAGAGGTCGCCTAGAAGGGCTGGGTCCCTACCTTGGGTCCAGAGGACGTAACATCTGTCTGCGAAATGGCAGACTCGGTGGTCCCTTCAGGTAAAGAGTTTTGAGAACAGGGTGACCCATCACGGTAAGAGATAGTGGGAGCAGTCGAAACAACAACAACAAGGTGGTACAGAGTGCCGAACGTCCTAGAGTCAAGAGGTTAGTCTCCGACTTGGGTCCGGTACCGTCACTTTCGGGTCTTAGGATTGGTGATCCGGTGGTCCCTTGAGGGGGTCGGAACAGTCAAATCGTTTGCTAAACATTAAGAAACTAATAACCATTTTATCCCATAAAGAAAGAATCCAAATGTTTTTTCAGAATTACCTAATTTTAACTAAACAATAGATAGTGTCGGTACTACAGGAGTTTCCTTTACCTCTGTCTTATATTTTCGACACTTTTTCCGTCGACCTTCGTACAGTCAGTTTCTCCCGACTTTACAGGTGGTCTCTATTCCCATCCTTCGTAGTGACTCTTTGTTACGTCCTTATTGCGGTGCTACTTCTACCGGTATCGTAGATGAACGTAACATAAAACATCAAATGTCAGGGTTTGTGATAGTGTAAACCTGGATTATTAGTGGCACATTTCGTTTGTCTCAGAAAAAACCCCACTCCCCCGTTCCCCAACCTCCCCCTTGTAATTACTTGGTGTCAACGATGTTTGAAATAAACCCGAAGGGACTATAGAGTCTGTCATTTCTTAAACGGATGTTACGTTCTCTGAACCCAAACTAGGGAGCCAACCCTTCTAGGGGACCTCTTCCCTTACCAATGGGTGAGGTTATAAGAACGAACCTCTTAAGGTACCAGTCTCCTCGGACCGTTCGATATCAGGTCCCCATCGTTTCTCAACCCTGTGCTGACTCACTGATTGTATCTTTAATAAACATTATTTTAGAAATTTATCATGTTTGCCCATCTTACATTTTCAAAGACTTGAGGTAAAGGTAAGAGGTCTCCTTTTTAGTGATGTAAAGAAATTTACGGAGGTCTTTAAAGTATACTTATCCATCCGTATATATATATAAATAAACATATACTATGTATGTGTGTGTTCTAGTAAGATGGGTATGACAAGACGTTGAACATAGAAAGTGAATTTTTATCTAAAAGCTATAAGAAATTCTTTATGTGTCTACGGGTGGGGTACTTTTTAGTATTAATTTAGTCAGAGTATTACTGTGTGTGAATTCGACAAAGGTCAAGAGGTGATAGTGTTTGTTACACCGTTTTTTGATGCGGAGACAGAGATCGATAGATAGATGTGTGTCCATATGTACGTGTGAATACATTTGTATAACTGTCCCATTTGAACATCGGTGTCCTAATGATTTAGTTTTTCATACTTGCGACCCATTCTTAGTGATAAAATGTCTTTTTTATTTTTCTCTTCACTGATATTTATGTCTCGGTTCTTCCTGTATTTGAAACCGGAAATCTAAGGTTTCGACAACAAGAAAGGTTGATATGGTAAAGATGAATTTTCTTTTTTTTCCCTCTCTCGCTCTAGAAGTCTTAGAAAAGGTTGTGTAAATAAATAAGTAAAATGGATTGATCGTTTCTCCTGAGTAGTTTGTGTTATGTCGTGTTAAAGTGAGTGGGCGGATTAGAGGTGGAGCTTGTGGTCCTAGCTCAGACAACTCCCTCAGGTAGGATAATGGGGAAGTCTCGGTCTTCGCGTCCGACCCCCCTACTATTCGTTGGCGAAGGGAGGAAAGGAGTACGGGTGGTAAGGTAGGAGGGTCGAGAAATCCTTAGTCTCTTCTCCTTTTCAAGTAGTCTATGTTTGGAAGAGTATTCTGTTTTGTATCATCTCCTAGTAGTCAAATACGAGGGGCGAGGGTGTGTGGTCAATATTCTTGTAGATCTTATGAAGAAGAGTCGACTGAACAGTTTCGGTCGTGTAGGTCCCGATTTACTTTATAGAGTCTACTACTCTCTTTGACCCTCCTTGTCTTGCCGTAATTTTCTCTTTCTTTTCGATAGTAAATAATTTGTGTGAAGAAAGATTCATGAAACCATTCACGAAATGAAGGTGATACAACAAATTAAGGATTTTATTGAAGTATTCCAATCATCGTTATCGGGGTAAAATGTCTTCTCTTTTGACTCCGAACTCTTCCATTCCATTGATCGGGTTCTAGTCAATCATGTAACAATTCAGTTCTAAGTTGTGATCTAGTCAGATCGCAATTCACAGTACGGGGTTGATGATAGTAGAAGTCCTTTTTCAAAGGTTTCCTAAGACCCTTTTCCTCAGTAATTGTTTTGATACCTCTTTTTATGAGACGGTGTGCCTACTTACCCATGAATTGTTACGTAGTTATACAGGACTGTGTTACTATGGAGCGTACACATTTGGTAAGAAAAAAATTTTTTTTGAAGATTTCTTTCTTTTTGTTTTTCTTGAAGAGTAAAATATAGCCTCATATCGGTTAATTGTCACAACACTCACCACTAGGTCACCAACTCTGAGGTGCAAGGGTTGCGTCTAAGTTAGGGAGTAGTCCCTTGATCTAGGACGTACACCGTTAATTCTAGACCGTGTCGGTGTAACTAAAAAAAATTTTTCTTTTTCTTTGTTTTTTGTCACAACACTATCCAAGCCCGCCTGTCGTTTCCCTGAGTCGGTATGTTTATGTCCGTGGGTAAGAGGGAGTGAGGGGAGGGTAGGTCCAACGGTCCATTGTGTCGTCGACTTGTCCCGGGACGGATTTTCTGGAGACTCAAGAGAACTGGACTTGACTGACTTTGTTTCCTCTTCGTCGTTCCTTTGGTGGACTCCGTTCCAATTTCTCGGGTCTCTCCGGGTAGTTCTAATCCTCTACTCTGGATTCTGGGACGTGTGTGGGTTTAGTCCAGTCGTTGGGGTGGGAAAACTTTGTCACGTCTCCTTCCTTACTTCTAACAATGACGGAACTAGGAATCGGATATGGGACTGATATATTGGAGAGGGATGAGTGGTCCCTCCCCCCGTGTCCAAGAACTCCCCGATCGGATGACATGAGGGGGAAACGGACCGTTTCATTGTTTCGGTGAGAAAAAAAGAAGAGATATTGAGACAGAGGTATAAAGACAAACCGTGATCACGTGTCTGTCGGTTCTAGGACCGTTGTCAAGGGACACGATATATCCTGAAATAACCAATAGGTAAAATTTGTCCTCTCACATGTACAACTAGGGTTTAAGGGACAGAGAAAAGGAGGGTAAGTAGTGGGGACCGTTGATATTTAAACAAGAGATTCAGACACTCAGACAAGGACAAAACATTTTATTAGAAATGAAATATTTTATGTAGGTGTCAACGATCTCTTCTTTAAGTGTTACACTTGGGTCCAGGAACCTGAGGTTAGGGTTACAGGGAGGACGATACAACGTCAACGAAGGGTCGTACTAAGCTTCGTAGGGTCTGTCTAGTCTTAGTGAGTAATTACTATGTGGAGATCTTCTTTGTTAAATTAGAGAAAGGGTTCCTCCGTTTTCCTTCTTAAATTATCAAGGGAGTCTTGATGTCTTACTTTTTACTTTCCGTCCCTGGTGTTTTTTCTTTACATGGGAAGAGGTTATATAACAGAGTGTCCCTTTTCCGAGAGTTTAGGTCTATTGCATCGTGTAAAAAGACATAAAATATTAGTTCGGAAAGTTCTCAGAGTCTTTTATTTGGATCGAATCTTTAAAGTATTTTAAGTCAGATTTAATTCGTGTGACGTTGACTATTTGAGAATGTTCTTGTGTCAATTCGGAAATGGAACTACTGAAAAGGACTGGGGTTAAAGTCCGCTTCTTCGAATAGAAACAATCGTCACCTTAGTTTTTGGACTTTCAACTAGTTTTATTTACAGTCGGTTGAAGTGTTTATTATTATTAGTAATACTACAAGTTGAATTGTGTCTTATCGTATCATGAAGACTTTATCCATTACAGTTTATATGACCTTTTTATGAAGACTGGACTTTTTTTCCCTGGTGTAGTACCGATTTTCACAATAGTGTGACTCATAGAGGCTCCGTTCCTTAAAGGTCCAAATCTTTTTTTATTTGAAGATGGTGGTGTATAAATTTTACTAGAATTAGATATTTCTTGAAAATTTATTTAATAGAGTAAACTACGCTTGTTGGTAGACCGGTTCTTTCATCTATCTCGGGATGATTGATTCGAGTTGAGTACCCCCCTTTTTTTTTTAATTCTCGAATTTACTAAACTGTTTCAGTTCAATCCTATTTTAACCCTGAACTTAGGTGTAAAAACCTGAATATTAGATTTCGAGGAAAATAGTTTGGTATGATGAAAACTCCCGAATTATTATATTTTTGTGTTGTTCCGGGTTAGATAAGTGTGATCATATTCTTTTTGTCTCTTTTTTGACACTTCTTTCAGATTTTTCAAATTCCGGATTAGGGTATTCTTAGATAAGTTTAAATTTTAACCATGTCCTCCTGTTCTACATGTGTACTTGTTAATGGTTTTTATTGTGACCACGTTTGATCAAAGGTGAACGAGATTCCTTCTCTGTGTCACCATGGCTCGTCTAAAATATGTGATCGTAAAGTACCGATACGGAGTTTTCGCCGTCATCTTCAGTTTGGTTCCGAGGATTTTCTAAAGATAAACGATTGTCGTCGTTAAGTGTCATTATATGACATGTAAACTTATCGAGAGTACGATAAATTTAATGTTTTCTTGAACGTTCCATGAAAAAGAATGGACCGGGTCTCGCACTAAGACTTTCTCGGTCGACCATATCCGGTGAAGATTTCTTAGAGGTTGAAGATGTCGTCCCGGAAGGTGATGTTATTCCAGGACACTGTCGTGACTTAGGTCCCTTCTCCACGACAACGTGAACCGTTACGTTTGGACGCTCCACTTTAGCTTCGTCGTACTTGGATCAAATTCGAGTCAATTCCTGAGTGAATCAATGATGATTAACGAGAAAAGGTTTGTCACCGTGGGTGAATGTTTTGTTTAATGTACAAATCTTCGTTTGGTAGGTCTTCAGTCATTAGAACGGTCGTTAGTTTCACGAATTCTCATACCGAAACCTCAGACTAACAGACTCATGTCTAGACCCGTGACGGTGAATAATTGGACACTGGAGTCGGTTTATTGTATTGAGGATACTTGGAATAAAGTCTCAAAACAAAAAAAAAACATCCTACCCTATTTCCGAAACGTATAAAGGATCCCAATCTGACTTGGATTGACTTGGGATCCAATCTGACTTGTTCCTCTCATGAACCGTGTTACGGCCCGTTTATTGTCATTCATGTGTTATTTGTAAACGATAGTAATGATATGATTAAATGACGAAGTCACAAACCCTCGGATACTTTCTATTCCCTCGTAGATTTTTTTACAGTTTTCCGATAAATTTCTTTGTTTTATTTCCGGGAAATGTTTTGGTACTACATAAGGATCTTAAGTAGAGATGGTGGATGTCTACATGGGTATAATACAATCGAGTCTATGATCTATTTCTTCAGTTTGTATAAAAATACTTATTAAAAAGATATCAGTTACAAACTTGTATATATGGAATCTTTGAACGATGAGTAAAAGAAATTTTTTTTTTCAAAGTAATAACGTTAGTTTGTTTACGATCGATTTTGTTACTCTTCAGTAAAAAAATAGTTCATTTATTCTCATTCTTCCTTTTTTTTTTGATATTATTAAGATTTACAACCGATTCCCCGAAGGTACCACCAGGTCATCGATTCTTAGGCGGCACGTCGCATCCCCTGTGACCAAACTAGGGACGAGGTCCTTCTAGGGTGTACGGGTCCCCGTTGACTCGGACACACGGTGTTGATGACTCGGGTTCGAGACCTCGGACATTCAACGTTTGTGACTCGGAAGCGTGGTCTTGAAGACTTCGGAGTCGCGGGATCTTGGACACGAGAGGTTGATCTTTCGTCGGGGAAGAACAACGTTGACCTCTTTCAGGTTCGTATCATTGCTTCTGAGTCCTGCCAGTTTTTATTTATTTACAACCGTTTCCATATCACTCTCTTGACTATACCTACATTTTATTATGTTAAATATGTCTTAGATTTTTATATACTTGAGAAACTAAGTTAGAAAGTGAAGAAGATCGGATTCCTTTATTAGTCTCTGGTTACGTTCTCTGTACCCAAGTCGGGGACCCAACCCTTGTAAGGGACCTCATCCTTCACCGTTGTGTGAGGTCACAAGAAAGGACCTTTTAAGGTGTCTGTCTCTTCGGACTACCCGATGTCAGGTGTCCCAGCGTCTCAGCCTGTACTGACTCGATGACTTATGTGTACGTGCGACTTTCCTGACATTGATGTATACGTGGAAAATGTATTCTTTTTTTTTCTTTACAGTGTACTATTGTCACTAATGAAACCCGTCATTCTAATACTTACGAAATTTTGCGAAAAGATTTAAAAGATATTACTTTTACTTTATTGAAAATTTTTTAAGAAAATTTTATTACAGAATTTTTTTATCAACATAAATAAGGAATTCTATTAAACTCTGCACAAATTTCCATACAAATATAAATCGGAAAAGAAAGAGGAAAGTTCGTTATTCATAAGAATAATAAAGAGATTTTATATTATTCAAGTTCCCTACTTAAATCACCCCAAAAAATTACGAACATTGATTGCTATATCGTTCACTACTCAAAAGGTATATAAAAGAATTTTAGTTCCCTTTAGGTCTGATCACGAACCGAGAAGTGTCTTTCTTATTTTATTAGAACGGACAAATAACTTGAGGTGCCGTCGGAAGAGGCTGAGTTTGTACTACCTGGTCAAAACGGAGACCAGTAGTATTTTCCACGACATCAATAACCCGGCTTGGACCTCTTTCCTCTTTACAACTCTATTGGGTTGTCGTCTGTCGTGTCACCTATGTACACTGACGGATTCGAGTGCCTCTTCCCGGAACGGAGTCCACCTGGGTTCCTCTCAATGGTCCCTTGAATGAAGAAGGGAGGATAGGAGATGGTTAGTGGGGAATCAGGTGTCTTCCCTCAGTTCTCTGGAAGGGCTCTCCAAGACAATTCTGTAAGTGAGACCCCTTAAAGGGCTGTTCGTGTCGGTTTTTTTTTCTATGGGTGAGATCTCAGGTCTCACTTCTATCGTCTAGATTAAGGGTGGTCCATACGTGTCTGGGTAGAAAGGATATTTGGTCAGGGTTTCCTCGATGACCAAGGTTATCCCTTTCGGAATGGTAGTCGAGTTTCAAGTCTACTTAGGACCGTTGTCAATGACCGACAACGACTGACTATATTTCTTCTTAGAATATGACATGAGTTCGTATCTACCCGTCTTTTTTTTCTCTCTCTTCAATTTCTTGTTATGTTTCTACAGTCCCCAGTACGAAGTACGTCCATATTTTGAGTTTGGAATCAATTGGGTAATTTCAAATCTCAAATAGAAGAGTGGTAGATGAAATTAGAGAGTAAAGCTGGGATGAGAAAATTGACATTAATCGTTACAGAAATAAAACAACCACAAAAATAAACTTACTCCCCACTGATTTCTCTGTCCGTTTACCGGGTGTTCATGTATTTTTTCCACAAGTTGTAGTAATCCGTAATTCCTTTATGTTTAATTTTGGTGTTATTCCATGGTCAAGTGTGGATAATCTTAACGATAATATCTTTTTCCTTTTTTTATTTCACAATCGTCCCATCACCTCTTTGACCTTGGGAGTAAATAGTGAATACCTTTACATTTTACCATATGTACGACATCTCTCAAGTCGTCAAGGAGCTTTTCGATTTGTTCCTTAATGGTAAGTCAAGTCAAGTCAAGTCAAGGAGTCAACATAGGCTGAGAAACGCTAGGGTACTTGGTGTCGTACGGTCTGGAGGGACAGGTAGTGGTTGAGGGTCCCAGATGGGTTTGGGTACAGGTAGCTCAGCCACTATGGTAGATAGAGTAGGAGACACCAGGGAAAGAGGAGGACGGGAGTTAGAAAGGGTCGTAGTCCCAGAAAAGTTTACTCAGTCGAGAAGTGTAGTCCACCGGTTTCATAACCTCAAAGCCAAAGTTGTAGTCAGGAAGGTTCCTTGTGGGTCCTGACTAGAGGAAATCCTACCTGACCAACCTAGAGGAACATCAGGTTCCCTGAGAGTTCTCAGAAGAGGTTGTGGTGTCAAGTTTTCGTAATTAAGAAACCGTGTGTCGAAAGAAATATCAGGTTGAGAGTGTAGGTATGTACTGATGACCTTTTTGGTATCGGAACTGATCTACCTTGAGACAACTGTTTCATTACAGAAACGAAAAATTATACGACAGATCCAACCAGTATTGAAAGGAAGGTTCCTCATTCGCAGAAAATTAAAGTACCGGTATGTACTTTAAAGGGTGTCGTTAAAGGGAGGATCATATTTACGTTTTCTTGACTTTTCTCCCTGAGTTTGTATGTGAACATGTAGTTACAAGTGACGTGACAATAAATGTCATCAGTTTTCCACCTTTGTTGATTCACAGGTCGTCTATTACTTACCTATTTATAATTTTTACACAGTATATATATATATATGTTATTCTATAATAAGTCGGTATTTTTATTGGTTAAAGACTATGTACGATGTTGTACCTACTTAGAATTTTTGTAAAACGATTCACTTTAATCGGTCTGTTTATAAAATAGTAAGGTCAATATACTTTATGGATCTCATCCGTTTGAGTACTATCACACCCTGTCCCTTCGGACCGTACGACACCAGGTACCCCAGTTTTTCTCAGTCTATGCTGAATCCCTGACTTGTTGTGTCTTTCATCTAATCCCCAATGGTCCCTTATTCCCTTTCCCCTACCCCTCAATAACGAATTTCCAATGTCCAAAACAAACCCCGCTACTTTTTTCACCTTTCTCACTACTACCAACGAGTTATGACACTTGCGTTATATACGTTGACTTAATATATCGATTTTTACTAATTTTACCATTTAAAATACAGAGTATGTATAAATGTTGTGTGTGTGTCTTCAATTTTAAGTTGGGATCTTCCCTCCCTCTCTGACTATGTCTTCGAGTATATATTAGTACATCATCTTTCCTGAAGAGAATATGATGCACTCCGTCTATATCGTCCCTGACTAGTGGAGAACGGTTAGGTTAATCTGACTCGACGAGTCCCTTCCTAGTGTCCATATACTTCTCGACCGAGTGAAGGCCCGACAGGGATAAGGACTCGTGATTGATGCCTCCGAAAACTAACTCTCGGACCTACCGGAGACTGAGAAACCAGGACTTCAAAAGACGGGTAGTCTCTAAGACTCGACTCTAAGAAATCAGAGAAGGGGTACTTCAAGTTTTAGATCGTGTACATAACTCTCCTTCCAACAACGAAGGGTTGGGATTCAGCCTAAAATAGAGGATACTCGGTTTCCGTTAGAAAGGGAGACGAAAAGACCGTATCAGACGCCTGAAGGTGTGGTGTGGGGTCAAGTAGTTTACAGGGCACCCCTTTTTGGTAGAACACAAACCTCGTGGAAGTCAAAAACGGTTACAGAAAAAAGGGGCCACCAGAGACGAACCCTGTGTGAACTACCAATCAGATGAGGATTCATAGTCGTTTCTAGAGTTCCGTTCCTTTCCGAGTCGAGTAACGGAGAAAGGAGAGTCTTAAAATTAAGTAGATGAGGAGTAGTAAAGGTATCGAGGGATTATGTTAAAAAGTGAAACAGAAAAATATGACAACGGACGATGTTGTATTCTGAAAGATAGACCTTCACTTCCCACCACTCCAGGGGCACACGGACACGATTCAGTGAAATCAGTACAGGTTGAGACACGCTGGGATACCTGACCCGTCGGGTAGTCCGAGGAGACAGGTACCATAAGAGATCCGTTCCTATGACCTCACTCAACGGTATGAGAGGAGGTCCCCTAGAAGGGTTCGGTCCCTACCCTGAGTGTAGAAAATTCAGAGGACATAGTCGTCCATCCAAGAGATGGTGATCACAGTGGACCCTTCGAGTGTCAGGGTTATGGTCTAAAAATTTTAGGTTTACCGTTAGAGATTACTTAATTGTTTCAATCTATTATTAGTTGTTACCGACCATTGTCCCTGAAGAGACCACCAGGTCACCAATTCCGACATGCGAGGGTGACGTCAACCACGTCCAAACTAGGGACCAGTCCCCCGATTCTAGGGTGTACGGAGGATCACCCAGGTTTTTTTGGGTTGTTGTTACCGACGATTGTACTGTTTTACTCTCTGTTAGTCTGTAATATATAGAGGGTCACCCTCTTACTCTCTAAATTCCTTGTGTCGTTGTTTGACGTTACGTACCTGGGATAATCCAACTTTCATTGACAATTTTTCTTTTTTTGTCTATTAGTCCCTTTAGACTTATGATTGACCATCACACGTACTCTAGTTTCTTAATAACACCTAAAACAAATCCTCGTTATTACCAATACAAAAATTTTAGAAATAGAACGTCTGTATACATGATTTTATAAAGGTCGATTTTGACATACGACCTCTAAATAGGTTTTACTAGACTCGTCCTCTTGTCCTTCTGTCCAACCTCAACTCTACTTTTTCTAATTATTGACAGTCTGAAGTCATTACCTGTACACCCACAGACTATAAGATCAGGGTGACAAAAGTGTGCACAAAACATATAAAGGTTTTAATTCGAAAAACAAAAAGTATATGTACTCACAACAGATAATGAAGTCGATGGGACTTGTCCATTAGAAGAGAGAGTCGTAGAGTCTTAAAGACTCCATACACCTGACGTACAATAGACCTGGAGACTTTAAGATAACAAACGATACACATAAAATTGTTAGAAGTTTTGGAAGACCTCTTCTTAAACTTCGATCTATGTTAGATGGGACCGGTGGACTACGTTTCTTGACTGAGGAGTCTTTTCTGGGACTACGACCCTTTCTAACTTCAGCCCTCCTCTTCCCCTGCTGTCTCCTACTCTTACAACCTAGGGTTTGAGTTACCTGTACTCAAACCCATTCGAGACCCTCAAGCACTATCTGTCCATCCCGACCGCACGATGTCAGGTACCCCAGTGTTTGACTGTTCTGACTCCCTGACTTGACTTAACTCAACTTGTATTAGATGTGTTCCTTTAGTCAGAGACCCGAAGATTAGTGTAGAAAAACTGAGTTTAGTCATAAAACGACACACTATTTGACAGGTTGAGTGGTTTTTCTATGTGTGTGTGTGTTTTTTTTCTATTTGTCACCAGTATGAGATTCGTAACGAGTAATGGATTGTTTTCTTACAGGAACCATTTACTTACTGAGATTCTAAGATGTTTAAGAATTCGATCTAGGTATAGTGTTTCCAGTTTGAATTCCTTAAACTCACCAACTTAAACAAAATTACGTGTTGTCATTCGTTTTGCACTGATATTTATAGTAATATGTGGATTGTAATTTTTAAGTATAATTCATGTTAGTAAGATTAGGAGACTATACATTCGGTTCAGGGCTATTTTTGGTCAAGTGACCATACTAAACCCTGTGGACTTATATGTACTCTGTTCCCCCGTAAGAGTGGAGAGACCAACACACTAAAGGGTCCTGACGTCGTGGTTTAAACGGGACGAAATGTATAACTGGTAAACACGATGTCTTCTTTCTTTTTGTCCATAATTGTAAAGGAAGTTTGTTCATCTAGGTCGAGTCTGTAATATATAGAGGGTTACCTTCTTACTTTCTCTAAATTCTTTGTATCATTGGTTGACATTGCGTACCTGAAATAATCTACTTTCCATTTCCATTCCATTTCCATCAGCGAGTCAGCACAGGTTGAGAAACGCTGGGGTACCCGACACCGGATGGTCCGAGGAGACAGGTACCCTAAAAGGTCCGTTGTCAGGACCTCACCTAACGGTAAAGGAAGAGGTCCCCTAGAAGGGCTGGGTCCCTAGCTTGGGCCCAGAGGGTGTAACATCTGTCTGCGAAATGGCAGACTCGGTGGTCCCTTCAGTTCATTGACAATTTTTCTTGATATCTTCACCCCTTAGATCAGTAAGTCGGAGACCTTTCCCGTCTGTTGTCAAATATTAAATTTCGAGACTGTGTTGAAGAAATGAGAAATTTGTAGATGACAAGTACTAGAAAGAGACTTGAAAATTTTTCCGACGACGACTCCCATATTCGTGAAGGATCTCTCTCATGTGTTCCACTACCGAGAAGTTTTAAAACACATGTCTTGACGGGTTGACTTTGTAATTTTCGTAATGATTATGAAACAGATGTCGTCCTGACTGATCGGTAAAACGTTACTTCTCTCTCCGGATAACACTTTTCTGTCCTCGAATAGGGCGTCGGGGTTCGTTGAAGTCTTTCGCCAGGAAGAGTCGATGAATGATTGCTATCCGTACCTGACGACACCGTTGGTTGTGACACCTTCACGGACAGCACCACCCGCGACAAAAACCACAGGGGACTAAGGGACTACTTCTCTACTTCCTCTTTTGTTGTCAACAGTAAGTAAAGAACGAACTTTGACTAAAAATTGGTAATTTCGTCGAAGTTTTAAGAAGAAATTGGAATGTCAACTACAGTGTTACGAAAATGTTGGAAACAGGAGTAGACTAGGTGTTTTCCCGGGGACACCAATACCGACCCCTACTTCTCTGACTCGGAGATCCGGGGTTCATGGAATGTACCACTGTCATCGTTCGGATCCTGATCGCGAGTCCTAAGACCGAGGTAAGGTTTGTTTGGGAACCCGACCTGTTCGTCGTGACAGATCTTTCGTTCTAATGCAAGGTAATGAAAGAAAAGAGGAAAGTTATACAACTGTCACTATTTACCATTTTTACTTCAACAAAGGGGAAGGAAATGAAAGTCTCAACTTTTAAAAACTATGACTCTAATATAAGTATTGAAATGAAAGTGTCATCATTTCGTTGTGATTGTAAATTTAATCATGTAAATCTCCTTTAGTATATACGTGTGGGTGGTGTCCTTGCGTGACTACCTTGTCACTCTTGTGTCCACACCTGTATCGTCGATTCTTGAATAAAAGTTTTCTTAGGAGTAAACTAAGAAAAGCAACAACAATTTTTTGTTCTGTTGTCCGGGTTTTACCTTAGTGACTCGGATTCGAGGTTAGGTGATTTGTCTCTGAGTTGCGTTGGTGTCGAAACCGAGAAGTTCTGTACCTTAGAATTTGGTTAGTCCTTACTAGACTAGTCAAGTCATGTCAAGTCAACGAGTCAGCACATGCTGAGAGGTGCTGGGGTACTTAGCGTCGTGCGGTCCGGAGGTACAGGTAGTGGTAGAGGACCTCAAGTGAGTCTGAGTGCAGGTAGTTCAGGCACTACGGTAGAGTAGGAGCCAGCAGGGGAAGAGGAGGACGGGGGTTAGAGACGATCGTAGTCTCAGAAAAGGTTACTCAGTTGAGAAGAGTACTCCACAGGTCTCATGACCTCGAAGTCGAAATCGTAGTAAGGAAGGTTCCTTGTGGGTCCCAACTAGAGGAAGACTTACCTGACCAACCTAGAGGAACGTCAGGTTCCCTGAGAGTTCTCAGAAGAGGTTGTGGTGTCAAGTTTACGTAGTTAAGAAGCCGCGAGTCGGAAGAAGTGTCAGGTTGAGAGTGTAGGTATGTACTGGTGTCCTTTTTTGGTATCGGAACTGATCCACCTGGAATCAGCCGTTTCATTACAGAGACGAAAACTTATATGATAGATCCAACCAGTATTGAAAGGAAGGTTCCTCATTCGTAGAAAATTAAAGTACCGACGTCAGTGGTAGACGTCACTAAAACCTCGGGGGGGGGTTTTATTTCAGACTGTGACAAAGATGATAAAGGGTAGATAAAGGGTACTTCACTACCCTGGTCTACGGTACTAGAGGTAAAAGACTTCCAACTCGAAATTCAGTTGAAAAAGTGAGAGGAGAAAGTGGAAGTAGTTCTCCGAAAAATCAAGGAGAAGTGAAAGACGGTATTCCTACCACAGTAGACGTATAAACTCCAATAACTATAAAGAGGGTCGTTAGAACTAAGGTCGAACACAAAGAAGGTCAGGTCGCAAAGAGTACTATATGAGACGTATCTTCAATTTATTCGTCCCACTGTTATATGTCGGAACTACCTGAGGAAAAGGATAAACCTTGGTCAGACAACAAGGTACAGGTCAAGATTGACAACGAAGGACTGGACGTATGTCTAAAGAGTTCTCCGTCCAATCCACCAGACCATAAGGGTAGAGAAAGTCTTAAAAGGTATCAACTAACACTAGGTGTGTCAGTTTCCGAGACCGTATCAGTTATTTCGTCTTTATCTACAAAAAGACCTTGAGAACGAAAAAGGTACTAGGTCGCCTACAACCGTTAAACTAGAGACCAAGGAGACGGAAAGGATTTTGGTCGAACTTGTAGTCCCTCAAGTGCCAAGTACATAACGACTTCCGACCGAACCTCTTAAAACTCGTAATGAAATGATCGTACACTCTACTCACGTTAACACGCCATCAAACTCGTAAGAAACCGTAACGGAAAGAAACCTTAACCTTACTTTTGACTGGAAAAGGTCAGGACACCGGTGACGACTCAAAAGGTTTGAACGACCGTATAACTCACGTCGTGAAAGTGTCATAGTAGAAAGTCCTAAACTTTGTCGAGATGACCTTACGGTAGTGGAGGTGATCGAAACAAGCATCACTACGAAAGATTCCGGGTGAACTTAAGTGTAAGGTCCTACAGACCGAGATCTACTCACTAGTGTAGTAGTACTAATAGACCCAGCACTTCTAGAAAAAACATGTCAAGAAGGCACATAAGAACGGTGGAGAAGAATTATAGAAGACGAAGACAATTCAGGTATGGTAAAGACAGGAAATAGCTCGGGTAGAAACGTACTTTACAAGGGAACCATAGAGATTAAAAGAACTTCTCTAGAGATCAGAAAGGGTAAGACAACAAAAGGAGCTAAAGAAACGTAACTAGTGACTTCTTCCGAAAGAATAGAGAAGAACGATAAGAAACCTTGAGACGTAAGTCTACGAATATAGAAGGGAAAAGAGGAAACGAAAAGCGAAGAGAAGAAAAGTGTCGATAAACATTCCGGAGGGGTCTGTCGGTAAAACGAAAAAACGTAAAGAAAAGGTACCCCTACCAGAACTAGGGACTGAGGATATGTTACGGTGTTTGGAGTAAGGTATCAAGTAGTCCGTGAGATCGATAGTCTAGATCTGGGAATTTAGATAAAGAGTGAAGGTGACATATTAGTATTCTCTAAAATATATCCAGTATGGACTTACCAGATCGCCAAAAGGGATGAAAGAAGTTAAACTCAGACTTAAACCGTTATTCCTCAAGTACTAGACTCGGTGTCAGTCGAGGACCAGAACAAAAACAACTGACATATCTCGAAGAGGTAGAAACCGACGTTTCTTATATTAGTTAGACTAAAGCCACAACTGGTAGACCACTACAGGTACACATCTCAGAAGAGAACACAACAACTTTCTCCCACAAACGATACTGGTCACGTAAAAGAACCGTTTTGAGATAATTAGAAACGGGACGAAATAAGGCGTAAGGTTCCGGTTTAAACGGACAATGAGGTCCACAAAGAACTGAAGGATGAAAACATAAGGTCAGGGGATATTACTTTTCCTGTAGAAAAAAACCACAATCAAGATTTTCTAGAACATCCAGAAGTATTTCGGGCAGTTGAAGTCAAAGAAGTCGCAATGGGTCCCTAGCTTAGGTCCGGAGGGCGTAACGTCCGTCTACGAAATGGTAGAGTACGGTGAGTTAAATACTTGACGACCTATATCGGTTATTCTAGAAATTTTAAATTAGTCGACTTAAAATAATTGTCATAACTGTATAAAAAAAGACAAATATATCTCATGTACATATGACATCTTTTGAACCATTTAAGTCTTTGTGTGTTTCTTTTATTTTTGTTAGATATTAGAGTGGTGGCTTTTTATTTGTAGTTATCATACTACATAAATAAGGATCGGGACAAAGATATATGTATTTGAACAGTCGAAAAAGTAGAAAAGATTTTTTTTTTTGTAATTACTATACTAAACCGTTAAAGGAAAAGAGTGAATCGTATGTGTAAAGGAATATGAGAAGTTTTCTTAGAGGTTTTGTTTATGGTGATCGTCATACTTATACGGTCGAAACGTAGGAACGGTTGTTCTCCTCTACTCGAAAGAGTTAGAAATAGTTACCCTACCCCCCGTAAATCCCTTTCCCCTTACGGTAGAGTGCCAACAAAAGTAATCGTAAATAACTAATGGCCCTTCGTCTTTAAGTTGTAAAAGATATCTAAACATAACCGGCAAATAAAACAAACTAAAACTACTTAACGGAGAAAATCTAACGAACGAATAAAAGGATCAGACACCACAAGAATAAGAGGAATAATAAAACATTTTTGGCTGTTGTCATGAAAGGTCAACATACATACACTGTGATATCTTATATTTTGAAGAGAGGTCTCTTCATCATTTACTGGTTCTTTTTCTCTTTGAGTCCGGTGTCAATTGTGACTCTTTTTTTTAATGACAGAGGAGTTCCGAGAGTAGAGGGATGGATAGTAGGACTTTTACGTTCTGACAAGTACCTAAACGATCTCCCTATTCGTTCAGTCTACAGTGTTAGTACCCTAGAAGAGTAACCGATTCGTAAAGAAGGAGAGACTTTAGTTCTAACATGTCTAACAAATTAAGGGACGAGTATTCCTGACGAAAATTATACACTAAACTTTAGAAAAAGAGGTCGTTTCAAAAAGTGAAAGGAAACTTTTATAAAATAGAGAATTTAAAAAATCAAATTTTTACAGGAGAATGGTCGGAGGATAAAGGGAATTCCGCATTGGACAACACACATAAGTTTGACACAAGGAAGATCAAATCGGAAGTAAAGACTTTATTAAAAAGACTATAGAGATTAAGAACGGACTCAGGACAGTGGATGAAGACCCTAAAATTTTAAGAGTAAATACAAGGGTAAAGTACAGAAATACAATAAAAGAATTACCATTATCCACCGACGTCAAAACTAGACACTCTTACAATTCTTTGTAAGAGTGTCTTATCTCGAGTACAATATCCCTATAATAAGACGAGGAACGAGAACATTATTGAAACGTACCTGGAACTATGAAAAGATAACAAATAAAAATACACTTTAAACGAAAAGGTTTGAAAATCTGTTTTCTCACCAAGTTCCACCGAAAGGATTGAAGTACCTTGAGTGAGGAGACGACACTCCTAAGTTTTTTCGTCCCCCCGAAGACGGACGAAGGACTAAGACAAGATCGGGATGAAAATAGACTTAGAAGAGAGGTAACGAAAAAGAAAAAAAAAATTACATAAATAAACCGACATGACCCAGGATCGACGACGTGAACCTGAGGAATCAACGCCGAACGCCCTAGATCAAGGGACGGGTTCCTAGATTGGGTCCGGGAACCGTACTCTCGTGGTCCAGAATCGGTGACCTGGTGGTCCCTTCAGGGATTGGAAGTGAAGATTATAGGAATTGGAGGAGTTAAAATTAAGGTGAGGGTCGTCCAAGGAGAACCGCACCCCTGGAGAGACTCTTCCAGTAGTATCTCCTACCCAGAGTTTTCAAGTATCTTCGTTCTTACGAGGTCAAGAAGATCAGGGGTAGTAGTTGGGGAAATGAGTCGGTTAATTTTGTCCGTTTTACGAAACGTCAAGGTCGAACTGGACGGCATAAAGAGTACTTGTAGACAACCGATGAGACCCCAAGAGAGTGAGAGTCTCCGTCTATAATAAGGTAACGAAGGACCAAAAGAGGGTACGTTTACAACTGTGGTACGTTCGACCCAGGTGTGGACGAATATGAACCCTCCAAGTGCTTCTAGAAAAAAGTTGACCAAAATAATATTCATAATAGATATTCAAACAGATAAAATAGATCAAAGAGACAAAGATATCTAGAGCCTTCTCTAAGTTCTCGATACGACGTCGGTAGAGGAAGAGATGTTATTGAACGATGTATTTATGAGGAACTTGTCTCTCGTAGAGGACATAATGATCAAAAATAAAATAAACACTTACGGATGTATTCTGTTATGTCAATTAAAAAGTAAAATTTATGGAGATATTAAAGGGGAAATTTTCGTATTGTTTAAGTGTCAACAACAAAAGATTAATTTTTTTTGGTTCAATGAAGTGACCCATCCCTGACTCCCATAAACAAAAATAGGTGTAGGTAATTGAGTTAGTGGTATTTGACTCAGTGTTCGTGTGACGATTACTTTTCTACACGGTCTCCTTTACATTTTTCGTGTCGGATGATCTTTAGACCGGTCTAATACCGAACCTCTTATCCTGGGTGTTAGGTGCTGTTTCGACAGTTTTCACTGTCCATTCTGAACCTCGTCCCCAGACGTTTGTGACATACATTTCCCGGTTTGTCACTTATAAAACCTGATGTTCGGTGTGTCATAAACGACGTTCCTAAGTTGAGATTTATAGGATTGTCGTGGGAGTCGCAGTCGTGACACGGATCGTGTATTTTCTGTGAGTTATGAAGGGAGAAAGTAGGTTGTTTTTAAATTATACTGCAGAGAATGGTGAACAAGACGAGACCCGATAAGGAAAGTAAATGAGTAAGTGAACAGACAAAACCGGTGTGACCCGGAAGTAACGATATGGACCCGAAAAAGATCAACGCCACTCTCCCCTGACGAGAGATCGACGCCGCATACCCGAGGAGTGTCCGTGGAACGCCACCGAAGAGAACAACGCCTCGTGCCCGACGTCCGTGCGTCCGAAGTCGTCGACGTCGTGTGTCCGAGTCATCGACGCCACGTCCCCGAATCAACGAGACGGTGTACACCCTAGAAGGGTCTGGACCCTAGCTTGAGTACAGGGAGTGTAACCGTTCGCCTGAGAATAAGTAGTGATCTGGTGGTCCCTGTAAGGACCCGACACAGATAGTCAGGGAGTGAGGAGAAGTCTGAGAATGTGTTTATGTCGTTTCACGTCTCTTCCCGTCTTTTCAAAACCTCATTCAGTCTAGTCTCATTCAGTTTAAAGTCAAGACAGTGAATGACCAAAACTGGAATTGATACGGGGGTTTGGAGAGACTCGGAGATTTTACCACCGTCAGAGTGGATGAAGTGTCTTAACAATTTGGTCTGTTAGGTCCATTTCGTGGACTCTGGTCTGTACACCGTCCGTAAATTTTTTATAATCTGAGAAGAAGAGAGAAAAATAAGTTGTTTACAAGTAAGGAATAAAGAACACAAGTAGTACTGCTTTCCATGTCCACTATGTCGTGACTCGTAGTGACAGATCAACCCTTTTTAAGTGACAATCGTATATAGATTGGATAGGTCCACTTCCTACACTTTCCGTCGATCGAGAAGGAAGAACAGTTTTGTGACCTGTCACGGATGAATCTCACGGAACCCGTCTCAAAACCTCTCACCAAAGGTGGACCTCGTCTTCCCGAATGGACACTGGAAGGAGGTAGTCTAAGGTTTGTACTCGTATGATGGATCGGCGGTCTTTCTTAGACTCTCGAGTCTCGTCAGACACGGAGTGACCACCACTCGGACCGGTTCGGCTAGTTCCTACCCACTGGACCGTACTGTGGAAACCTTCCGACAAATTACAGGGTTGATCGGACAGCCTCTAGTTAGGATTGGAGAATTGAATGGCCGACCACGACAAGGGACCGGAAAGAACCCAACGAAACCTCGACACATGACCTTCTTGAGTAAAGGTACCGGTCGTCGACGGACTAGGTCAGGTTTTTCTCTCCGGTTAGACCATGACAACGTCTTTTACTTTTGCTGGAAAGTAAACTGTGTAAAGTTTGGACCCTAATAATGTTTACGACGAGTACGAGGTGGGAACTTGTTTAGGGAGGAGTTGATATGTAGGGTGGTGAGCTATAGTCTTCGTCGTCGATTCATAGAAACTTTAGTTCTAACATAAAGACTAGACCCGTCGTGGTTTGCCGGAACGGGGAGGTGTCCTGAGACCAGTTCCACAGAGAGAGAAGACCCGGAGGCAAAGAAGTAGACATATAATTCCCCTAATCGGGTCCACAGGAGAAGTTTGACATGTAAGAATGAAAATCGTTCAGTATCAAAGGATCAAAAATGATCAAATAATGTGACTTCATTTCAATATAATGTCCCTTAAGGACCACCATGTCACCAATCCCGAGACTCGAAAGTTTTCTTTTTTTTCTTTCTTTTTATTATAACAGTGGAAAATTTTTTTTGACATAATATTCGAATGAGGTAGTTTGTATTAGGGTAGATACTGAGGTAGGAAGTACCGTCTTACTAAGAAAATACTACTTAGAATACGGGGTCGATAAGGTGACTTTAACGAGAATGATTTCAATGGTTGTTAGAGAAACAATTACTTGTCGAACAAACAGAAATAGAATAAACCGAAAGTAGGACGGAAAAATGTGACAGTTGATTAAACAAGAAGAAATTTGTTTGAGAAGAGAACTGAAGACACCCCTATAGACGTTCCCACCCTTCTCCCCGACCGGGTTTCTTCTCCAGTTGTTTACAATTACCCTAGGGAGCGAATAACAGAAAGGTAGAGAGACCGAGTAAATTGAGGAACAAGAGAAGATGGTGACAGGTTGGAAATTCGTAGGTACGAGGTTCTAAATAAGAGAAGAAACCGTTAGATTAAATAAATGGAACTATAGTCACGATAGGTTTACGACTACTACGAGTTTAGTCATAAAGATCGTGTTTTAAAGAAGACTTACAGTCTGTTGTGTCTACAAGGTGTTCCTTCTGTTTACGTTGTACAGGTTTGGTTTCCAACATAAAAGGTCACAGGTGACGGGGTATTTTGGACATAAATGAGAACACGAAGAAGAGGGACTTACTGTAAAACACAGTCCCAGGAGTTCTGGTGGAAGTCCGAGTCACTAAACGATCTTCCTGAGTGACCCGAATTGTGTATCAATATCGTATTATATATATTATAATATGAGTCCCGATCCTAGATAATTTTGTTTTCCTATGTGTCGTTTTACTCGTTTCCCTTTTCCACGTGACCTCGTTTCAGGTTTCCTTTGGTCCTTGTTTGAAGGTTCTCAGGAGAGGGTTACCTCACTATGTCCTGTACAATTTAAGGAGGTGGTTATTCAACATTATTGCAGACTCACACCAGACAATCCTTTCCAGTGATCTGTAAGTCACGGGTTCCAAAAAATAACACCCGGTCAGTGTGTCTTCCACGAAGGAACACCGAGTCGTTATTTCTTAGACGGACGATTGTGTTCTCTGTCTCCAAACTAGGGATCCAACCCTTCTACGGGACCTCTTCCTTTATGGGTAAGGTCATAAGAACAGACCCTTTAAGGTTCCGGTCTCCTCGGACCACCCGATGTCAGGTACCCCAACATTTCCGACCTCTGTTGAATCGCTGATCTCTCGTTGTCAGTGTATCTTTGGAAGATTGTACATGGTTTTAAGAACTGAGAGTCACAACCGTTAATACTTATTTCGACGATCTTTGCAATTGTATATATATATATATCTGAGGGTCTTCTGTCAAGTCAAGTCAAGTCAAGTCAGCGAGTTAGTACAGGCTGAGAAACGCTGGGGTACTTAGCGTCGTGCGGTCCGGAGGGACAGGTAGTGGTTGAGGGTCTCAGATGGGTTTGGGTACAGGCAGTTCAGTCACTACGGTAGGTCGGTAGAGTAGGAGAAAGCAGGGGAAGAGGAGGACGGGGGTTAGGAAGGGTCGTAATCGCAGAAAAGGTTACTCAGTTGAGAAGCGCACTCCACCGGTTTCATAACCTCAAAGTCGAAGTTGTAGTCAGGAAGGTTACTTGTGGGTCCTGACTGACGGAAATCCTACCTGACGAACCTAGAAGAACGTCAGGTTCCCTGCGAGTTCTTCTTTCTGTTCCAAGTCATATTTGGTATAGTAAACGTGTTTGTCAACTCCGTGTCACTCGACGAGAATAGTAAACACCTTTCGAAATATAGTGACACCGTTTGACACCGACAGTTAGTTCAAGGGTAGACGGTCGTTTCCCAGTTGGAACATTCGTCCTGAAAGATTCCTATTGTCAGAGTCCAAGTTTACGTCCGATGACAATGTGTCACCTTGAAAATTAAAGAGTATATTCCGTGTTAGAAAGATTAGAGGTCAGAAACCTATACGATCAGAGAGACAGACTTTGTAAGAAGGGGACCTTCGACGAAGAATTAAAGTTTCTGATCCAATCGACTAGAAGGATGTCCGAGGGTCTCTTGAGACATGAAGTAAGTAAGTTCTTTATACGTGGTATGGGATACAATTCACGATGTATATGTGGTCACTCGTTTTGACCCAAGACAAAAGTTCGTTGAACATATGACATTGTTCCCTTAATCTATGTGTGATATATTGACATTGGATATTGTACTCTATATATCGTTCACCGACAATATACCTCATGTTGTATATCTAGTACAATTGTGTGATACCTCATTTGTATCTCTAATTATTTTCAATAAGTCGACAAATAGTAGATTGTACCATTAGCTAATAACTAATACTAGTGATGAACTGACATACCCAAAGGATCCACCGAGTCGCCATTTCTTAGGAGGACGTGACGTCCTCTTCCTTTACCGATGGGTGAGGTCGTAAGAACGGACCCTTTAGGGTCCCTGTCTCTTCGGACCACCCGATATCAGGAACCCCAACGTTTTCTCAGGTTGTATTGAATCGCTGATTTGATATAAAAGGGATACCAGACCATACATTGTCCGAGTTATTCACTGAGTTTCAGAATAAATCGACTCGAGGTGAAGAGGTTTCGGTAGAAATCAAATCCATTTCATTTATAACTTCGAAGGGTTGTTGAAAAAAACCGATAAAGGGTATCTATTAAAATTACATATTATGTATGATCTAAAATGTTTTATTTAAATTATACTATAATTATGGAACAAAAGAGTTCCATCACTCATATGACACTCAAAGGACATTTATCCCGGTCGTTACGGATGAAATTACCTGATTCTCCAAAGTTACTCTAATGTTTGTATCTGTCGTCACGACCGGATGAGGTGTAATTCTATAGTTGTTTGCGATTACTTTAAAGTTCTGGTTCTCTAGAGGAAAATGGATCCCGTTAGTCTCGTCCAAGGGATTTTCTTAAAATTCTAGGATCCTCTCAACTCGTTACGGAAATTGAAACACTTTTTAAACGTTTCGAATTTTGGAACAATTCTAATTGTCTAATACGTGTTTAGCACTTACAGGAACAATCGAAGTCATTTGATACTCATGACTGAAATGACAAAATTAAAACGTCTAAAAAAAAAGTAGTCTTTCTGTTCTCATAATATCCATTTGATACGAGGTATCTACGGGATTTCCGGTCGGTTGACTACTGACGTCCAGTTAGGTTTTCAGTCCAGTTGGGTTAATAGAAAGTCTAATTTCGATAAAAGATAATTAAAAATTTTACTTGAGATGTGTCTGTTCCCCGTGTCCAAAAAAAAAGATTTAATAATGTAAAAGATGAAGATTTCACAAGAGTTTACATGTAACTGTAGCTGTAACTTCAACGAGTCAGCACAGGCTGAGAAACGATGGGGTACCTGACATCGGGTCCGAGGAGGCAGGTACCTTAAAAGGTCCGTTCTCATGACCTCACCCAACGGTAAAGGAAGAGGTCCTCTAGAAGGGTTGGGTCCCTAACTTGGGTCCAGAGGGCGTAACATCCGTCTGCGACATGGCAGACTCGGTGGTCCCTTCAGGGTTTACATGTATAGGGGGATTAATGAAGTCGTTCTCACTCAAACGATTGAGGTCTGAAGTCAGAGATTCAAATATTAAGTATCCTTTTCAGTAATGTCGTAATCAGTGTAAATTTTTCATTTACGGTTACGTAAATCCATAGTTTCAGGAATAGATTGGAATCAAAATATAAGGAAAAGAAAAGAGTAAGTTTTGTCTTTATATGTGTAAATCCTATATAGTTATGTAAAATTGTTTACCCCTAAGAAAAACAACAACTTCATGAAGAAAAGGTTTGACAACATAGTTTGTAAATGAAGATAATATTATTCTTCCGTATACCCATCAGTCCGTATACTTTAGACGAACGGACTAAAGTTTACGTCCAAGAAGATGAAAAATCGACAAACTGGTACTTGTTCGATGGAGAGACTCGTAATAAACGTTTTACTCTAATTATCATTTTTGACGGAGTCTCTCATCATCTCTCTTTAATTTATGCTATAACGTATACAGTATGAATCATATCGTGGACCGTGTCTCATTCATGTGTTATACAAAATATGTGTCCACATGTGTAGGATAATGGAATTTTTACAGTCAAGTTGAGTCTATGGGGATCTTCCTTCTTTCGTACGAACTAGTTACTTGTTCGACTGGACCTTGATACTTGACTATAGTCGTATTTATGTTTCGATGTTCTACCCCTCTTCAGAGTTTCTAGTGATTCTTGTTGGGGTAATAAATTATCTGACCCCACACCTCTCGGTTCCTACCCTTCACTCACTGAAGTTTCAGTGTAAGGATTGACCCCCGTCTTTGTTGAAGTCTTAGCTCCGTAAAGGTATAGAAAATATCTTGAATTTTTACGAAAGACTACTAGTCAAGATTTAAAGGAAAAAGACGGAGATGTTACCCCTAAATAGTAATGATACGATTAGTCTGAACAGATGTATATTGAAAATGTATTAGATTTTGTGTTCATATATAATGACCGGGGGATTTTTACGAAAAGCTAATAATAATGACCTGACAACGTAAGGTAATGATTTGACCTTCAAAAGGTCACCGTCGTTGACACGGAATAAGGATAGAAACAGTCGACTTCGGTTCATGGTATGTAGACCATCTGTAAGTGTATAAAGAAGTAAAGTCAGAGTTTCGCCTCTTTCCCGGTTCTGGGGGGTTTTTTCGTAGGACTAATAATGAAATAATGAAGATCCAATTGGTACCTGGTTCTCCTGACTTTTTAACCTTGTGTTTAATAATTAGTAGATCTGTCGGTAGGATCCATGGTTATGAGGGTGAAGAAAATCCGAACTGATAGAATTTATCTTAGTTCCTTCAGTGTGTAAATTCAGTACGTGCGTACACGATCAACGAGTCAGTACAGACTGAGAAACGTTGGAGTGCCTGACGTCGGGCGGTCCGAAGAGACGGGTACCCTAAGAGGTTTGTTCTTATGACCTCACCTAACGGTAAGGGAAGAGGTCTCCCAGAAGGGTTGGGTCCCTGGCTTGGGACTAGAGGAAGTAACGTCCATCTAAGAAATGGGAAACTCGATATCCCTTCAGTTCTATGATAGTTGATGTTTGACCGAGATCGTTTCTCATAACGGTCTCTGTTGTTGTCCCGTAAACGGCGACGGAGACGCCTCTAACTTGGGACACGACGACGTCGACAACTGGAAATTGTCGAGGACTCCCTCAAGTCCGACCTCACTCCGTGAGACACGAGGTCCTATAGACCACCCTGTCCAGAAGTCTCTCAACCTATAAAAGTCCTTGACTAAAGTACTAGGGTACTTTACCCTAACACACCTAGTGTTATTTGACACCTTTTAAGACTTTCTCTACCCTTATGGTCTGGTGGACTGGACGGAGAACTCTTTGGATATACGTCCAGTCCTTCGTTGTCAATCTTGACCTGTACCTTGTTACCTGACCAAGGTTTATTCTTTTCCTCATGCAGTTCCGACATATGACAGTGGGACGAATAAATTGAATATACATCTCATGTAGTCTCTTTACGATCTGACCTTCTTCGTGTTCGACCTCAGTTCTTACGGCCCTCTTTATAGTTATTGGAGTCTATGCGTCTACTGTGGTGGGAATACCGTCTTTCACTTCTCCTTGACTTTTCGGAGAACTACTTTCACTTTCACCTCTCACTTTTTCAACCGAATTTCGAGTTGTNCTTTTCCTCATGCAGTTCCGACATATGACAGTGGGACGAATAAATTGAATATACATCTCATGTAGTCTCTTTACGACCTGACCTTCTTCGTGTTCGACCTCAGTTCTTACGGCCCTCTTTATAGTTATTGGAGTCTATGCGTCTACTGTGGTGGGAATACCGTCTTTCACTTCTCCTTGACTTTTCGGAGAACTACTTTCACTTTCACCTCTCACTTTTTCAACCGAATTTCGAGTTGTAAGTCTTTTACCTCTAGTACCGTAGACCAGGGTAGTGAAGTACCCTTTATCTACCCCTTCGTCACCTTTGTCACAGTCTAAAATAAAACCCCCCGAGGTTCTAGTGACATCTACCACTGACGTCGGTATTTTAATTTTCTACGAATGAGGAACCTTCTTTTCAATACTGGTCGGATCTATCGTATAACTTTTCGCCTCTGTAATGAAACGGTTGTTTCCAGGTAGATCAGATCCGATACCAAAAAAGTCATCAGTATATACCTGCACTGTCAACCTGACACTTCTTTCGACTCGGGTCTTCTTAATTACGAAAACTTGACACCACAACCTCTTCTGAGAACTCTCAGAGAACCTGACGTTCCTCTAGGTTGGTCAGGTAAGACTTCCTCTAGTTGGGACCCTAAAGAAACCTCCCTTACTAAGACTTCGACTTTGATGTCATGAAACCGGTGGAGTACGTTTCTCAACTGAGTGACCTTTTTTGAGACTACGACCCTCCATAACCCCCGTCCTTCTCTTCCCCTGCTGTCTCCTACTCTATCGACCTACCGTAGTGACTGAGCTACCTGTACTCAGACTCACTTGAGGCCCTCGACCACTACCTGTCCCTCCGGACCGCACGACGCTAAGTACCCCAGCGTTTCTCGGTCTGTGTTGACTCGCTGACTTGACTTGACTTCCCGTATGATCAACTGGTAGTTGGACACGAAAGGTTGACTACATCTAGGATGAAGTCTCGGTAGGGGACCGGGTTTGATCTTTGAAAGGTTCCTGTGACGTTAACGCT
Source organism: Capra ibex (assembly GCA_006410555.1). Lineage (NCBI taxonomy): Eukaryota > Metazoa > Chordata > Mammalia > Artiodactyla > Bovidae > Capra > Capra ibex. Next base: position 120,439 of record SJYO01042875.1, read on the forward strand.
TATGTAGGACGGGGTGAACCTCATTACGAAACCCCATTATGTCTTGGAATCCTTCTTTCAGTAAACCGAAAGATTCCATCTGTGACTATCAACTCGAAACAAGTCGACCTTGGGACCCCCCCGTATCGACTCCAGTCGTAACATCCTACTGGTTGTCCAGATTAAGACGTGTCTTATGTTTAATTTACCTAGACCAGAATCAAGGACCACCAAATTAATTAGTATTACCGACTGAGTTACTATATAAGTGTCCTTTTAAACGGTCTTCAGTCTGTCACATCTTCACTCCCCACCTATAAGAACCCTTCCATCAGAAGTTATCGTATGGATATATAGAACATTGTCAAATATAGGACCTGGTAGAAAAGTGTGTACAAGTACACCGTTCTGACTCGTTGACTTGACTTGACTTGACTTGACTAAAGTACTAGGGTTAGAATAGTAGAGAAGTATAGATCTTTTCGTAATTTAGGGAAGTACTACTGTAGTCTAGGAAAGTTGATAGTCTTTTGGAGAACATTTCATTCGAACTAACGTAACTTGAGGGGGAAGTGGTTTTAGAATATACAACTGGAAGGGACTTACGGAGAAGACTCGTCAGAGAGTCTCGATAGACTCCACGACGGAGAGTCCGACGTCAGGAGTAAAACGGAGTTTATTTTGAATTGAGCGTCGAGAGTACAACACGTAGAAAAAGTCACCTCTTATGAATGTTTAATATTCATTATATGTTCTCCCTGACTTTTCGTCGGCGTCACGAGTGACAGTACACAAGATGAAGGAGTGTCCCTTGGTCTTGTCCTTGTCGACTTAGTCCTTTACGACCACTTTGGAAGACATAAGAGTCGGAATTTGAGTTTTCAAGAGACATATAGGAACAAAGCTTCGGAAAAAAAGTAAGTTAATCGACAACGGACACAAATCCCCGCCTCAGAGTACGGGTGTTGATCGAAGAGTTCTGGAACTTTTCGGACCTGTCCTTTCGTCGTAGCGACTCGGTGGTTCTTGAATAGAGTCCGGTCCTTACACCCCTTCTCGTGTACTGACAATAATAGATAAGTCCTTAAAAGTCAGTCGTCACAAACAACGTGGTTTAAGCCTTCGGGCTTTGAGATGAATTATAAGATTAAATTATTGGATATACCCTTTTCTTAGACTTGTTGTGACGGTTAGTTGATATGAGGTTATATTTTATTTTTAATTTGAAGGGAGGTTGTGAAAGTGGATCACTTCTTACACTTAGATTTCGTGTGAAACATTTGAAAGTTTTCCATGTCGGTAAACGTTTTGTCCAACAATTCTTTTTTTGTAAGTAGGTTTACCGACTGATGTGTCAGTTGTCGTTGTCCGACCTACACACCTTTATAATCACTTACGAAACCCACGTCATCCTTTTTTTCCTTGGTTTCTAACGAATTGAGATTTTATTGACTCGTTGGTTTTCTTGAGTTCTACTTTGATTCACCTACGTCCGGTAGGTTCACTCCCGTTCCCACCTTGTCCCGTCACTCCTACTTTTCTCTTGAATCTTACCGATTATATCTTGATCAGTGACACATTCAGTTTTCTAGGATAAATTCTCGTTTTGTCTCGGTCGCGGTAAAATTCAGTTAACTTGAGAGGTGGTCCTGATCTTCGTTAGACTCTCGTGCGTCTCGTCGAATTAGTAGAGACATTGGAGATTCGCAAATCATCTTATTCCTAACATCCTAACATATGACCACAAAAGGAGTAAGGACCCATGGAAGGATTTACCAATTTGTCTATAAGTTTCTTGCACTTTCACTTTCAGAGAGTCAGGGACGCGACTGAGATATATGAGGTAACCGAGTCTGCCATTTCGCAGACAGATGTCACACTCTCTGGACCCAAGTTAGGGACCCAACCCTTCTAAGGAACCTCTTCCTTTACCGTTGGGTGAGGTCATGAGAACGGAACTTTTAGGGTACCTACCTCCTCGAACCACGTCTGATGATAGGTACCCCAGTGTTTCTCAGCCCGTGCTGACTCGCTGAAGTTAAAGAAAGATATGTCAGGTACCTTAAGAGGTCCGGTCTTCACCAATTTGTCTACAAGTTTCTTTCCGAGACGTTTGTAGTCTTAAACCGTCAAGTGTTCAGACTTCCGTCAGTTCGACAGATGGCTGTGTAATGTTCTCTTTTCCAATTTTACTAATGACCTTCTCTGTTCCGGGACTGAGAAATTTTGGACACACACACACACACGCATGTATATATGTATCTGACCCCTGTCCCCTGTCGTTAACATCAAAGAATGTACCCGAGATTCGAAATCTCTCGTTAAAGTGTCAATAGTAAGTGAGTCGTCCGTGGAAGATCTCGTCAGTGACACACGGTCCATGACACGACTCGCGACCTGTCGTCCTTGTCTGACTTGTCAGGCACAGGATAATCCCGAATATTAGATCATCCAAGCCACACGTTTCTATTTCCATTTGTGTGGGTCAACACCCCTATTCTTTCTCTTTCGTCAAATAAGACGGACCCCGACACCCTCTTCCCTTTCGTGGCTCGATCCGGTACTTCCTACCACTTCGACTGGGTGGTCCCGGTTAAGACTACCCAGTTGCAGAACAGGTGCCTCGTCTCTTTCGGAGTATAGCCGTGACCACCTGAGTATTTTTAAGAATCCATAAAAATAGTTGTTAGTATGGGTAAAGTGTCGTCCTCTTTGACACTGGGTCTTTTGTTTTCAAGGTTGGGACACCAGTATGACGCGAAGTCCCCTCTACAGTCCACGTCTTAGGCCCACCTGTCTGAGTCGTGTCAAAGTCAAGACAGGTCTAAGGCCCTGGACATGTCGTGGCCTTACGCCGTTCCCAGAGCCCTGGGCCTTCAACCCTTCTCCAGACGTTTCTCTCGCTGGGGGAGGCTGGCTAGACGGTCCGAGAGTCGGTGCGGGAGAACGGGATGCGAAGACGTGAGTGGGCGGCGATCCGCTCTCCTTCAGCCATAGCAGAAGCAGAGGTCGTGGCTTGTAGCGCGGCGGAAAGCGGGGCGAAGCCCCTCCTTCAGCCTCGCAAAGGTCTCTGAAAGTTGCGGCCGCGGCATTTTACGGCGCCGCCGCGCGACGAAAGGCCGTTCCGCTTGAGAGAGTACCAATAACCCGGTCCTCCTCTGATCCGACACCTCTTCCACCTCGTTTCCGTTTACTCTCCTGGACCGCCCGCTCCGGACTACTCACTGCATTCGAAGAAGACGGGAGTCTCCGCCACTCTTGCCGTCCGCGAGTCTTTGAGACCCGCCGCTAACCGGTCGCTCAGTCCCCCGCCCCATCCCCGCCCTTAGCTGCGAAGCCACCGCCAGAGCCTGTGCAGCGCTCCCAGTCTTCACCTCCCCGAAGACTTCTCAGGACCTCCACACTGCCTAATTCCTAGACTCTCTCTCCGTGGCCACCGCCCTGAGCTAGACCTTTCCATTCCGGAGAAGACGAGGAGAGCGTTGGGCCCGTGCTTGTGTCAGGAAAGAAGAGGCCCTGCCCCTGGAGGTGCGGTGAGACGAGGCGCTTTCCTCTTTCCCGGGCCCTGGCCTCCAGACCTCTGGGCTCGAAAGACGGGTCGGGGGTAACCCTGTATTGACCTCACTGGAACCCAGTCCCACAACGCACGGAGGCAAAGGGACAGATATTTTGCTCAGACTAGGGGGACGGCGGACAAGGGACACCGGCGGGAGCGATAAACAAGTTGCTCGACAAACAGGTCACGAAATCACACGACCGACCAGTTCTTCGAAATTCTGGAGTCTCCAGTAGGTCAAGTTAGGGTCAGAGGAGCATTAGGGTCTGAGGTGTTTATACCTTTCTGTCCTTGAGTCGTGAACCTACTGATCAGGCTCCAGTGTGTCTCATTTCCCGACTGACTCCGACCTAGGGACCAAAGAACTAATCCCTGAATCGTTCGACGGAACCAGTTGTTCTTACAATAGTTGGGAATTCATGACACATGAGAATGTCTCACCCGTGTGGAGACCTCTCTTCAAGGAAGGGATCACAGGTGGATGCGTCCTCTCGACCCTCGCCCACTACCTCTCCTCCTTTAAAGTCTTCGACTTTAGGGACCGGGGTCGGAACCGGACCCAAAACGAATTAGAACAGTGCTTAGATTCAGTTGTAGTAAACAACAGCTGAAGAGAGGTCAAACGTGGGAGAGATAGACTATATTCGTAAAGAAACCAATTGGACCACCCCAAAAAAAACCTTGTTAAAGACCCATCCGGATTGAATCGGCTTCCTCCACACCTATTCGTCTTATACAGGGTGGAATCGAAGAAATGTGTCTAGAGTTAGTATAATCCTGTTGTGCACAGGGAATGGACTTTCAAAATTAGACAATTGTACTCATGCCTCACTTCACCAACCATTGAGGAAGGGTCTCAAAATTACGGAGAATCGTGAATCGAACAAGACGAAAATAATATCAAACACACGGAGATAATTTACCATTTGAGTTCCTGCTACTGTCAAAATAAGGAGGACCACAGAGGACACAGCGCCTCGTGACACAGGAGAACGGACATTACCCAAGAGCAAATGAGCAAACAATCTAACTCATCACGTTAAGTCGGAACAAAGGAATAAGGAATTAAATGGGAGAATCGTATAAAAAAGGGGTACACTGGGTTTCTCGGGTCGTTACCGAGAACGGAACAGAAGGTCTTTCTATTTTCACGACATGATCGACACTTGACAGACCCATCGAATCAGAGAAAAAAAGTCAACTTCTACTGAAATTACAACAAATTTCGAGATCCCCTCCCCCTTTTCCTTCTTGCCCTATCGATCTTTATAATATACATCCAGATTAAAAACAAGCATTTCATAAGGAGACAATTTGCCTCCCTATCCTGACAACAGACGAAGGACACAAATAAAATGTCTAATTCTACCAATTTCGGCGCTTCCGACTGTCACAATTTCGTTACTACGTTGACCTCCGATTCGTGACCTTGACCTTAGGAAACACCATCGACAGAAAACTTACACTCGAACCGATGAGACCCACGTCCCCTTCTTATTAGATATATTCATTGTCGAGAAAGGTGAGGGAGACGGATCCTGACTGACCAATAACAGTAAGGTAGTGACGTCGTAGACTTATCACGAAAAATGTTTACAATTTCCCCTGGTTACTCGTGAATAGAACACAAGAACTCAACCCTCACAAAAGAGTCATTTCGTAAAAAAAAATTTGGAAAATTAAAACATAACCCTATATCGACTAATTGTTACAGCACTATCAAAATCCACTTGTAGTCTATAGGTCCCACAAATTCAATGGAAAGATCTATCCGTCCTTAGGATTGATTTTAGACCTAGTGCCTAGTCGGAAGAATCACTGCTCTGTGGTGTTTATGCGTACGGGCCAAACGGGAACATCCTGTGTCGACGACCAAGACTAACCGTGACCCTCTTTCCTCTTCTGTCACCACTCGGAAGAGTCAGAAGGTCCGAAAAAAAAAAAAAAATTCTAAATAAATGAAAAATTTTCTAAAACCAACAGGACACAGAAGTAACGACGTGTGCCCGAAAGAGATCAACACCTCTCGTCCCCGAAGAGAACAAAGCTCGTACCTGAGATCCACACACCCGAAGTCATCGACCCCGAGTACCCGAGATGCCACGCCCGAGTCATCCGTGCACCCGAATCAAAGAGGCACCGTACACCCTAGGAGGGTCTAGTCCCTAGTTTGGGTGTAGGGGACGTAACCGTCCGTCTAAGAATTGGTGATCTGGTGGTCCCTTCGGGTCAGAAGGTCCGAAACCTGACGTCCTAACTCACGTGGGTTTTTTCGGTGACAGAAGGACTTCATCTTATCACCTGATCCTTAGTCCTTTGAACTTAAGGACAGGGCCGGGAGGATTGAGAGAGACTCGAACCCGGTCCGAGGGATTTTAGATGGTCTGTAGATAATTTATTATGACGACCCCTATGCTTCCATTTATCCGTGATGGAATAGAGTTCAAACTTATTTCGTAAAAACAAACAAAACGAATTCATATATCGAAAATCTGTATAAACACTTTACATAACTGGGGGGACTTCTAATTAGTCTTTCGTACTTAAAATTGTCAAGGAAATCCTAATAGTTGTTAAAACGATGTCTCTACTGTCACAAATATATGTCCATGATATATTAAGATATATCATATAATTAGACAAGACCACTTACTAAAATTTTGATTATCAAATTTTAATATTCGTTCAATCTAGAATTCACACCACAATCCTAATACTTGACTTACATCCAAACCCTAACCTTAAGGTCTACCTTCACTCCTCCGTTCCGAAAGGTTCAAATTCTACTCAACGTGAGAAGTCAAGTCAAGTCACCGAGTCAGTACAAGCTGAGAAACGCTGGGGTACTTAGCGTCGTGCGGTCCGGAGGGATAGGTAGTGATTGAGGGTCTCAAATGAGTCTGAGCGTAGGTAGCTCAGTCACTACGGTAGGTCGGTAGAGTAGGACCCAGCAGGGGAAGAGGAGGACGGGGGTTAGGAAGGGTCGTAATCCCAGAAAAGGTTACTCAGTTGAGAAGCGTACTCTACCGGTTTCATGACCTCAAAGTCGAAGTCTTAGTAAGGGAGGTTTCTTGTGGGTCCCGACTAGAGGAAGTCTTACCTGACCAACCTAGAGGAACGTCGGGTTCCCTGAGAGTTCTCAGAAGAGGTTGTGGTGTCAAGTTTTCGTAGTTAAGAAGATCCGAGTCGAAAGAAGTGTCAGGTTGAGAGTGTAGGTATGTACTGGTGAGAATTGACTTCGTTAATCCCGATCATTAACCGATCGACTTTTTTTTCATTTAATTTCGTCTCTTACTATGTCTATAATCAATGGGCATCTGGAATTCGTATAATATAAAATTGAATTTTGTATTTGTAGAAAACGGTGAAAAAATTATCTTCAGAAAAGAACCTTACACCCAGAGCCCCTAGACGTTTGATGTCACATTCCCGTTTTAGAACAGAACCGGACGATGAACAAAGACATTATTTCAAAATAACCTTGGGTCGGTACGAGTGAACAAACTTTCACTTTCACTTCAGTGAGTCAACATAGGCTGAGAAACACTGGGGTGCCTGACATCGGATAGTCCGAGGAGTCAGTCACCTTAAAAGGTCCGTTCTCATGATCTCACCCAACGGTAAAGGGGACGAGTAGAAATGGACCAGAACGGAATCAAAAGTCGAGTCAAAAGTATCTGTTGAAGAACTCTCAGACATATCGTATCCTCAATTGAAGAATTCGAGACCTCGGTTTAACAAAACGGTGAATACTCAACACATCCGGAACCCATGTAACAAGTTACATGGAGGAAACATTTTATCTCTATTAATTATCATAGATCAGGATCCCAAGAACACTGTAATAGACTCCAGTAAATGGATTTCGTGAATCTCGTTACAGACCGTCCATCATTCATGAGTCATTATCGACGACGACAACAAAAGGAGAAGAGGAAAAATGAAGTAACGAAATGGATTATAAAATAATTTAATATATAAATCTTATTATTTGTGTTAACGCCATGTACCCGAACACCTATTTGTGTTGACTATGGGAGTTAGTTGTGTATCAAAGAGTATCTGTCGATCACAACGAGGGAACTATGACCTCTGACCGGATCGATTACACAGTAATCAATTTGACTAATTCTCTCAAGACACGTTATCAAACGACTCTCAAATCCTACTATCATATATATCCCTTCATCACCTAATTTTATCTTTTCCTCTGGTCCTGGTATAAACAGCTTATCTAACTTTCGGTTCGAACATGAATCGGGTCATCCTTTACCTTAAAAAATAAGATTTACTGTACCCAGTATAAAAATTTTTACGTTTACCAAATTCTACACCTCAACTACACTCTTGACTCACGTTATACCATACCATTTGTAATGAATCCCGTGATCATAAGTAGACAATTTTTGGAGTTAGGTCAAGAAGAAACCTAATATTAGAGTTAAAACTTAACTCTTTTTATTTACAAGATCTGACTTACACTTATTTTAATTTACTGAAGAGATTTCCATTGTTACAAATGGCACGGGGATTCTTAGACAAAGAATTCGGGACAAGGAGAGGAACAAGGGCAAACGGAGACGACAACTAAGAAAAACGGGAGGAGTGGTCTGTACGACGTTTTCTCTTTTTCTACTGAATCAACAGTGACTTTTTCGTTCACAAATATCGCTGTTCTACTGAAGTTGATCACCTTACAGTCTATTCAGTCATTGGTCCGTCGTGGGTCTATTGAGACGGTAAATTTCAACCGTTCGGTCCGTACCAACCTTCCCCTCCCTTCTCTTCCGTCCAACGACTGACTACGGAAGTGAGGGTGTACGTCTAAAATCGTATTATTTCGGTAGCTTTTTTTAGAAAAGACATCAAACATTGATTCATACTCTTCAGTCGTTCCCAGACTGAGAATTAGGATAATTTTGTTGGTCAAACACGGTTCTCTTTAGAATCTCTTCCGTGACCCTTCCTTCACGAAAACTTCAAAGGTAACGAAACTCATTATAGTAAAGTACTAAATCCATTGTAGGGGTTCGTCTCCTCCCCGGGTAGGAATCCTTATGTTTCGGGACGTCTCTTCCTTTCCCAACTCTTCCCAGGTGGGATGGAGAAAAGGAAACGTGTTTCCTGGACCCAAAAACATATGTTGGACGAAAACATCCGACTCCTGTAACACGTCACGTCGTATTACTCTACCTTTGGACGTACTGTTTTCATTTATTCTCTTTACTAAACCCCCCGTTGTGCGTTTCTCTCGTTTTGAGATCGTTGGTCATTTTACAATCGTCTCGGAAAAAAAAAAAGTCGGTCTAACTCAGAAAGGGATTTATCCATCATCTGAATAATATCTTGATATGTCTCAAAAATACATTAAAACTCGTCAAATCTCGTAGATCTTACATAAACAAGTCAAGTACTTTACTTTCTTCTCCTTACGACGATTGATACAGGGGTGTCCACGGGTAAAGAGAGAGGATGGAAAAGGTTACCGAAAAATAGTCTAGGGTAGTGGAACACGTAGTGGATATAGAATCATGTAGAGGATGACATAAAATTAATAAACATACATAGGGAACATACTTCCGACTCGCGGCTTCTTAACTACGAAAACTTGATACCACAACCTCTTCTGAGAATCGTAGTCTCAGAAAAGGTAACTCAGTTGAGAAGAGTACTCCACCGGTTTCATGTTGGTCAAGTAGTGTGATAGAAGTGAGTTATCCACGTGTTATTTAAACTTACTTACTTATTTTTTATATTTTTGTTTACTTACTTACTTCTCTGACTCAAAGAGACCAGTCTGTCCATTATTCGGGGTTCTCAGTCTATAACTTGGGTCCAGAAGACTAAGGATCTTGGGGACAGGGGACGTAATCGTCCGTTTAAGAATTGGTGGTCCCTTCAGGGTTCAGACATACAAAAGTCACTGTACTTTCACTCGGGGTACACACTGAACCTATAGAGGAAAGTCTCTATTTAAAACAGGAGATTACTCTTTCGTCCGATAGTAATTATTTTAGAGTATAAATACTATGGAATCTTAATCCTCCATAAAACTGAATAACTAGGAATGTTTGGACACTCTACCCATCCCACCCATAAACATATAGGTAAAACGTTATCTCCTAGATCACGTACAACTCAATTCCACTAAACAAATTATATGACTATGTACCGTTTGATCACAGATGTCGACTCTCGGAGACGACGGATTAGGTCCCGACAGGGGTGACAAGAGTGTGAAAAGTATTTTGTGACTCTAGAATTGTATTTAGTATGAATTCGTAAGTACCAATCGTACCACCTTTACGTAGTTCTGATGTTTACCCAGGATATTCTCCTCAAACTTTCCCACGTAGAGGACTCACGAAATAAGGTCCTACATCGAATTTCACTTTCACTTCAGCGAGTCAGCACAGGCTGAGAAACGCTGAGATATCTGACATCGGGTGGTCCGAGGAAGAGGTACCCTAAGAGGTCCGTTCTTATGACCTCACCCAACGGTAAAGGAAGAGGTTCCTACATCGAATCGGTTGTTGTTTTCCATAGTCTCTTCACCTCATATCATTGACCCTCTAGGTGAGGGGTAACCTGAATCCGGGAAGATGGTAACGTATTGATTTTCTGGAAAAGTCAAACAAACAAACTGTATAGTTTAAACTCGACAGGATAAGCCTGGTCCGTTTATTTTCGAAAAGATTCCCGAAAACACTTCTTACATCAACATATGAACTAGAAGAAACATCTCTTTCCACTCTCACCCGTTCTCTTTGTTCTCGAAGACATAATAAACAGTGATTTTGTCCTATACATTTCGAGTCTTTGGGGAGGAGGACGACGACGAAGGGCCGTCTGACAGACCTCTTTAGTGCCCCCAACCCCTTTCATCGATCGGGTCACAATGTCTTCGACCTAGGTCTTCGTCCACTGATTTCTCATATAATCGTAGTTACCCGGAAAGAACTGACAGGTCACCATTTCTGAGGTCCGAAGGTATGAAGATGTGAAGGTGACGTCCCCCATGTCCAAGTTAGGGACCAACCCCTTATTCTAGGACGTACGGGACACCGGGGGTCTCAATCAAGTCAAGTCAAGTCAACAGGTCAATACAGACTGAGAAACGCTGGGGTACCTGACGTCGTACCGTCCGAAAGGACAGGTAGTGGTTGAGGGTCTCGAACGAGTTTGAGTACAGGTGACTTAGCCACTACGGTAGGTTGGTAGAGTAGGAGACAGCAGGGGAAGAGGAGGACGGAAGTCAGAAAGGTCTCAATCATATCCACAAATGTTTGTTATACGTATATGAGAAGGGAAATTTTTTAAAAATGTTTACTATCATATGTCGTAGGGTAGAAAAAAGTAGAGTATTACATGGGACCTCCAGTAAGAGATAGTTATACATTCTCGAAGAAGTAACAAATACCGATGTCTCGTCAGGTAAGATACCTTTATTAAATGAAGTAGTCACGGGACAGTTAATTACAAATCGAACAAAAAAGTTATAAAAAACGACACTTCCTGTCGGGACGTTGTTTATTAAAACAAGTACATTGTAAAGTACATACACAGTCCAATAGACATCTTATCTATAAATCTTCACTTTAACATTTACTAGTCACTCTCTCTACTCTTTCATAGTAAAGGAATTTTTATAGAACTAAATTCATTTCCCGGTTCATATTCGTCAGAGTAGTTTTGCTACAACTTGACTCTTGAACGGTTTTCAGTGTAGTGTTAGGAAAAAGATCACAATAAGCCACTTCATAATGAGTCCCATAATAATGTAACATTTCCCTTACAATATTTGATTCCTGTTTTCCCCTGACAGAGGATCGATGAAAATGTTCATAAACGGTACATCTTCTGATCGACAAAAAATATCAGGTACATACCTGACTTTCACTTTTTTTTCTATTCTCTTGGATTATAAACAGACAAAGATACACGAGAAAAATTACCGAAGGGTCCACAAAAAAAAGAAAAAAACGACTAACACCCTACTCAATATTGAAACATTTTACCCACTATGGCATTCTTAGAGATCGGAAAATCTCCTCGACGATGACGATGACGACGATTCAGCGAAGTCAGCATAGGTTGAGACACGCTGGGGCATCTGCCGTCGGGTAGTCCGAGGCCACAGGGACCCTAAAAGGTCCGTTCTTATCACCTCACCCAACGGTAAAGGAAGAGGTTACGTACTTTCACTTTTCACTTTCACTTCAACGAGTCAGCATGGGCTGAGAATCGCTGGGGTACCTGACGTCGGATGGTCCGAGGAGGCAGGTACCCTAAAAGGTCCGTTCTCATGACCTCACCCCACGGTAACGGAAGAGGCAATCTCCTCGATCTCTGGAGTTTCGTCTGGTTTTAATTTAGTAGGGGAGGATGGAAGAACTGGTTTGGGTGAGTGGAAGAAGGGAGGGAAGGTGTGAAGGTAGGAAGAAAGAGATCCACAGAATTCGGCAAACGTTTTAGACGAGACATTTATCGTCCAAAGTCGATCTCGGAGGTCGGAGAACAATTTAAAGGATATTGGGGACCCCGTCCTCCTCTTCCCCTGTTCCTCCTACTCTACCAACCTACCGTAGTGACTGAGCTACCTGTACTCAAACTCGTTCGAGGTCCTCAACCACTACCTGTCCCTTCGGACCGCAGGACGTCAGGTACCCCAGTGCTTCTCAGTCTGTGTCGACTTGGTGACTTGACTTGACTCTGCCATGAATCATTTATGAAAGACTGACTTCAAACCCATCTACAGTTAAACCGAAGTTGAAACGATGGGAGAGTTCCACTGTAGAAGTAAAATGGACGTGTCACACTGTGTGGGAGGTCGGGTGACCATACGTATGAACTATACTAAGTCGTTCTCTGTTTTCTGCTTCATTTAATAGAACCTCTCCTCAAACACAAACACAGACACATACAAATTCCTTTCCATGTGTGTGTGTAGTCCGAAGGGACGACCGAGTCTGTCATGTCTTAGACGGACGTTACGTCCTCTGGACCCAAACTAAGGACCCACCCCTTCTAGGGGATCTCTTCCCTTACCGTTGGGTGAGGCCACAAGAACGGACCCTTTAGGGTACCTATCTCGGGCCGTCCGATGCCAGGTACCCCAGTGTTTCTCAGGCCGTTGATTGAATCTGAATCGTTGATTGTGTGTGTGTGTCAGGAAGACCGGCGCCCACGGTAACAAACACGACGTCAATTTTTTAACCTCGGAATAAATAATTCGATGTGTGTTCACCATTAATACCTAAATCTGAACTCTTTCACTTTCACAATCAGCGAATCAGTACAGGCTGAGAAACATTGGAGTACCTGACATCGGACGGTCCAAGGAGAACAGGTACCTTAAGAGGTCCGTTCTTATGACCTCATCAATCGGTAAGGGAAGAGATCCCCTAGAAAGGGTGGGTGTCTACCTTGGACTCAGAGGACGTAGCGTCCGTCTAAGAAAGGGTAGATTCGGTGGTCCTTTCGGACTAAATCTGTACGAGTCATCCTTATTGGATGAATAAAACTCAGAAGTTGAGTTTTATTTGCATAAAAAACTAAGGGTGTCTAGAGTAGAATACACATATATTAGTATTTGTACTTATAATCTACTTGTGTTTGAGACAGTTGAAGACCAAAATCTTATTTCTTTGAACAGATACCCGGTACCAAATTCATGAGTATTTAAGAGACACCGTATCGAGACTATTAGAGACACCCTATCTTCTACTGATCCGAATGAAAACCTGAGGACATCATTCCACTCTCCTCATATCCCGGGTCGTACATTCAATGGGTCTACCCAGGGTAGAAAAGTTTATATTCGAAAAAAATTACGGTCTAAGGGTCCCCTTTAATGACGATCCCTCACGGTTACTCTACGGAGTGATCTAAAGAAAGACGGACAATAAACCTGTTGAACATTTTGCGGGTGTTTGAAAGATCTTTGATTGGTACTTTTCTCAAAGCAAATAATACCGAAGTTTTTATGGGCTCCACATACCACGACACAATATCGAATCTTAATTCCCCATCTCAATTGAACGGAGAATGTATAAGAATTCTTTGAATCTTATATCTTTTATATTCTACCCGGTTTTGTAGAATGTAAAGTTCCAACGTGAACCTTGTTAAAAAAAAGGAAGAGTTTTACGATTACTTTACAGAAATCTTTATATTTTTGTCCTCTTCCATTGACAACAGTACTAAATGTTATTTATAAACTAGAAGTAGGGTAAAGACCGAGTCTCGATTTTGGGAACCTTAAAGGATTCACTGGTCTCAACCCAAAGGGACCACCACGATCACCATTTCTTGGATAGACGGTCCAGTCCTCTGTTCTCTGCCTAAGCTAGGGCCTTAGCCCTTCTAGGGGACCTCTTCCTTTACCGTTCGGTGAGGTCATGAGAACGGATCTCTTAAGGTCCCTGTCTCCTAGGACCGCCCGATGTCAGGAACCCCAAAGTCTCAGTCTGTGTCCTCTTCGCTGAATTCGTGGGTATTCGGTGAGTTCGTTTAAAATATCTTGAGTTCCTCTTCTCTAACACCCTCGGAGACTGTATATCGGTCACCTAGTGTTTGTGTCCGAACGTCAACTGTAGACTTCACTTCCCGTCAGAACATCCTGAAAGATTAGACGTATTAGAATACGATAGAGACTTTTCTATCTTAACTCAACTTAACATCCTGTGGGGTGATCTCAATCTCTTAACGAACCGTCGTCCCTTTTGTGGGTAATTTTATAGAAAATAGTAATCTTTTATCTCTAATTTCTTTAGACTTTGAACCTCTGTAAAGTTTCTGATATTTACGTCTAACCTTAGTTTAACTTCGTTTAATGACTGGTGGACTAAGTTGTACCCACTTCTTGTAGGAAGGGACACTTCACGTCACCTATCCCAAGTGACCATGTGGGACTTGTGAGGGTTTTACTCTTGTTGTTTCTAATCTTTCTTTTTAATCGATACCTCATCGATACGCACGTACGAGTCAGCGCAGACTGAGAAACCACTGGGTCATCTGGTATCGGGTGGTTCGAAGAGACAGGTCCCCTAAAGAGTCCGTTCTTATGAAACTCACTCAACGGTACGGGACGAGGTCCCCTAGAAGGGTTGGGTCCCTAGTTTGGGTGCAGAGGACGTAGAGGACGTGACGTCCGTCTAAGAAATGGGTGACTCGGTGGACCCTTGGGTTCACCCTTTACCTGTTTCCTGTTTAGTTTTCTAACCTCCCCTAATATGGATACGATTCAAATCTTTCTTGTCATCTAACTCTTCATTGTCATTACTGACAACTAGCTCCCGAATGACACGAACCCGCGACGTGACTCAAGTACAAATTCCCGTGTGACGGTGTTCCATCCGTTATGAGAGCAACGCCAGCAGTGCCTTTGACTCATAGGACGACGGAGTCACTCGAGAAGTATTGTTAGGGATACTCCATCCGATGAAGATAATAAACTAAAATCTCGCCTCCGGTCTCTATAACTCATTAAGTGGGTTCCCGGGTGTTGGTCGTCCATGTCAAAATGGTCAATCTCTAACTCATAGTGAAGGAACGTATGAACCTCTCGGCGGTATTTTGTCTTTTTCTTTTATAGAGAAGACGGGTGTTGAAGGAGGAGTACAAAAAACAACAAATAAAAATCACCAGATAAGTCCTAGAGTTCGACTTGAGGGTAAAAGTCTATTCGTCCTCGGCTACCAATCCCTGTCCGGGACCTCACGAGTCGACCTTCGGTTAGAATTAAAGTAATTAGTGCAACCCTTGATAAGGGTGTCACACACTTTCTTTGACGACAGTTTAAGGTTTCTACTCGGTAAAACATAATTTAAATCGCAATCGGGTCTTTCAAGAAACTAATAATCCACCAAGTCAAGTCAAGTCAACGAGTCAACACAGACTCAGAAACACTGGGGTACATGATGTCGTGCGGTCGGAAGGGACAGGTAGTGGTTGATGGTCTCGAACGAGTTTGAGGCCAGGTAGCTCAGCCACTACGGTAGGTTGGTAGAGTAGGAGACAGCAGGGGAAGAGGAGGACGGAAGTTAGAAAGGGTCGTTAGTCCCAGAAAAGGTCATTCAGTCAAGAAGAATGGTTCACCGGTTTCATAACCTCGAAGTCGAAGTCGTAGTCAGGAAGGTTACTTATAAGTCCTAACTAAAGGAAACCCTACCTGACTAACCTAGAGGAACGTCAGGTTCCCTGAGAGTTCTGAAGAGGTTGTGGTGTCAAGTTTTCGTAGTCAAGAAGTCACGAGTCGGAAGAAATACCAGGTTGAGAGTGTAGGTATATACTGATGACCTTTTTGGTATCAAAACTGATCTGCCTGGTAACAGCCGTTTCATTACAGAGACGAAAAATTACACGATAGATCCAATCAGTATTGAAAAGAAGGTTTCTCGTCAGTGGTAGACGTCACTAAAACCTCGGACTCTTTTATTTCAGACAGTAACAAAGGGAACAAAAGAGTAGATAAACGGTACTTCATTACTCTAACCTACGGTACCTAACCTTACTTTTGACTGGAAAAGGTCAGGACACTGGTGACGACTCAAAAATTTTAAACGACCGTATAACGCACGTCGTGAAATAGTCGTGGTATAATCCACTAGGATACACATTTAAAATTCACTACGACCTGATGGAAACACGGGAAAACCCTATAGTGTTATTTCTTTACGAAATAAAATCAAGGACCAACTCCGAAGTGAATGAAAAATCGAGGGAGCAAATTTATATAACCCAACCGTTTTTTCAAACAAGTCCAAAAACATTGTAGAATGCCTTTTTGGGCTTGTCTGAAAGACCGGTCAGGTCGTGTCAGGAATCCAAGACACGTGACATAGATACAGCAGAACACGAACACGAATAAGGGAATCAACACAAATATTGGGGTACCTGACGTCGGGTGGTCTGAAGAGACGGGTACCTTAAAAGGTCCGTTCGTATGACCTCACCCAACAGTAAAAGAAGAAGTCCCCTGGAGGGGCTGGGTCCCGACCTTGGGCGCAGAGAACGCAGAGGACGTAACCGTGGACCCTTCGGGAATAGATACAACAAACAGAAATATTAAGTCTTAAAACCAAGAGTTTAAAGTCTTATCTATTCTTAACGATATATGAACCTATATATGGATTTAAGACTCCGGGGTAAGGGACTCTCCTCTAAACCCTCGGATCTCACCTCAGACATTAAAAGTAAAAATCGGTCTGAAGAACTTATTAAGACTAAGTCCGGCAGGAATCTGGTGTGAAACTCTTTGAGCACTCAATCCTCCCGTCATTGAAAAAAAAAAAATTCCTCCCGTCATTAATTGTAAACAATAAAAGATACATACAATAATCACACAGTCAGTGAAAGTATACATAGAAATATAAACCACAAGTTTTTTGTCACTCTAAAATAATAGGGTCCGAATACATATAATAAAGGTGTTTTAAAATCATTTGGACAAGAATCGAGGTTTCTACCGTACCGAAACACTATCAGTCACAGATTGAGGTTCTTGGTCCTCCCGAGAACGAGAACCATGAAAACGAAGTCGTTCAATAGAGTCTTAAAGACGAGAAAAGAAAGTTCGATATTATTAATATTTCCGTGTCCACCCGATATTAGGTATGTAACGGACTCTTATGGAGTCTAACAACTTAGTCACCAACCCTCACTACTGAGACACTGTTGTAAGTGGTAAACTTTCAAGTGTGTCGCCGTATTATTAGTCTTCACAAGACCATAAAATTTCCTCATCTTATTTACCACTGAAAAATAACCACTGTAACAATACTCAATCGACAAAGTTTCAAGACAAAAACTGTGACTTTTATATATCATCTTGCCGTAAACCCTGAAAACAATTAAAGTCACCCGACGACTTTATACCGGACCTCGAGTCCGATATACCTTTAGGTAAATGAATCTCGGTGTGTCTCCGTTTCGTTGGATCTTATGACGTCATAAGACACAAAATTGTGTTCCGTGTTGATGAGACCTCCACCTATTGTTCATCTAAATCGAGGAGGAGTCGTTGAATTACCTGAACGGACCACTGAGTCCGCATTTGTTAGACAGATGTTACGTCCTCTTGTCACTTCAACGAGTCAGCACAGGCTGAGAAACACTAGGGTACCTGACATCGGATGGTCCGAGGAGACAGGTACCTTAAAAGGTCCGTTCTCATGACCTCACCCAACGGTAAAGGAAGAGGTCCCCTAGAAGAGTTGGGTCCCTAGCTTGGGTCCAGAGGGCACAACGTCCGTCTGTGAAATGACAGACTCGATGATCCCTTCGGATCATCGTCCTCTGGGTCCAAGTTAAGGACTCAGTCCTTCTAAAGGACCTCTTCCTTTACCGATGGGTGAGGTCATTAGAGTGGACTTCTTAAGGAAATTACACGAAATGTCTGAACGGGTCCGGGAACCTATTAAACTACAACCAAATGGGACTCATATCCCTCATAAGTAAAGAAAGAGGACTATTTTTATCCAGACACAAAGAAAGGTTCGAGGGATTTTTGATGTTGAAACAAAGGAATAGAGTTAGACGGTCCTAACGGAGGTCTTTCATTTATCGATGGAAACAAAAAACAAACAAAACAAAGGAAAACTGATCCGTCCCCGCCCCAAGGAGGAAATGATCGGTCCCTAACTTAAGTACGGGGGACGTCACTTTCGTACTTCAGAATTCGTAACCTGTTGGTCCCTTCAGGGATTGTGGAAATACAACTCTCTGTTCCTGTCTTCTCAACCCACTTTCAGGTCACTATACTCATTATTTTACTAGTGACCTGAACTCCAGTCTTAGACCTAAGATTAACGACTGACGGTGGACTGGAACTGATCAGTCAATTGGAGAACATGGAGATAAAAGGTCGATATTTTCATTCATCGGCAAGAACAAATTAGGTCAGGATAGAAAGTGTACGTCAATCCAGATCGTTGTATGATGTAACACGAACGAGTCGTCCTTTTGGACTCTTGCACGACCTTTCTTTCAAATGATAACTAACCTGGGTCTGAGTCTTCGTAAGTCAGTTGTTCATAAATAACTTATGGTTCCATTTACCATATAATCTGAGGTGGATCAGATTTCATCCGGAATGATACGTACGGTACTTGTCCTACACTCATCGAAAGAAGTCGGAACAATAACTCGTGAGTATCTTGTATCGGGTGTTTCATTATTAGTACGAAAATACATACAATGTGCCAGAAAAGGAGAGTCATAAAGAATGGTAAGTAATAGAATAAAATTACTATGTTTTCGGGACTTTTCCTTGTCCTGTCTAAAATAGAGTAAGGGGACTGAAAGTCTACTCCATGGATTTGAGTCTCTAGTTTTTACCAAGAGTCTCTGATGGGTTCACCACGTCACCAATGCTGAGACACAAAGGTTTCGTCCCCGACATTCAAGATAGCGACCGACCCCTTGATTCTAAGGCTGTACAGTACTTCATACTGTTTTTTTTACCAAGAGCTTCTTCATCCCACTAAGACGGGGTTCCCCTATAAACCGTTTTAGACCTCTATAAAAACCCAACAGTGTCGACCCTATCACGAAGACAGTGAATCACTCATTTCCGAACCTTATGAATTTGAAGGATGACACGTGTCCTGTCGAGTTTTTCTTAACAAGTCGGGGTTTACAGCGACTCTAGTTTTAACTCTTTGACTGTAACCGCAAAATGAAGGTTTCTTATATCTCACTACCTCAACCTACTTCGTCTTTAGGTCCAGAACTTGAGTGAGCATATAAGAGGTGACGGGAATCGTAATTTTTGACCTCAGTGTATTTAAGACCTAAATAACGATCACAGAACACCTCACTTTTCACCCTAAACAGTTTATAGTACCGACTTCTAAAGGTACAAATCATATCTAACATATTGGGTTATTGTCAGGTGATCCGTGCACGACAGGTCCCTCGAATCAGATGGAAGCAGTATAAAAAGTGGAATGACTCTTGGATGGTTTAGACTCATTCAATGGGTTTACGATAACTTTAGACTTACGTAGGGGACATTGTCCGAGACGTATCATGGCTAACGGATAGCTTTCTGAGTACTCTGAATATCCTTTACAGTGGTTCGATGAGTCTCTCTTTCATCGTCTCGGTTCTAAACTTAGAATGGACCGAGTACGACAATTGTTATAAGACATTCGAATTGAGGGAGGATGTCTTCACCTGGACGAGAATGTTGGGTTCCAGCAGGAACATCTCATAAGAAGTCAAAAACGGGGAGTTTGGTAATTTATTCGGTCTTTAATCTTCCAAGCAGATTAGGAAACCTTCAAAATTGTCTACAGAAAGACCTAAACCCCTTTATTTCCTAATACCAGGTACCGAGACATTCCTTAAACAATAAAAGGTAGACACTTGCGGAGTGTCCTTCGATCTCGTCTTTTATAATAATCCATTCTTGTTTATTTCCGGTCAATAAGATGTGTCGTTTCATAAGATAATTTTATATTTAGACCAGTGTAGGGAGGGGACGAATAATGGGATTTATCGAAGATCGACGGGAACCTCATTTCAAATCAGACGAGATTTACTGGACATTCCGGAAGAAGTGACATGGGGAAAACGGACAGAAGTCGGAGTGTCCGAAGAGAAGGAGCATGAGTGATACAAGATAAGTATGCCTGGAACTTACTGGAACTAAGAAAGGAACGGAGTCCCCACGATAAGAGACGGGTAGATGGGTAGAGGTCATTAAAAGTCAGACGGACTTACAATGGAATTCTCCCGAAGAGACAAGAGAGAAGACGGATGGGGACGAAGCAGATTCAATCGAATGACAATAAGAGGATGGTGTCATGGTACACATAAAGGTTGATATATGAATTTGTGTAAATGAATAAATGTATAAACTCAAAGGAGGAGATCCCATTCAAAACGTTTTCCTTCTTAGAACAGAAAACGTGGACCTAGGAACATTCATCTATATTTTGGATGTACCCAAAACATTCTTAATTTATGTAAAACTCACTTACTTATAAAACAGGTCACAAGAAGGTTCACGTCATTCCTCCATACTTAATCATTGAACGGGAGATTCTTGAAACGACACACATATACCACAAAAAATAGAACATAAAATTCTTGACATTCAGTGTACAAGGTATTCTCTTCTAACGATTGCTATAGGTTATTTTTCGTTAAAGAAGACAGTCCTTAAGTTCCTTTTGGAGTATCTATAAAATTGAAATAGGATGAAGACCGAAGGGAACACCGAGTCGACCATTTCTTAGGTGGACGTTACGTCCTCCGGTCTCAAACTAGGGACCCAACCCTTCTAGGGAACCTCTTCCCTTTCCTATGGGTGAGGTCATAAGACCGGACCTCTTAAGGTACCCGACATATCAGGTACCCCATGTTTCTCAGTCTGTGCTGATTCGCTAAAAGTGAAGTGAAGTGAATGAAGACTGTGTAAAATTCACATGACATTTACAACTTATTAATTACTATCCTAAAAGTGTATAAGTCTTCTACCCTGCCCCTGACGACTCGGTTTTTTCGCATGTCGATAGTTTCATGATTTAAATAAGTCCTTCTCACTTACCTACTGAAAGTGACCTTATAGACTTACACTTCTCCTAATCTAACCCCATTCCGACCCTTCCTTTAGACATTGTCTCTGTATTCATTTACGGTCACTTTCACTTTCGGTGAGTCAACACAGACTGAGAAACCCAGGGGTACCTGACATAGTAGATACCCTAAGAGGTCCGGTCTTATGACCTCACCCATCGGAAAGGAAAGAGGTTCCCTAGAAGGGTTGGGTCTCTGACTTGGGTCCAGAGGCGTAACGTCCACCTAAGAAATGGTCGACTTGGTGTTCCCTTCGGGTCCTTATGACCTCACCCATCGGATAGGGAAGAGATCGCAAAGAAAGGTTGGGTCCTTAGCTTGGCCCCAGAGGACGCAACGTCCACCTAAGAAATGGTTGACTCAATAGACCCTTCGGGGTTTACGGTCCATCACTTGTATTTTATTTACTACTCGTCCCACTCCACTTCTTTCTATGAAGACACAAAGAAACGTCTGTCTAATCAAGCACCCTCATTTTGGATTTTACGTTTAGTGTCAAACTCTTTATGTACGTTTATCATAGACCTATGACCAAAGTGACCTTGATGACCAAGATAATAGTTGTGGCAGTGGTTTTTTGTCGTTTTACGTCGAGGAGACTTTGTGGAGGACACGAACCAAACTGACCTTTCTCACAAACGTAGGAATATAAAGACCTTACCTTTGTAGGACTCCCCACGATTTTGTCAACCATGTCTTAAACCAACAATGACTTATCGACATAGACTACTGAAGATTTTCGGAAGGTCCGAAAAAAAAAACACCCCTCCCCGTACGACACACCGTGTTCCTAGAATCAAGACGTTGGCCCCCAACTTAGGTACAGGAGATGTCACCTTGTCCCCTTCGTACCTCAGAATTGACGACCTGGTGGTACCTTCAGGATTTCGGGAAGGTTAAGAATCACTCCAAAGACACTGGGTGTTTAACTCTCCGTCCCGTGATCCAAAATAAAACTCCACCAGACGGCTATCTACCTCTCTACCGAGTAAGTAGAGAAAGATCCAGACGAACAACTTCGGTCTGAAGAGAGGAATCGACTCAGTCCTCCGATTCGTAGGTTCCCCTCAAACAATTTACAGACGTCAACTACTTCTACTCCTGAACCTCTTTGTGAGGTAAGTTGACAAAGAGAATGTAGAAGAGTTGTCACAAGATAGTCCACTACTGATTTTGTCTGTCTAACTTTCTCGTAATTTTTTTTTTTTTACCCCTATAAACTCTGGATCAGAGTCAACCTCAGTACTCCTTTCCGTGTAACACGATACTTACCAGACTCCAAAATCTTGATCTGGAACGTTCTCCACCTTCTACACAACGTAAATCTCTAACATTCCTACCCGGAACGTCTGATCTCTTTGTTACAGTCTTCTGTGGTCGGTCGTTTCACACCATTCTCATCTTTGACCCGATTACTCCGAACAAGCCGACTTTGTGTTTCATGGACATCCGGCTTTCCATCCAACTCCGGAAATAAAATTTCTAGATACTAGAATCTTGTTCCTCCAATGATCTGTCACCTCTCCAACCATCCGTCACCTTACGACCCCTGTCTATTCATCTCGGTACGAAATCCATCTAACTAAACAGTAACTACATAGTGTATCCTACTTGTCTCTCGTCTTCATGGTACTCTTTTTTGGGTACAAACATTCTCTCACTAACACTTTTGGTCTCCGTCGGACTCACTTAGAAGAATGAATAAACCTAATCCTTTTTACTAGTTTTAAACTGTGACTTATTTATCATTCCGTCTAAATTGTCTCTTATTAGGGACCGGATCCTCACTCCTATGTATTCAAGAACGGTCCCATGAAGGTGTTGAAAGATCTTATTATAACTTGTCCAACGAATTTGAAAGGTACAGAACCTGAAGGGACCACCGACTCGTCATTTCTCAGACAGACGGTTATGTCCTCTTCGTCCAAACTAGGGACCCAGTCCTTCTAAGGTAAGGGGACCTCTTCCTTTACCGTCGGGTGAGGTCATAAGAACGGACCCTTTAGGGTACTTGTCTCCTCGGACCGTCCGATGTCAGGCATCCCCAACGTTTCTCAATCTGTACTGACTCACTGATTATGAAGGTGAAAAGTGAAAGACACGGAACCAAGGAGACTTTGTTCTTCTCTATGACACTCCTAAACAGCAACAAGTCAGTCAGTCATTCAGCACAGGCTTAGAAACACTGGGACACCTGACGTCATGCAGTCCGAAGGGACAGGGAGTGATAGAGGACCCCAAACGAAGTCGTAGTCAGAAAGGTCACTTATAAGTCCCAACTAGAGGATATCCTAACTGACCAAACTAGAGGAACGACAGGTTCTCAGAGAGTTCTCAGAAGAGGTCGTGGTGTCAAGCTTTCGTAGTTAAGAAACCGTGAGTCGGAAGAAATCTCAGGTTGAGAGTGTAGACAGGTACTGGTGACCTTTTTGGTATCGAAACCGATATACCTGGAAACAACCGTTTCCAGACAGAGGCGAAAAATTACACGACAGATCAAAACAGTATCGAAAGGGAGGTTCCTCGTTCGTAGAAAATTAAAACACGGACGTCAGTAGTAGACGTCACTAAAACCTCGGGCCCTTTTATTTTAGACGGTGACAAGCGTAAAAAAAGGGGTATATAAACGGTACTTCACTACCCTGACCTACGGTACTAGAATCGAGAAACTTACAACTCAAAATTCGGTCGAAAAAGTGAGAGGGGAAGGTAAATAGTTCGCCAAGATCAAGGACAAATGAAAAACGGTAATTCCACCATAGTAGACGTAACCCATAAAATTTATAATTCAAACAGGAATCGTACGAAAGAGAAGTTTTACTATTCGGAGACAATAATATATCGACATATTAAACAGAACATTAGTCAAGGAGGTCCTGTTTGTCCGAAGAGTAGAGGAAACGAGTCGGACTCGTCTAATTGGTAACAACTCACCTCTATATCTTTCTATTTCAAATACTATCTTCCCCCACTGGAACTTAGGGGACCTTCGTTTCGGAAAGAACAGAATAAGACTAATCTTAGTTTAGTACCCAAACGAAAGACAGAAAAGTTATCTATCTTACTCTAAGTGTCCCGTCGAGGACTCACCAGTAAGAATCGGTTCTTAAAGTCATATTTTCTGGATGACGGCGATTAAGTATCGAGAAAACAAGAAGATTTTTGAAAGTCAGGTACATCGGAAAGAACAAACGGATCTAGTGACACACACACGAATCAGCGAGGTAACACAGACTGATAAACGTT
The DNA here is from genome assembly GCA_006410555.1 of Capra ibex. Classification (NCBI taxonomy): domain Eukaryota; kingdom Metazoa; phylum Chordata; class Mammalia; order Artiodactyla; family Bovidae; genus Capra; species Capra ibex. The sequence goes on from SJYO01042875.1 coordinate 144,806, forward strand.
GGGGTTCCTAACATCGGACGGAGACAAGTACCCCTAAGAGGTCCACTCTTGTGATTTCACCCAACGGTACGGGAGGAGGTCCCCTAGAAGGGTTGGGTCCCTAACTTGGGTCCAGAGGGCATAACGTCCTGTTAAGAAATGATGGACTTGGTGGTCCCTTAACCGGTGAGTATTTGCCTCCGGGAAATTCAAAATTCACATTGGTAAACTTCATCAAAAGCGGAAACAGAGACCGGTGACTAATGATAACTACGTAGGCTAATCAGACTACGTACTCACCATGTCGGTGTATCTGAGACGATAGCGAATTCACACATCTCACATCAAACCAAAGAAAGGTGTTTTTCACGAAAGTTCCTTAGGACGTTGTCTGAATAGAAACGATAACAATGAAAAATACAAGGGAATTCTAGCAATAATGACTCTGGAACAAGTTCCCACACGTACCATCGGTCTGAATCTAGCGTTTTACCGAATCCGGATTTTACCGAAGAGATTTCCGATTTGGACGAAGAACAGGAGTCCCCGGAGGATACGATGTAGCTTCTCAGTCAAAACAGAGATGCTACCTAGACAAAGGAACTGAAGTTGAAAACAAAACACAACGAAAACAATGATACAACAATCAACGAGTCAACACAGGCTGAGAAACGTTGGGGTTCCTGACATCGACAGTCACCCTAAGAGGTCCGTTCTTATAACCCCATCCAACGGTACGGGAAGAGGTCCCCTAGAAGGACTGGGTCCCTAGCTTGGGACCAGAGGATGTGATGTCCACCTAAGAGACTCGGTGGTCCCTTCGGGGAAATAATACTATCATGTATTACTGGCCGGAACCCCTTCCGACGTGGAGACGACCTTTTCTGACTATGTAGTGGAGACCTCCTACCGGTAAGGTCCTCTATAAACGTTCTATTACCAGAAATGAAGGAGTTGAGGATGGACAGAGACAGGATATTCCTTGGACCGTAGGTCTGGGTCTGTTCTACCAATAAAACTCTGTAATCAGATGATAGAAACAGTCGGTCGAAAGGGTTATCTTAGCATAAGGAACGGAGTTAGAAGACCAATTAACCGGACAGGTCGTCACTCGTCTGGCTCGAACCTGAGTCATTGTGGATGTGATAGACAAATGTCATCTCGAGTGAAACCTTAATAGTTGTTTCCGTGTTTGAATCTTCTCTTTTACCATCGAAATGCAAAACAAACAAAAACCATGAGACGGAGTGTCGTATACCCTAGAATCAAAGGACCGGTCCCTAGTGTAGACACAGGGGACGTAACCTTCGATTTCAGAATTGGTGACTTGACGGTCCCTTCAGGACCATCGGAATCAAAATAACTTTAAAAAAATTTCCTATTTTAGATCCAAAAGAAAGAAAGGAAAAGTAAAAAAAAAAAAATAAAAATCACCATTCCTGAAGGGACCACCGAATTTACCATTTCTTAGACGAATGTTAAGTCCTCTGGGTCCAAACTAGGGACCCACCCTTTCTACGGGACCTCTTCCTTTACCGTTGGGTGAGGTGATAAGAACCTAAAAGGACCGTCGAGTCTACTATTTCTTAGGCGGACGTTACGTCCTCTGGACCCAAGTCAGGGACTCAACCCTTCTAGGGACCTCCTCCCGTACCGGTGGGTGAGGTGACAAGAACGGATCTCTTAGGGTATCTGTCTCCTCGGACCGCCCGAAATCAGGTATCCCAAACGTTTCTCAGTCTGTACTGACTCGCTGATTGTGTCACAACCACCACCCCAAAACCTTTAATAAGAGACCGCAAGACAGAAATACACTTCAGCGAGTCAGCACGGACTGAGAAACACTGGGGTACCTGTCACTCACCGGACGTGGTTCGAGGAGGCAGGTACCCTAAAAGGTCCGTTCTCATGACCTCACCCAACGGTAAAGGAAGAGGTCCCTTAGAAGGACTGGGTCCCTAGCTTGGGTCCAGAGGGCGTAACATCTGTCTGCGAAATGGCAGACTCGGTGGTCCCTTCGATGTTAATATCGTGCACGGGATAGGGGAGGGTAGTGGACGGTTTAAATTGGACCCGTCTTGAGACACTAAAATTCCAGAAATGGTAAAGGAAAAAGAATAACCGGACTGAATAAAAGAACGACGGAGATGACAGAATAAAAGGATTTGACAATAAATTATGTAACTACACCGTCTTGAGACCCTCAGTTTTTAAAAACGGTCAAGACCGATCTTGGACACATATTTGAATTCTAAATGAGTGCGGATTATGAGAAACATTTACTTTAATCAAATTCATAGGAATACTAATTGACGTGAGATTCTTCCTATGTCCGGTTCCTTTCTCTCAATTTTATAGGTTTCGTACCACACCAATATAAGTTTGTCAATACTGGTGTAAAGACAGTCAGTTCAACCTCATTTTTACACTCCGGTCCCGGATCTCATACTCACTTTGTTGTAGTATCGGTAGTTCCCTTTCCCGGAAGGGGTAAATATAAGTAGTTTAACATAAAGGGAAGGGATCTTTGGTGATGTAAAAAAAAGATTTGTTGAAGTCATATAACCGGACTTTACAGTCCGATATCTCTCCGTGGTTCCGGACAAAACAATGACGTAATAAAGTTCTAGAGAGGAAATAACGATGTAAGGAAACGGTGAAGGACGTTTGTCGTATTCACGTCGTCCTAAGTATTTTCTAGCACAATCAATGAGTCAGCACAGGTTGGGAAACGCTGAGGTGTCTGATATCGGGTGGTCCGAGGAAACAGGTACCTTAAGAGGTTCGTTCTTATGACCTCACCCCTCGGAAAAGGAAGAGGTCCCATAGAAGGGTTGGGTCCCAAGGTTGGGTCTAGAGGACATAATGTCCGTCTAACAAATAGTAGACTCGGTACATATCCTTTGAAAGTTTCAAGTGGATATCTCAGTGAACTTTGTTTGGGTCTCAGTAAGGAGTCTTATAGACGACTGGGGTATGTCCAGTACTTTTCCGTCCCAATCAGGTTAATTTGAACAACGAAGTAGTGTACTTGCATCAGGTATACGTCCTTGGGAACAAATGCCATCACGTAACAGAAACTACAACTTAAAGGGGACAGATACGAACGGTTTTCGAACATAGTAGTTAGTATTGATAACTGAGGTCTTTCGTCTTCTCACTGATCTATCTCAAGGGAAACAATTTACAAAAATGTTTAGATTTTTTCTTGTACTGGGATTAGTAAAATTCTTATTTTCGAAAGAAGGAATAGTACTTTCAGTCCTTTCTGACCATCGTCAGAGGTTTTCTTAATAGACTCCGAGGCCTAATGTAGGCTGACTCGACCTCCTCTCCCTGGTATACCGTCTACACACTGGTGAAGACACATCAGAAAACACCCTAGATTAGCATCAGGGATACCTGATAACAAAGAGTAAGTGGTAACACTTTATGGTCCTTTTATTTTCTCCTAAATTTCAAATTCCAGTCACGATTCTGAGTCTTACCCGTAGTCTTAAATTGGACGAGCGATCAAGGGATAGAAGACAGATATTTAACTATATATAAAACGATCTCTACGATCTAAAACGTTTTTTATAAGACCGGGAGATTCGAAATGTTACGTACACAAACCCTCTTCACAACCGTCCTTGTCTCCTTCGAAGAAAAACTACTAAGAGTTTTCATCTGACTCTTCCTTAATCTAGGAACTTAGGTTCCTTCAAAACTTTGGATAAAAATATTTCTGCCGTGGTATGAATAATTTACCCCTTTTCCTCTTCCATCCTTTACGTTTCGATAAACCCTAAGTCACCACCACAACAAGGCAGTACAGACTGAGAAACACTACGGTACCTGACGTCGTGTGGTCCGAAGGGACAGGAAGTCGCAGAGGGTCTCGAATGAGTTTAAGTACAGGTAGCAGCCACTACGGCAGGTTGGTAAACAGGAGACAGTAGGAGCAAAGGAGGACGGAAGTCAGAAAGGGTCGTAGTCCAATAAGTCAAATCCTACACAGTAAGTAAGATTATCATAAGGTTGGTTATGTTCGTTCAACCGTATATCGGTTGGAGTTCATGCGTCGACTCGTACTTACAAGGGACCTTTGACTTATCACATTTCGGAAGGTTTCTTTATTCGCAGAGTGGATAAAAAAATACTTGATTCAAAGTATCTTTAAGTATGAACTAAAAAAAGAGAGCGGTTTAGGATCTGGCGAAGACTAGATAAAAGAATTTCTCGTTTCTTCAAAAGATACGATCTGCTCTCTCGAAAATACTTGGTAGGTGTACACAACTATCAGTAAAACACCGGAGCCCTCTCTCCTACCCGTCTTTCCCAAACTTTCACCAGAATTGATCTTATGAGACGTTCTCTCTTCGATTGTCTTTCGACTGAAAATGGATCCTAAGATGATATTCTTTAGGTGACACCCGAAAGGACCATCGAGTTGCCATTTCTCAGGTGAACGATTACGTCCTCTGCCCCTAAGCCCCTTCTAGAGTGTCCGGTACCTCGTAACTTCGGGAACTCGGTGTTGAGGACCTCGGGTGCACGGGACCTCGGACACGAGGTGTTACTCTACGGACTCATCGTCGCGACCTCTTGTCGGGGAAGAGAGGTGTCGGTCTCTTTTCGGACGTGTCACTGTTTGGGGGTCGCGTCGGTTTTTATTTATTTAATTAATTTAATAAAATTTTTTTTGTTTTGTTCTTTAGGTGACACTCTCAAACGACCAACAAGTCATCAATCCTAAGTCACGAAGATGGCAACCTCCGGACCCAAGTTAGGGACCAGCCCCTTAATTCTAGGACACTCAGTGCACTATTCCAGTTTTTTTATTTCCATTTTCCTTTTTTTCTTTAATTAACAGATAACTGTCACCTTCCTTTATCTAAGCCAAGGACGAGACAAGAGATCATATAAAGTCACACTTTACATAGGATGTTCCACTATGAAGTCTTGTCCACGTATTGAGCTTTCTGCAAGAATTCTAAACCTGTATATCTTATGACTATGTAGACTTCTCTAAACTAATTCATGAAAGTAATTTATCCACAGAGACTAACCGTTACTCTACGGACCCGTTAATCCCTGGGTACGCAGAATTTTTCTTTGCGTCACTTTCCTTCTTATACATTTTCAAGCACTCCTTTTAGTTCCCGTGTTTAGAATTAATCAAAGACTACGATAGTACAAGAATGAAAAATTTAACAGGCAGTGTAAAGTAGAATACGGGGTTTGAGTCAATACTGACAAGGCAAAGGGGAAGACTGAAATCGGAACTTCGCGGTGTTCCTTCCTCAGACAGACGAAGTAGAGACATACGGGGAGTCAGCGACTGCGGTCTTCCGCGTGGTGCTCGTAAGCACATAAGAGCGAACAACTAATAAAAACACACATAAGAAAAAAAATTTGGTAAGTGATATTTATTTGGAAACACCTGTTTTTAGAATGATACACAGAGAAACATGGAGACTAGACCAGGGGAATACCGTTACCATAATTGTGGTGGTCGAACAGCTCAAGAGAGTACTACTTCGTTATGTCATAGACCGTACTTTCAATAAATTTAAGTATCAACTTGAAACTAATAGACATTGCCTACGAAACGGTAAAGGAAACGACCTTGGATAAAAAAGTCGAACGATAGTATCTTAGTACCCTATCTTCAACTTCTCCCCCTTTATTTACCACCTCATAAGCACGAAGACATAGAGTTCACGCGGAGAGAAGTCGGAGAACTATCAGGACGGTATAAGGGCAGAAACCAAGTGTCGCGATTAGTGGTGTGCTTTGACAAGACAAATGACAAAGAGGTAGGACGCGAAACAAACAGAATAAGTGACAACTTAATAATCGTGAATCGAGTCTCAAACCACTTTCGACCTATTTATAAATAACTAACCTAATTATTTTCTCCGTGTGTCCGACTACTTGTACTTGCGGATGAACCCTAAAGATTTCTTGAGAAAGGAGGTGTTTAACCGTAACTCCCTGTCTATTTCTCTTAGGGTGGTGGAGGGGGAGATGAGAGAAGTGGAAGGGTGAGGGGTGGGGTCGATGGTCTTAAAAACGAGAAACTTATTGTAGAACCTACCTGAAGACGTTATTTTGGTAATTCCCCATCATTTGTCTGTGTTCTGACTTGCACGTCAACAGATCTGAATTAAATTATCTCTTATAGATTAAATATGGAAAAAAAAGGGGGTACAAGGGGTCAGATTACGGGACGACTATAACTATCATATAGTTTAAGACTTGTGTCACGAACGGATCCCGTCGTCATCTGGAAAGGAAGATTAAATTTAATCGACTTCGGACCATCAGGGATACACTCTCACATAAGCATTATAGGACTGACTTGTGTCCGGTAGGTTAATCCACTTAATAGAATTTTGAGAACGAAAAATAGATGACTGTAAACACTAGTCTTTCCGACAATTTAAAGTAGGTACCGTAGTTAAAATACGTTTAATAATGTTTAATAAAGGACGGTGGGTTTCTTCGATGAAAAGAAGAGGAATAGAGTATAAATTCAAACTTGTATGTAACTTACATAGATCTTCTCGTAACTAAGAAGTCTTATTCTCAAACCAAAGACTATAACATATCGACTAAGTGAAACATAACATAACATACCATCTTTGATTGTACTGTAACATTTAGTTGATATGAAGTTATTTTTACTAAAAAAATTTTCTCTCCAAAGACTTTAGGACACATGTTTAGGGAAGACGGTCTCCTATAGGGGACAAACACGTGAATGAGGAGAGACACAGACATCTATTAATTTTTTATTAAGACTCATTTTACAATCCCCTCGTATATAAATAACCGACTTTAGGGTGCATCTGATTCATAAATAGTTCTTTGTTCTAAACCCCTTAAGGGGCCGTCAGGTGTCTGACCCTGAGACACGAGGGTCCTGTCCCCTGTGTCCAAGGTAGGGACCAGTCCCTTGATTCTAAGGTGCACGGTGTGCCACACCGGTTTCCTCTTTTTGTCTGTTCGACTTTGTAACACTTCTAATTTTTTTTTTTTAGTTCTAAAACACAAAAATTAATAACATATATTAAGAAAAAGAATTTTCTTAGCAGACGACTGAGTTGAAAAGGACCCTTTTATCCGGCAAGGGTGGTGTACCCCTACTTGTACCTATACTCACCACCTCTGTTGTCGTGGTACGGTGGAGTGGTAGTGGGCTGGTGCAGTAGCCTGGTGAGGGTGTTGGTGTACTACTACTACTACCATTCACGGTTGCGCTTCCGTCGGACCCGGGAGGGGGTGGGGGGCCCAGTATCCTTACTAGTCTAAAATCCTGACGTCCTCCTGGCACAAACAGCAACAACAAGTCAGTGATTCAACACAGGTTGAGAAACGTCGGGGTACCTGACATCGTGCGGTCCGAAGGGACAGGAAGTAATAGAGGGTCTCGAACGAGTTTGAGTGTAGGTAACTCAACCACTACGGTAGGTTGGGAGAGTGGGAGACACAGGGGAAGAGGAGGACGGGAGTTAGAAAGGGTTGTAGTCCCAGTAAACGTTACTCAGTCGACAAACGTAGTCTATCGGTTTCATAACCTCGAAGTCAAAATCGTAGTCAGGAAGGTTACTTATAAGTCCCAACTAAAGGAAATCCTGACTGACCAAACTGGAGGTACGTCAGGTTCCCTGAGAGTTCTCAGAAGAGGTTATGATATCAAGTTTTCGTAGTTAACAGGCCACGTGTCGGAAGAAATACCAAGTCGAGAATGTAGGTATGTACTGATGACCTTTCTGGTATCGAAACTGACATACCTGGAAACAGCTGTTTCACTACAGAGACGAAAAATTATGTGACAGAACCAAACACCATCGTAAAAAAAAAGTTCCAATTTCTAGTTAAATGGCTACTCCTTTTTGATTCCGTCTGGATCTCTTCAGTTCACTAACCGGGTTCTAATACACCGTCCAATTAAAGTACCGATATGGTCTTAGTTATACCAAGAAAGAAGTCATATAGAAGGAAAGTTTTAACTGGGACCTAATTAAAGAAATACGAAACACATCTGCTCTTTTTTCTGTCTTCAACTGTCACTCCCGTTTCCTCTCATGTACGTCTCTTCACGGATATAATCACTATGCTTTTACTCCTCTTTCGAAAGGTGAAGTTACTTACGGAGAATAATGGGTCTTGACGACGAAGAACTGGACTCTAAGAGTACATCTTTGAAGCTAACAAAGATTGATTGTACAAAACCAAAGGACCGTCGGATACTGGAAGATGAAACCGAAATTCTTGCACCTTGATAACAAAAGGTCAAACCACTAGTTATGCCGACCTCCACTCATTCGGTAGTCCACAACAAACTTCCACTGTGAGTGTACTCTCTGTCACTGTTTCTTAGACCTTTGGGTCGTGGAGAAGGACGGTCTCAATGACTCAGCACTCCCAACGTTAACATTGGTAGACCAAGGGATAAAGGATGGACCTTCTATTCCTATGTGTTACTGATAATCCAGGATGACATTTGGAGAGAATTTATTGTACACATACAAAATCTCAAAGACTTTGTATTAAATCTATGTCCAGCCTCAGAAAACGTCTGGTAACAGAAAGTGGGAAAAGGTCTCACAAAGGAACAAACTAACCAGAGTCTGCATTCTGATGTCAGTTCAAGCTTACTATATTCTTCGTAAAACATATATGTATGGTGTTTTATTGGGATCGAAGTTTTGATAATTAGCTCATGTCAGAGAAACCTGGGTGTTTTAGCTAACAAAACCCTTCTTCCCTTCGTAAATTAAGTCCATCATACAATTTAGTCAAAACTTTTGTACGTATAATAATGGTTGTTAAGTGTCACACTTTCTGTCTTAACTTTACGGGTAAGTTCTTTATCTCAGTGTACGAAATCTTCCCGTCCGTCCCGTGTCATGTCGTACACCCTAGGGTCAGTTCCGACCTCGGATACGGGGATGTGACTCTCCAGTCTCAGAATTGTTATTCGCAAAATAAAGAGAAAGTACACAAAATGTAACACACAGAGACACACACTTTGATTAAATTAGTGTAGTTCGTCGGTCTGGTTTTCCAATAACAACAAGGTTAATAAAAAAACAATATAATTAGTCTTTTCCTCATATAAGAAATCATCTCTGACATCAAAAGTGATTGTGGTAGAATCAGGAAGAGAAGGTGGGTACCCTCACTTCTCCATTGTTATATAAGACCTTAATTGTCATCTCTCATCGTCAAAAAACCTTAAGGAACCGTCAGGTCACTAATCCTGTACCGTGAAACTGACGGGTCCCGGACCTAAGTCAGGGACCAGTCTCTTGATTCTAAGACGTTCGACTCATCGTTCCGGGTAAGGGTGGATGGAGGTGGGGCAGGTTTTTTTTTTCTCCTCGTCAAAAAGATGCAAAAGAAAGTGCGAACCTCTCGTGTGGTCGATTCGTAAAACGTACAAACTGTAATGACGGTAGAAAAGGAAAGGATGAATCTTTACCGACCTCGAAAGCACCGTCACAAAAATGATCGGTACAAGATACTTCCTGAGTTCTATCGGGCTCTCCCGGAGGACGCGTTCAGGGTTCAGTCGTAAGCCATGTTAAGGTACGGGCAGGGTCCTGGTTTACCTTGGTAGGAATACCTCTGTGTGTTTTGACAGCCCATTCCTCTAACTTGTCTAGGTTCACCTTCAAGACATCTCGACTTGATCGGTTTATCGTTTCACCGATAAAATAATCGTTGTCGGGAAAAGAACTCAATTACTAAGGTACAGTGGAACTAGTCGTGAGACACCTCCGAACCCCAACACTCAGTAATCCAGCTTTCTCCTTACTATAATTGAGAATCTCAAGTAAGACTTAAGATTCGAGACCAGTGAAACCTTTTTCCTTTCCTTAGTAAAATTGTATAATCAGTTTATTATTTGTTCAATTTCTTTCTTCAAAGTCCATTCCCATGTGTTCTTACCGTCTTGGGACAACTAAGGAAAGATATCTTTCACCATGGACGGGTGGAGACCAGAGTAAAACAATATTGTGATACGTTTCCAGACATAAAGTGAATTGCATAAACCTACTGAACCAAAAGGGGTGTCTAACCGTTCACGAAAAATTTTAAGGCAATATTATCTTTGCATCTAGAATTTCGATTTAACCTTAAGTTCTTTAGGATATCTGGTTACAGAATGAGAGTTCATTCGTGTTATAATAAATAAGGTCATCATGGGTACTAACTCCCGGTTGGTCTAACGCTGAGTAGATTCGACTGTCTTGATCATTCACTGTCTCCTCTATTTGGCGGTCCAGAGGACTAGGGATTAATTCTTGCCAGATGATATGGTGGGGTGGCAGTTAAGACAAAGGTTCAGAAATTCTCATACTCGAAACGCTTCCACCTTCCGGACTTTTACAAGCGTCGTTATTCACACCCTCCCACACCCAGTAGGGAAAGTCCAAGGTGGCACCCCCACTCAGTGTGACGTCGGAGGGAGACGGGAGGAGGACTTCTCGAACTGAGGACGACGGTATCTTGGTATAGACCGACTACAGATAATTGGAGTATCGGGATAGTAGAAAGTAAGGTTCCTGGTTATTTGTTTTGAACGCATCTGTGTTCATGGGACCTCAACGGTTCCACTGACTCTCTCCCGTCGAGTTCGACTCGAGTACTGATGTTGACAAGGGAAAGAACGGGGACTTCGCGCACGGCTCGACGGACTCGTGAGGACCCCGGGATTGAGAACACAGGGACAAATGAGAGGTCCGTCGTCTACGACTCGAAGGGCGTGGAGGACGTTTGTCACGACGTGTAGTAGGTTCACCAGTAGTCGATGAAGGAGTACGAGTAGAAGTACTGGATGTTGCCCATGGAGACGTAACGACATCGTCGACCCCGACCGTGTCCCATGAAGGAGAAGTCGACCTTCTTCCGCCACCATCACCTGTAGTGTCTCGTAACGGTAATTGCAGAGTCAGGTACCACACCGGAATAGCTAACGTCACCTTTCGTCAAGTTCTGACCTTCTGTCCTAAGGTGGAAGAGAAGAACGAGGAATAGAGGAATGTTGTGTGTATGTGGACGAGTTGTCTCCAAATCGAATGTCAGAGACTCGATTTCACCGTTGAAGGAAGGGGGGTGTGAAGAAAGGGATTACTCGACTCAAAGGGCAAAGAGAACTCCACTTCGGTGAGTCCTCTTCAGGAGAGGAGGGAGTAATAGAATCTAGGCTCAATATACAAGAATAGATTAGGGCCATCGAAAGACAAGTTACCGAGCTAGCGGACGAAGGAAAAAAAAATCAGAACACAAGAGAAAAAAGAAAATTTGTCTGTCAAACACTTAAACTACCCAAAAAGGACCCAGTCACTACCTTTACCCAATTGAAATCGGTTCTAACTACCGTCCGTTCCCTTTCAGAACGGGTCGATTTGGGTCTTGGGTTTGTACAAAATCAGAAACCTGAGTTACTCACCTTCTATCCAATACGGAAGGGATCTACACTGCACAACGTGGCTTTAGAAACATCCCAGTCTCTACCAAACTCTGACATATTTATGTCCGGGTCTTGAACGTCCTGTCACGTAAGGACCCACCGACTGATTAGTTGAATACAAGGGTGAGTTGTAAAATTAATCTTACTTGAACAATTAGTTCTTTTTTTCCACTGTTAGTTAAACTCTTTTATCTATAAAATTTTACTTTGGTAACTGTAAAAATGAAACTGAACCATGGAATCATACAGTGTCGACTTACTTCGTTCGCAAATTTGTAAAAGAAGACAATGACAAAAGTACACAGACGGAGATTTGGTCACTAAAAGTTTGAAATCGTACGTAGTCTTTTAGTGGATCGCTCGAACAATTTTTGGGTCAACAACCCGGAGCTGGGTCTCGAGGATTTAGTCATAAAAATTGTTTAAGGGTTCACTACGAGGACGACTACTAGTCCCCTGGTATGAAACTCGTAGAGACGAAATTTGATTCCCTCATAGTGGATCACCCACTCGATGGACCCTGGCCCGTGCCCTTAAACTAAACGATAATGCTCCACCACACAGACCCGAATTGAGTACATGATTTACGACGACCAGTTATGAATTAGTAAGGTGTTTGTAAATAAGTCGGGGCCACACAGACACACGGGTCCGGGTGTACGTGTCTTCCCGACCTCGGTTTCATTTGAAAAGAATCGTACATACTTTAGTGATCAGGAATAAAAATTTCTAGACATTAAAGAACCTTCATCGGACTTCCAACTCTTTCTGGAAACTAGACGTTACATTTAGTCGGTCAGAACCCAATCTTCCCGTTTTCGGGTCGGTAGAGAAACTCTCCGAATCCCACACCAACCGACTACCCGTCTAAAAGGAGTCGGGGCTGTAGGTTTCCGTATGGTCCGTCTAGGAGTAAGAGACGTACTGGTAGAAACAATGAGCCCCACCCCTCTCGAATTAATCTAGTGTCCACCGGTTTTTAACGAAAGGAGTCACTTCTTAGCATAACCTAAAAGTAAGAGCAATCAGATGCGACGTCAGAACAAGGGTCAGGTCGGATGGAGACATATCACTGAGAAGAACACGACCAGACAATTTAGGACGGGAGGAACCACGATCTGAGGAAAACACGGAGTCCCGTCCTCTCTCTTTTGTGTCGATAGGACAACCGGAGACAACACCAAAACTTCAAACATGAATGAGACAACTACGGTCAATTTATAACCTCCCGCTGTTTACACATGAACGTACCGAAACTTAGTTCTCTCCGAATACTCGAATGGTCTAGCTCCAATTTTGGATTCTTGGTTGTGAATCTTAAAATACAAAAAGAGAGTAAGGTTGGGGAACATCACGACCTATGAATCATATTCGTTTCCCTTACTGTCCATGACTATTTTTAGGTTGTAATTCCATGTTTATCGGACATGACAGAGTCTTCGGTTACTTATTATTTTGGGACTCTTTATTTTATTCTTAGTTACAAATCATCATTGGGACCATGAGAGATCTGTAGAACAGTACTAGACGATACTTCATTGGAATAGTCCAATAAAAGTTCCACACTTTTTAGTTCCGGTCAATTCTGTTTTGCGACGCTTAAAGTTTGAGAGTCTCTCTTCGTTAAACCCTACACAGAAACCCATAAGTTCTATCTCAGAGTACTCTTTGGACTTAAGACACTAGAACTCGATCCAACGGTTTCCTTCTTTGATCACTTCCCCCTCCCCCCCTTCATTTGGAATTTAAGACAGAAAGAACTCAAGAACCTGACACAATTACAACTATTAACACAACTAAAAGTATAGACATGGGGACAAGTAAATCTTAAAATCACGGACTGAAACAAGGAAAACCTACGTTTAACGAGCAAAGGAGGACAAGTGTTGTTCACCTTCGGCATAGCGGAACAGAAACCGGGGAATGACAGAAAGTCAGAAAATAGGATATGTAGATCAGATAATTAGAGGAATCGGGAGGGTTACGTGACCTGTTACGACACGTCACCCAAATCTATAACTATGGTTGACCTTCGACATTTTGAGTAAGCTCTGGGATTCGTGTGAAACTCCTCGTTAACAGGACAACCTTAAAGATACTCCGACCCATTTCCCGATGGACCATGATAGGTGATTCAATGTTTTAGAATCCATGGCAGAGGTTGGATACGGTCTCCTTGTAAGTCGGGGAGTGACGGGTGTCTGTCTCCGGAGACAGGTGGTCCCTCAGTCATCACAGAAGTGACGAAGATACCATCCCAACAGACTTTAAGGGAAAATCCGACACCCCGTGACCAAAGCCCAAGGGACATCTTCGACCTTCCCCTCCACCATCCCTCATATGAAAGTACAGCAAATGACAACCAGGACGGGAGAGGTCGACGAAGGAACTCTTCTATGTAGATTTCTATGTTTCAGACGTAAACTATATTACGGAATTAGTGACCGAGATGTTAATTACAACTGACAAAATCTAACATTCGAGGACCTCCCGTCATAACGACAACATCCTTATAAAATTGTCACAGTACACGTTTTCTTGTTTATTTATAAAACTAAAACACTAAGATACACACAGAAGGTGGCTCTCACTACAGTCTTAGTCACCAGAGAAGTAACAGGTGTACCTGAGCCGGTAATAGTAGTCAAAAATTCTACAGGCAGAAAGTCCACCGCACTGGGTCAATATCAAAGTAGAGTGACAGGAGGAGGATGAAATTTGCTGTCCGAAACATGTGCGGTCTTCTCAAGTGTACTGGAAAACGTGTCCTCTGTCAGAATTACTTCTACGTTATAGAGTCATGTGGTTTCTAAAATAGTATAGTATTAGTAAAGGGACACAAATACGACTGTCTTGTAGGAGAACTCACACCGATAATCCTCCCTTCTTCTTTGAGTCTTCGGAGTTACAAAAACACGAAGACACGGGTGAGTACGACCCTTCGGTGTCACTGACCAACTCCGTCAGAACATACTAAAAAAAAGAGAGTGAGAAACTAGGACCGGAAACATCGTAAGTTTTATTAACTTGAGTCAAAGGGATAGACCTCGGTGATAACGACACAAAAGTTCTATTTTCTTACCTTTTAGGGTCGACTTTCACCTTCTTATTTTGATAACATTCTTACCATCCCTTCTGTACTTTGATATATAGGAGAAGAGAAGGACGGGGGGTGTAACACTAATGGGTCTGAATTTGATGGGGTCTTTCCGACCCATTTTAGGACGATCACCCAGAGATGTCTTGACGACTAAGGTCTCCAAGAAAAGATGATATCAACCGTCAAGGGTCATCAACTTAATTTGTCACTTTTGTTGTCCTATATTAAGATCAGAGACTCGAAGGAGAGTCTAACTGAGCAATCCTTTCGAGAGTCCGTCAAACCCTTTCTTCCTTTTGACCCTACCAACCTTACGATTGTGAGGTGACGGATAGGAGAGTTTGATCAATGTTTCGGTAAGATATTTCTAAGACCTTTAGGTGTCGACTTAGTCCAAATATGTTTTAGCACTCTAAGATTAGAGGTGTTCCCGTCCCTAGAGCTAAACAAGTGACGACAATGATTCACGGATCTTACCATGGACCGTGTATCCTCCGTGAGTTATTTATGAACAGCTCATTTACTTAATTCACTTTTAGTCAATGTCCCTAGTTGACCTACACAGGACACAATCAACACATCAACGATTCAACACAGGTTGAGAAACGCTGGGGTACCTAACATAGGGTGGTCCGTGGAGACAGGTACCCTAAAGGGTCCGTTCTTATGACCTCATCCAACGGTAAGAAGTCCCCTAGAAGGACTGGGTCCGTAGTCTGAGAGCAGAGGACGTTACCGTCCCCCTGAGGAAAATGGAGACTCGGTGGACTCTTTCGGGTAAGACACGTATCCCAGAAAATTAATTCTACTCTTCTTACTACATCGTTAAATTACCACGATAATATAAAGTAATTCCTACAGTGTGTGAAAGGGTTTTTATATAAATAAAAATTTTTGTTTTTAGTCTGTTCAAAATAGCTCAGTTTAAAAGGTCTCTGTTTGGTCTCAAACTTAAAGTTTCACTTTCAATTCGTAGGTATTAGAGTGCGTCTTCATAAAGAGACGTCCTCCATTTTATAAGACGGACTGAAGCTCGTGAGGTAAGAGATTTAGAACAAACACAAAGATGGTAGTAACATGAGGTAAGGTCCCGAGACCGTGTGTTCTTTTAGGTGGAGATTTTGAGTTTTAAAGGTTTAACTCTACTTGCTAACAACCCGAAACCAACCCCAAATATTGGTTAAGCTAGTAATTAGTAAACAAGGGCCGAGAACCCTAGTGACGACTCAGGTTACCGTGGAAGAGGTAGTGACGGAGGATGTTACAGGTGTAGAAGGAAAACAAAGAATGCACAGACTTTCAAATTTACAAAAGCACAATTCCGTTATAAGATAAGTAATTGTTTGTAAATAAATCGTGGATGTTACAAAATCCGTAATCCCTTTTCCTATCCCAAACCCTAATGTGTTGTTATTCGACTTTAGGATCCAAATCTACCAATCCCCAGGCTCTCCTATATTCTCCTACGTCACTATTTTCTACATTCGGGATGGAAGGTCCTATAGTGTCAGATTTTCCCTTTATCTGGTAATTTTATCTTCTACTTAGTCCCGATACTGTCTCGTTTCAGGTGTGTTATCTACCTTTAGTTGTACTGACCATTTTGTTATTGGTGGTCTTTAATTGTCTACTGTGGTACTCTAATTTACATTGTGCTCTTATCTTTCAAACACGATAGAATAGTACTCCAGACAGACTGAACCCCTTAAGTAAAAACAAAAGTCTATTTTCCAAACCGAGGTCGGTGTTCAATGATGTCTTAAGTGTCAGTTACAGAGTCAAACTAGTGAAAGTTTCTCTCTTTGATTGTAGGATGTTGATGGGATGGACTCTCAAGGAATAATCTTCTTGTCGAGGGGATGTGGTTAGGGTTAGGGACCTTAGTGACGATAAGAAGTGGTGAATGACGATAAGAAGTGGTGACGACTTGACCCTCGGAAATTTACGGTCGTAGTTTTATATATCACGTAGTCACTCCATAATGAAATATATATATATTTATGTATTACTGGAAGGACTCAATGAGAGATCCAATATGATGGATGTATTGTAATCTTTTCGAGAGGGATTTGTGAAAACAGTTCTGTTCAAGATTTTCCGTGTCCTACTATAGTAAAATATTCGACACTCTTTAAGTCTTATAGGTTGATTTTACTTTAGTAACTTTTCCGAAGGTTGACACATGTTGACGACTGATAAAGTTTTAGGTCTCAGTCGTTTTACATTAATTTGATTAAAATCATTGTTCATTTTATGGTCCAAAAGACAAGGTAAGATCGTGTCTTGTTTTTGATAAGGAGGGAGGTTTCAACGAGATTTTGTTCACTTTGGGTGATTTATTGATAGACATCATTTTTCTAATTTTTGTTCTTGTTTTTATAGTCCCGTATTTAAATGTAGATCCTTATTTAAACTGGTTCCTCCATTTTTCTGGACATGTGAATTTTTACTCTGTAACAACTTTCTTTGACTTCTGTGTTTCTTTACTTTTCCATAAGATACGAGTACCTATCCTGTCAATTTTACAGATATGAGGGATTTCGTTAGATGTCTAAGTTACGTTAGGGGTAGTTTTAGGGTTGTTGTAAAAAGTGTCTTTATCTTGTTTTTAAGGATTTTAAACATATCCTGGTGTCTTCTGGGGTTCCTCGGTTTCGTTAGAACTTTTTTTTCTTGTTCCGACCTCCATAGTGTAAGGGACTAAAGTTTAATGTGATGTTTCGGTGTCATTAGTTTTGTCGTACGATAACCGTCTTTTGCTCTGTGTCTAGTTACCTTGTCTTGATTCTCGGGTCTTTATTTGGAAGTGTATACGTCTATTGACTAAATGTTGTTTCATCGTTTCTTGTAGTTTCTTCCGTCACCGTGGGGTGAGGTCATAAGAACGAACCTTTTAGGGTACCTGCCTCCTCGGACCATCCGACGTCAGGTACCCCAGAGTTTCTCAGCCTGTGCTGACTCGTTGAAGTGAAAGTGAAAAGTGAGAGTACGTAACCTCTTCCTTTACCGTTGGGTGAGGTCACAAGAACGGACCTCTTAGGGTCCCTGTCTTCTCGGACCACTCGACGGTAGAGACCCCAGCGTGTCTCAGCCTGTACTGACTTCACTGAATCGTTATTTGTATGTTACCTCTTTCCTGGCAGAGAATTTATTTACGACGACTCTTTTAACTTGTCGGTTACGACAAGTTACTTCTTACTTCGATTTGGTGATAAAACGTAGTACGACGACGACGACGATTCAGCGAAGTCAGTACAGGTTGAGACACGCTGGGGTATCTGCCGTCGGTTGGTCCGAGGAGGCAGGTACCCTAAGAGGTCCGTTCTCATGACCTCACCCCACGGTGACGGAAGATGTGTTTTTAATTGAGTTTTACCTAATTTCTGAAATAATATTCTGTAGGAGTTTGTTATTTTGAGGATCTTCTTTTGTATCCACCATACGGAAGGAGTCCGTTCCCTTTGTTTTCTTTTTATTTACCCTGAGATAGTTTGATATTCAGAAACCGTGTCGTTTTCTTTGGTAGTTGTTTTACTCTTCTGGCCTATGATTTGTCCTCTTTTATCGACGTTTATTGAATAGACTATTCCCTAATTATGGGGTCTATATATTTTGAGAGTATGTTGAGTTGTTGTTTTTTTGTCTACTGGGTTCTTAGACTTATCTGTAAAAAGGTTTCTGTCTGTCTACTGGTTGTCCATATTCTTTTCTACAAGTTGTAGTGATTAATGACGACGACGACGACGACGATTCAGCGAAGTCAGCACAGGCTGAGACACGCTGGGGTATCTGCCTTCGGGTGGTCCGAGGGGGCAGGGGTCCTAAGAGGTCCGTTCTTGTGACCTCACCCAACGGTAAAGGAAGAGGTTACGTACTTTCCCTTCAACGAGTCAGCACAGGCTAAGAATCGCTGGGGTACCTGACGTCGGATGGTGCGAGGAGGTAGGTACCCTAAAAGGTCCGTTCTCATGACCTCACCCCACGGTAGTGATTAATGATCTCTTTACGTTTAGTTTTGCTGTTACGCTATAGTAGAGTACGAGTAATCTTACCGGTAATAGTTTTTCTCTTCTTTATTATCCACAATCTCTCCTGCACCTCTTTTCCTTTGGTGTGTAACACTCTTACATTTGACCATGTCGGTCATTCCTTTTGTCTTACCTCTAAAGAGTTTTTCAATTCTCATCTTGAGGGTATACTAGGTCGTTAAGGTGAGGACCCATATATAGGTTTCTTTTACTTTTGTAATAAAGTTTTTCTACTCAAGTGGTGGTACGAGTAGTGTCGCAGTAAGTGTTATCGGTTGTATACCTTTGTTGGAGTCACGGAGTACTGTCTACTTACCTATTGCGTCTACGCCACATAGACATAGATGTAGATAGATCTATGTGGTACTTTGTGATGAGTCAGTATTCTTAATTGAGTTAATTTTTTTTTTCATTGAGTTACCCCTCGACTGAGACGTTCGAGTTTAAAGTCATACTCTGATTGTGACTTCAAATGTTGACTTCAAATTTGGTATTCCCTGAAAGTCCCTTTCTCACGTGTCACAAATAACTGTGACTTTAATTTCTATTGAGCAGTCCTCTTCTATTCCACCTCTCTACTGGTTCCTGGTCTAGTTTTCCCGGAAAATACAGTAGGATTCCTTAAACATGAAATAAGGTTTTCGGTCATTCCTTAAATTCAGAATGACTAACTGTAGATTATGGCACACCATTCCGATACGAATTTTTTATGTGTAACTTGAGGATGATCTACGATCCTTGAGTTGTCACCTCTTCTGTCCGTACTAAAAATGTTAGTTACAAGGATTACATTCACTAAAATGTTATTTGTTTAGTAACATTTAATATTATTCACGATACTTTATTTTCTTATTTCACAAGACTCTCTAGGATTACTCTACCTCTCTCGTGCCCATCCTTACTTTGTGGCTTCGACCTGTCCCAGTCTTCTCCGGAGAGTCTGACTCCTCCAGTGTAAGTTTGACTCTGTACTCCTTTCTCCTTTCTGAGGTCCGTCCCCTTTTATTGTTCACGTTTCCGGTGCTCAATATTTGTCAAACCGTACAAGTTCCTGTATTTCCTTTTGGTTACACGGATCCCACGTCTCCCGTTCCGTTCTCACCGTCTACTCTGGACTCTCCCCGGTCTTGTATGTTTGTGAACCTCCGTACTGTTCCTTGACTCCGAAATAAGGTCCAAGTCCTTTGGTGACTCCTGAAAGTTCGTACTCTTATTGTACTCGACTTTAAAAAATTTCTAGTGAAATATATCTATGGATTACCTCTTTCCTAACTTTTATGTTATTACCTGCGTCTCTCTGTTGAACCTACGATGAGCTTAACACGTCACTCTATTACCAATAACCTTGTCCCAAGATTGTCACCTCTATTTTTTCAATACCCATCTATGATCTTTATAAGAGCTCCATCTTGGTTTCCTAAATACCTTTTTAACTTGTATTTTCCACTCCCTTTCCCTCTTGAATTCTGACTGAGAGTCCTAATACCGCTCTCGTTGATATATCTATGACTGTATCTCATATGACTCCACTTTTACCAAGCTCCTTCTATAGTTCTCAAAAAACAAAATTGTATAATTCACATCATGTGACTTATTACTGGAGGTTCCGACGACGACGACGACGATTCAGTGAAGTCAGCACGGGGTGAGACACGTTGGGGTATCCGCCGTCCTAGGACATTAACAACGGAACATACACTTTTGCCAGAAACATCTACACTAAGTCAATTCCTACGACGCTACCCCTGTAAAGGGACCTTATACGCCCACCCGGGAATTACGGGTACGTACATAGAACATTCTCTCCCGTGTCCCTCTGCACTGTCCGTCTCTTCTGTTGCACTAATGTCTGTCTCTGTGGCCTGACTACACCGGTGTTCAGTTCCTTACGGTCGTCGGTGGTCTTCGACGTTGTCAGTTCCTTGTCTTGGTAGCGGGTGCCAGAGACCTCCCTCGTGTCAGGACCACTGTAGAACTAAAACCTAGTCACTATGACCAAAGTCTAACGAACGGACGTCTTGACACTTTCGGATTTAAAGACAACAAACTTTGGTGGTTCAAACACCTTTAAGTAATGTCGTCTGTGTCCTTCGATTATGTAATACAAATTCTACGGACATTTCGTAGGTTTATCTCTAAAGTTTGTTCGACAACCACACTCTTAGACCTCAAGTTTTCAATTCCCAATGACAAAATTTATAAGGATTCCCAAACTTTCAACATGAGAATGGAGGTCCAGGAAAGCTTACGAGAGTTTGAGGAGTTATAGTAGTTCAAAGTCGAGGTCCGCCCAACCAAAAGCAGCGTCGTATTACTTTAGTTGTGATTTCCCGTCTAGGTCATTTGAGAATCGACAATTTTTACCATCTCTCCTCTTTTTTAACATTCCGTATTTAGGGTCGATGTTTGCATTCTAGTCAGACATTCGTACGTGTGTTTTTGTTTACCACTATGTTTTCTGAGTAGACCTTAGTGTGTGACCGAAGATTCAGGACTCCCTATATTAATAGTGCAAAAATAATGTACTGCGTCTAGGTGTTGAGACATTAATGTTTTTAGAAAGAAGGTCTTAAATTTTATCGGTCGACGGATATTTTCCTAAGATCCGTAGTTAGTGAAATTAGAGTACCGGTAAGGGTCTCTTTATAAGATCGATTCTCTTATTTCGATTGTATAGTGTTAAAATTAAGTCATATCAATCATCCTTTATCTAAACTGGTTGTGATAGACCCTTAACACTCTCTGAATACTAGTGAGGACTTACGATTTTAGTCAAACGCTTTAGTATACTTTTGAGGAAGATTGAGTGGTCAAGTGTCCCAATAGGAGTTCCAGATTTTTCCAGAAGTTACCTACCCAATAAGTAAGTTGGTTGTCAAGGACACGAGGTCGATGACTCAATTTTCCGTATCAGTGTCAGACACCCCTTTTGTTTGTATTTGTCTTTTGGCGTTATATGACATCATTCTTGAAACTACTCCCATTACATTACCGTAGTGTGTCCGTGGGTTGGGTCACTCCACTTGTCCCTACACCTCCTCTACTACAGATTCAACTAAAAACTTCCTGTCCGTCTTTTCCCCCTAATTTCCGTAGGGTCCGTCTCTCTTATTTATATGTGTCTCCGAGTTCTCTTGTGAGACCTTAGACTTTTGGGTTCCATTACAATTTCGAAAAAAAAAGGAAAATCTTCTTTTATTTTGAGGAGTTAACTCAAATTTTGGACAACTACCGTAGTAGAAATATAGGAGTACCATAGGTCATCTCTAGTAGATATTATTGGCAATCATTTACGAGACAACTTATTTGACTCTCTAGGTTTGGTTTTTCTTTCACCTTACTTGAAAAGAACTCGTGACACGGTGTGAGAAGAAAAATGTAAGAGTCCAAATGAAATCGTGTCTTTAAGGTACTACGACCGTTTTAATGCGGATAAAGTGTTACCGTGGGGTGAGGTCATGAGAACGGACCTTTTAGGGTTCCCGTCTCCTCGGACCATCCGACGTCAGGTACCTCAGTGATTCTAAGTCTGTCCTGACTCGCTGCAGTGAAAGTGAAAAATGAAAGTACGTGACCTCTTCCTTTACCGTTGGGTGAGGTCACAAAAACGGACCTCTTAGGGTCCCTGCCCCCTCGGACCACCCGACGGCAGATACCCCAGCGTGTCTCAGCCTGTGCTGACTTCACTGAATCGTCGTCGTCGTCGAGTCTATTTCAGAATCGACGAGTCAAACTAATTATTTACAGTCGGAGGACCCTTTAAGGGACTGTCAGGTCACCAATCCTGAGACCCACAGGTGACGTCACCCGTGGTCAAACTAAGGACCAACCCCTTGATTCTAGGTGTACGGAGTTCTTCCTTGTTTTTTTTTCAGTGGGAGGGTATTTTTGACATGTATCCGGTGTCCCTCTCCTAATGTACTCTTAGTACATTTACTTTCGAGGAAATTTTATACGTATCCGGGGAGAGCGGAAGAGTCTACCGGGTGTGAGACATCTCACACAAAGAGAGATTTATTTAAGTGAAGAATGGTTCGTTTTTTGTGTGTTTGTTTTTGGTTTTTATATACATGTCTATGTTTAATAATTATGTACATAGATCCTATATCTGTCCTGAAACTTTATGTGGTTCCTTCTTTGCAGAGGAGGAGGGTGCTTCCAACTCTGTCTGTGTTCATTATAGGGAATAGTTATATTTTGTGACCGTATAGTGTAAAGTTTAACGAAACATGATTTAGTCTATAATAGAACTAAGGTTACATCTTTTTTTCATGTCCTCCGGTTTCAAGGTTCCCACCTCTTACGAATTTTCTTTTTTTCTTGACTCTGTGTAAGATTGGAAAGACGTTTGACATTTTTTGAGTGGTGATCCCTCGTCATATCTCATTGTATGTTTTCACGGACGAGACCTCTACTCGTACCGGAACGGGTGGTCTTGTTCTGGGTCAAACGGGGTGTCGGTCAAGGAGCGTAGTCCATCGAACGTGTTTGGAAAATAGGAGTAGGTAGTCTCCTGTCTTTCTTATTTTTGGTGTTAGTGTCCCTTGATTGGTTTGACTGGCGTACCTGGTGTTGGAACGGATTGAGTTACTGAGATGCTCGGTACACGACATCCCGGTGGGTTCTGTCTGCCCGGTACCACCTCTCAAGACTGTTGTGCACCAGGTGACGTCTTCCCTTACCGTTCGGTGAAGTCGTGATAACGGAACTCTTGGGGTACTTGTGATACTTTTCCGTTTTTCTGTGTTGTGACTTTCTACTTGACGGGTCCAACCATCCACAGGTCAAGAGGTCTTCATTACTTCTCCGACTGGGTTTCGTCTTTATTGTACGTCAACACCTACACAGACCACCACTTTCATTTCAAACTGCGACATTTCTTCTTATGACGTATCCTTGGACCTTACAATCCAGGTAGTCAGTCAAGTCAAGTCAACGAGTCAGTACAGACTGAGACACTGGGTTACCTGCGGTCGTGCGGTCGGAAGGTAGGTAGTGGTTGAGGGTGTCGAACGAGTTTGAGTACAAGTAACTCAGTCGCTACGGTAGGTTGGTAGAATAGGAGACAATAGGGGAAGAGGACGACGTAAGTTAGAAAGGGTCGTAGTCTCAGAAAAGATTCCTCAGTCAAGAAGCGTAGTCACCAGTTTCATGACCTCGTAGTCGGGAAAGTTACTTATAAGTTCTGACTAAAGGAACTCCTAACTGACCAAACTAGAACTTCAGGTCCCAGGTACTTAGTTCCATTTAACCTTCACCAGACTGTCCTGTACCGTTCTCACTCGTGACTGTAAAATCCTTAGTCACTTGACTTTACCTGACCTTAGCCGCTTAAATTGAGTCTACTGGTGATATAGATAATGATACCCCTTTTTAGGGAATCTTCTTTTTTTACCTCATCGGGAGTGTCAGTTGTTCTCAGGTTTTACGTCATGAACCCACGTTAGCGTTTTTACTGTCTTACTAGAGACAAGCAAAGATTCCGTTTGGTAAGTTATAGTGTCATTAGGTTTAGGTACAGGGTTGGTGATTACGACTTCTTCGACTTCGAATTACCAAGATACTTCTGGATGTACTGGAAGATCTTGATTGTGGTTTTTTTCTACAGGAAAGTGGTGTCCCCTGACCCTACGTTTCCGTCCTTCAGTTCTCTATTGACCTCATTGTCCGTTCAAACCAGAACCTCGTGTTTTACTTTGTCCTGTTTCGGATTGTCTCAAAACGGTTCTCTTGTGGGACCAGTATCGTTTGTGGGAGAAGGTTGTTGTGTTCTCTTCTAAGATGTGTACCTGTAGTGGTCTACCAGTTATGGCTTTAGTCTAATTAACATAAGAAACATCGACTTCTACCTCTTCGAGATACGACGACGACGACGATTCAGCGAAGTCAACGCAGACTGAGACACGCTGGGGTATCTGCCGTCGGGTGGTCCGAGGGGACAGGGACCCTAAGAGGTCCGTTCTTGGGACCTCACCCAACAGTAAAGGAAGAGGTTAAGTACTTTCACTTTTCACTTTCACTGACGTCGGATGGTCCGAGGAGGTAGGTGCCCCAAAAGGTCCGTTCTCATGACCTCACCCCACGGTAACCGAAGAGACCTCTTCGAGATGTCTCAGTCATTTTTGTTCCGACCCTCAACTGATGCCGAGTCTAGTACTTGAGGAATAACGGTTTAAGTTTAAATTTAACTTCTTGTTTCTCTTTCGGTGATCCGGTAAGTCCATAGTGGATTTAGTTTAGGGAATGCTAATATCTCACCTTACTGTTTATCTAAGCTCCCTAATCTAGATTATCTGTCTCACGGATTTCTTGTTACCTATCTCCAAACATTGTAACATATCCTCCGTCACTAGTTTTCTTTTTATTAACGTTTTTCCGTTTTACCAATAGACTCCTCCGGAATGTTTATCGATTCTTTTTTTCGCCGACACCTTTGACACCTTTACTTTCCGTTTTCTCTTTTCCTTTCTATGTGGGTAAACTTACGTCTCAAGGTCTCTTGTCGTTCCTCTCTATTCTTTCGGAAAAATTCAGTTGTTCCATTTCTTTGTCTCCTTTTGTTATCTTACCCTTTCTGATCTCTAGAGAAGTTCTTTTAATCTCTATGGTTCCCTTGTAAAATACGTTTTTATCCGTGTTATTTCCTGTCTTTGTCATACCTGGATTGTCTTCGTCTTCTATAATTCTTCTCCACCGTTCTTATGTATCTTTTTGATATGTTTTTTCTAGAGTTACTGGGTCTATTGGTGTTACCACACTAGTGAGTGGATCTCGGTCTGTAGGGCCTTACACTTCAGTTCACCCGGAATCCTTCGTAGTGATGCTTGTTTCGATCACCTTCACTACCTTAAGATCGACTCGATAAAGTTTAGGATTTTCTACTACGACATTTCACGACGTGAGTTATACGCTCGTTTACACCTTTGAATCGTCACCGGTGTCCTGACCTTTTCCAGTCAAAAGTAAGGTTATGGTTTCTTCTCGTTACGGTTTCTTACAAGTTTGATGGTGTGTTAACATAAGTAAAGTGTACGATCGGTCTCATTACGAGTTTTAGGAAATTCGATCCTAAGTTGTCATACATTTGACTCTTGAAAGTCTACGTGTTCGACTTAAATATATGTTCGTCTCCTTGGTCCCTAGTTTAACGGTTGTACGGAACCTAGTATCTTTTTCAATCTCTTAAGGTCTTTTTATAGATGAAGACGAAGTAACTGATGTGATTTCGGAAACTGTTGTTTGACACCTTTTAAGACTTTCTCTACCCTTATGGTGTGGTGGAATGGAGGAGGACTTTTTGGGTATA
The DNA here is from genome assembly GCA_006410555.1 of Capra ibex. Taxonomy (NCBI): domain Eukaryota; kingdom Metazoa; phylum Chordata; class Mammalia; order Artiodactyla; family Bovidae; genus Capra; species Capra ibex. Next base: position 170,689 of record SJYO01042875.1, read on the forward strand.
CGCCCAGTTCTTCGTTGTCAATCTTAACCTGTACCTTGTTGTCTGACCAAGTTTTGACCCTTTCCTCATGCAGTTCCGACATATAACAGTGGGACTAATAAATTGAAGCTACGTCTCATGTAGTACGCTTTACGGTCCGACCTACTTCGTGTTAGACCTTAGTTACGTCCCTCTTTATAGTTATTGGATTCTATACGTCTACTGTGAATGTCGTCTGTGACTTCTCCTTAATTTCTCAGAATTACTTCCACTGTCTCTCTCACTTTTCAGACCGAATTTTGCGTTGTAAGTTTTTTAATTCTAGTACCATAGACCAGGGTAGTGAAGTACCGTTTATCTACCCCTTTGTTGCCTTTGTTACTGTCTGATAAAACCCGAGGTTTTAGTGACACCTACCACTGACGTCGGTCTTTAATTTTCTGTGAACGAGGAATCTTCTTTTCGTTACTGTTTGAATCTATCGTATAATTTTTGGTGTGTGTAATGAAACGGATATTTTCAAGTATATCAGTTTCAATATCAAAAAGGTCATCAGTATATGTTACACCCTCGACCTGTTATTTTTTCCGACTAGTGATTTCTTAACTACGGAAGTTTGACACCACGACCTCTTCTGAGAACTCTCGGGGAACCTGTCGTTCCTCTAGTTTGGTCAGTTAGGATCTCCTTTAGTTGGGACTTATAAGTAACATTCCTGACTACGACTTCGACTTCAAAGTTATGAAACCGGTGGACTACGTTTCTCGGTTGAGTAATCTTTTCTGGGACTACGACCCTTTCTAACTTCCGTCCTCTCCCCCTACTGTCTCCTACTGTACTAACCTGTCGTAGTAGTTAAGTTACGTGTCCTCAAACTGGTTTGAGGTCCTCTACCACTTCCTGTCCCTTTGGACCGTACGACGACAGGTATCCGAGCGTTTCTCAGGCTGTACTGACTCGTTGACTTGTTGTTAACCTCCGTCTCTAAGATTAAGGTAGGGGTGACTAGAACCAGTTGACCGAAGTGGAAAGTGATCTAGAAACAAAGGAAATCAGACATAGATAACAATATACCTAACTTACAGTGTAACGTCGCATTTAAGGACATTACTTTGGATCGCAAATCGTTTGTGAGTCAGTCAAGTCAAGTCAACGAGTCAACACAGGCTGAGAAACACTGGGGTACCTGACGTTGTACGGTCCGAAGGGACAGGTAGTGGTTGAGGACCTCGAATGAGTTTGAGTACAGGTAACTCAGTCACTACGGTAGGTTGGTAGAGTAGGAGACAACAGGGGAAAAGGAGGACGGAAGTTAGAAAGGGACGTAGCTCCAGAAAAGTTCACTCAGTCAAGAAACGTAGTCCACCGATTTCATAACCTCAAAGTCGACGCCGTAGTCAGGAAGTTACTTATAAGTCCTGACTAAAGGAAATCCTACCTGACCGACCTAGAGGAACGACAGGTTCCCCCGAGTCCACGTCTGTCCCATCTTTTCTTCCCTCTAAAAACTTCACAAATGAATTACAGACATGGTGTACCGAACGTCCCAGAATCAATGAGAGGGTCCCGACCTAGGACTCGGGGGCCGAGTCCTCGGCCCCGGGGGAGGTTGTGACGTCAAGTTTTCGTAGTTAAGAAGTCGCGAGTCGAAAGAAATATCAGGTTGAGAGTGTAGGTATGTACTGATGACCTTTTTGGTTTCGAAACTGATCTACCTGGAAACAACCGTTTCATTACAGAGACGAAAAACTATACGACAGATCCAAACAGTAACGAAAAGAAGATTTCTCGTTCGCAGAAAATTAAAGTACCGACATCAGTAGTAGACGTCACTAAAACCTCGGGGAGTTTTATTTCAGACAATGACAAAGGTAACAAAGGGGTAGATAAACGGTACTTCACTACCCCGGTCTACGACACTAGAATCAAAAGACTTACACCTCAAAATTCGGTTCAAAAAGTGAGAGGAGAAAGTGAAAGTAGTTCTCCGAGAAATTCAGAAGAAGTGAAAGACGGTATTCCCACCACAGTAGACGTATAGACTCCAATAACTATAAAGAGGGCCGTTAGAACTAAGGTTGAACACGAAGTAGGTCGGGTCGTAAAACGTACTACATGAGACGTAGATTATTCAATTTATTCGTCTCACTGTTATATGTCGGAAATGATGCGGAAAGGACTAAACCTTGGTCAGACAACAAGGTACAGGTCAAGATTGACAACGAAGAACTGAACGTATGTCTAAAGAGTCCTCCGTCCAGTCCACCAGATCATAAGGGTAGAGAAAGTCTTAAAAAGTGTCATTTATCCGTAATAATAGCATTTCTCCGGATCCCCTCCCCTCCCTCGAGAAAGGTCGAGACCTTTGTAGTTATAAAACTCGTAGAGGTGGGGGATGTTCCTCTTCCTTTACCGTTGGGTGAGACCATGGGAACGGACCTTTTAGTGTACCTACCTCTTGGGTACCCCAACGTTTCTCAACCTGTGCTGACTCGCTGAAGTGAAAGTGAGAGTGCGGGATGTTCCCCCGTTCTTAGAACAGAACAGGCGGAGACTACGGGGTCGTGGGTCCCGTCGTCTCAGCACGTTCAACAAACGAACGTCAAATGGACTGCGGAGTGTAAGTAGTAGAGAGAGCCTTATTCTGTCTTTCTGGACGACTTCTGTCGTTTTCGCCCCGCACCGAGGAGGCGGACCAGAAATAAAGTGAAGCCGCGATCTCCCGAGAAACTTGAATAACAAAGTGGTGACGGGTTTAGGTGGCTTTTGGGTGGGTCGAGTCTTCTTTGACGGTTCTCTTGAAGGACTGTCGCCTCCTCTTGTCGTGAGGGCGGCGTCGAGGGCCCGACGTGAGTTCCCAGGTCCCGCTCTCAAAGGTACCGTTGTACCCGGAACCGCGGTCCTCCTGAATCTCGGGGACCGGCCCGGCCCTCGGCTGTCATCCGGGGCCTTAGGGAGCTAAGCGAGGGACTCAAGTCAAGCGTCGGCGCGCTAAGGGGCGTGGATGGAGAAAAGTCCGGACAAGTCAGGGAAAGGCCTTGGAGCCGCGGGTGGGGCTTAGTAGGCGATTCGGTTGACCTGATGTGAAGGGTGTGACGGAGACTCAAAGAGAGAAGCGTCTTGGAACCGGAGGCGCACGAAGAGAGCCTCCGAGATGTCTAGTGTAGAGAGTTGAGCGGGTCTGAGGGAGGATGATGCTAAGGGTATTACGAGGTGCGGAGGGTCCTACGACGCAGCCTGGATCCTGGTGAAGGCCAGCCACTGCATCTAGGCGAAACGACCCGCGCGCCACCTGCCAGACTTTGCATCTCACGCCGAAAGCGACCCCGAAGCGCAGGGGCCTCGGGTCGTACCGAAGGAGCGCTGGGAGGAGGTGCCATGTCCAGAGTAAGACCGTCCCTCGCGACTCCCCCACCCCCCCAGGGACGCTTTGTCCCGGTAATCCCTTGCCCGATGCCGCCACCTCCCGGCTCCTCCTTCCGAAGCCACAAAAGGATTAAGAACCCACGAAGGTAGACAAAATCGAGCAAAAGTGGAGAGTGAGGTCGGGGCTTTACATTTATAGAGAAGGCAGACCAAGTCTTTGCCTCGAGACTTTCCCTCATCTCAGAACCGGTTCTAAATACTGTGAAAGTCTTGAGAATTAACATTGCTCCGGAGGATTGAATAGATGACGAAGTATAGGCTTTGCAATCTTTACATACTTGTCATTGAAAGATTGAACCGGGGGCATGGTAGCGCAACCAATAAAGTCAATAGGAACTATGGGGACACTACTCGTCATTAACACCTTTAAAGTATTTTCGGTTCTTCTCTAAAGTGGATGACGTTGGCATACTTTATGTGTACAAGTTCTCTTTTGGAAACTGTCTTTTTAGTCGTGCTCTTTAACTGATCAAAATAGGTAGAGAAGGATAGATGTTTTGAATTCACTAATTCTCTGACCTTGGTGAGAAAGGGAGGTGGGGGTCTAATTCCTTCTGTGTAAAATTGACCACAGACCAAACAGGAAACACACCCCTTCTTTATCCAAACTTCGAGATTTATTCGACGTAAGACGACCCTTTGGATAATCCGACGATTCTAATTCGAAATCCAATTGGATCCAGAAACAAAATCGTCCGTTGGTTTTGATTCCGTGGTCTACTGAATCACCGAGGACAACACTTCTTTGGTGTGTAGATAATACCTTCAAACCTTCTCTTCCTCTCCCTCGCAGACCGGTTTCCTCTTAGACCCGAAAACCCTTTTCTTCCTGAGTTTCGTCCTTAACTTCGTCCTTTGTAATTGTATTGGAGACCATTCTAAGTTTAACACTCAAGTAGAAATGGAAACCACGAGTTTAAAAGACATTACTAATGGAAGGAGTAGAATTTATAGTGATCAAATACAGTTCTTTGATGTTGATTATTCGAACGTGGATAGTTTCAGGTATAAGAGGCGGATGGACTGAACCAGAATAGTAGGTTTCTTGGAAAAAGAATTTTGGAAAATATGTCAAAAGGAAGTCACTTGACAATCATGAAAATGATCCTTAAATAAATAAGTCACACATAAACTTAAGTCTCACTAAAGGAAACAGAAGACCTCTAGATCACATCAAGACCGCAATCGAACCTCGATGACACAAAGGATTATAAGAGGAGAAAAATCAAAAAGTTGACAAAAAGTGGGTTTTACTTTAATAGAGAAAATTTAAAATTTCACTATCGGTAGAAATAAAACTTTCGTTAATTTGTTATTTCTTTGTATACTTCATCTTTTTGGACATTAGAAATAATTAACCTCGATACAGTAAAGTTCTTGAATTATTTTGATATTTTTATGTGAAAAAAAGGGTATTTACTTTAGTGCTATTTGGTTAACAAAACATTCGACGCAAACAGTAACACTTATGACAATTTACCCGAAAGGACTACCGAGTCACCCATTTCTCAAGTGGACGTTACGTTCTGTGTCCTCTGTTACACCGAAACTAGTGACCCACCCCTTCTAGGGGACCTTCTCCTTTACCGTTGGATGACGTCATAAAGAACGTACCTTTTGGGGTACCTGTCTCCCCAGACCACCCGATGTCAGGTGGTCGAGCGTTTCTCAACCTTTGTTCATTCGGTCATTCATACGTGTGTGACAACTCCCATAAAAAAGTACGGTCATTGATCATCAGATGATATAAAATTTTTATTTTAGTAAGTACAAACAGTATTCTTTAAGTCTTTCATACCTTCCCATATTTTTCTGAAGACACGTCTATCCTGAAGACAACAAAGAGTAGCTGGGAGGGTGTGTAAAAGAAAAGATATGCACACGTGAAAAGTACTCAAAATTTGGAAAATACAATAAAATTTGTACTGACGTAGTGGGAACATGAAGAGTGAAGAGTAGGTTTACGAACAAAAAATACACTCAAAATTTTGATCGATGATCTAATAGGTTTTTCGGAATATCAATTCCGAAATAGTAAAAGTACCATTAATAAAGGTCAAGTGACAATCTAAACAATCACAAGGACATGACTCTGATAAAGTCTCTCATCGAAACCGTTGACAATTTTATTACAAAGATAAAACGGTACCTATCTTTCGGATCTATGGAACAATTTTCACGAGGTATAAGAGTAACAGAGTACTTCCGACACACAAATACATTCACATTCAACGGTTTACTTTGTTCTACTGAACTTGGTCAAAGACCGGAAATTTTGGAGTAAATCAAACGACACAAACCGTATGAAATTATTTGACTCTTTGATTTCAAAGATTGTCCAATCAATTGACAGGGATCTCCGTACGTCGCCTCTTCCGTTACCGTGGGGTGAGGTCATGAGAGCGGACCTTTTAGGGTACCTGCCTCCTCGCACCATCCGACGGCAGGTACCCCAGTGATTCTCAGCCTGTCCTGACTCGCTGAAGTGAAAGTGAAAAGTGACAGTACGTAACCTCTTCCTTTACCGTTAGGTGAGGTCACAAGAACGGACCTCTTAGGGTCCCTACCCCATCGGACCACCCGACGGCAGACACCCCAACGTGTCTCTACCTGTGCTGACTTCGCTGAATCGTCGTCGTCGTCTCCGCACGTTTGAGGTCAACATTCTCGAATAAAGAGAGAGGAATTAATTTCTTCTAACCACTAATACGACTATAACGGACAAGACAAATATCCTCTTCACAAACTTTAACTTCTCGTGTAGTCACTCTCTGTCCGACTTCACAATCGTCTCAAACTCTCTTCCTTCGCTCGGGCCGTTTAGTTGCAAAGGTGTCTACTGAGTCTCCAGTTTCGAACGGAATCTCGAAACCCCCTTGGGTAGTGTGAAAAACCTCTTCCAGGACGACTTTCTTCTCTTTCCATGGGAAAGATTCATGAATGAGAAAAAATTAGTGTCCTAATATCAAGGTCTAAAATCAACAACAACAAGTCAGTGATTCAGTACAGGCTGAGAAACACTGGGGTACTTGAAGGGACAGGAAGTGACAGAGGGCCTCGAACGAGTCTGAGTACAGGTAACTCAGTCACTGCGGTAGGCTGACAGAGTAGGACGGCAGGAGAAGAGGAGGACGGGAGTCAGAAAAGATCGTAGTCCCAGAAAAGGTCACTCAACCGAGAAGCGTAGTCCACCGGTTTCATAACCTCGAAGTCAAAGTCGTAGTCAGGAAGGTTACTTAAAACCTCCTAACTAAAGGAAATCCTACCTGACCAAACTAGAACGACAAGTTCCCTGAGAGTTCTCAGAAGAGGCTGGGGTGTCAAGTTTTCGTAACTAAAAAGCCATGAGACGGAAGAAATGCCAGGTGTAGGTATGTACTGACGACCTCTTTGGTATTGGAACTGATATACCTTGAAAAAGTCGGTTGACTACAGAGACGAAAAATTTGCGGGACAGATCCAAACAGTATCGACAAGAAGGTTCCTCGTTCACAGAAAATTAAAGTACTGACGTCAGTGGTAGGTGTAACTAAAACTTCGGGTTCTTTTACTTTAGACTGTGAAACGTGAAAAAGGGATAGATAAACGATACTTCACTAAGTTGGTCTACGGTACTACAAGTAAAAAACTTACGACTTAAATTCGGTCGAAAAAAGTGAGAGAAAGTGAAAGTAGTTCTCCGAGAAATTAAGGAGAAGTGAAAGACGGTAATAAATCAACTATGAACATCGATTAGGAAATTATCTTACAGAGTGTATTACAACTGTCTTATAGAATAATTCAACACACTTATACCAAATCAGGTATTAGATTCAGAATCCGGTCAAATAAGAGGTCATGATCAAAAAGAAATATTTGACACTTCTACAATTGTACAAGGAAGGGGAAGGAGAGGAATCACACATCAAAAGTCAACCCATTTTAAACAGTGACTTGAGACTTTTAAATTTGTCGTTTGTTGTAATACAAAAACAGTAATTGTATTTTGTACTACCATTCACAAAAAACCTGTAATAACTTTTCTCCATAAAAGGAGTCTATTACGATGAGAACACTAAGACTTCAAGGTTTTGACAGTCACTGTCCGATCAGCACACGTCAATACTCCTACACTGGACGGACGGAGAAGTTCTGAACCCCGAGTTGATAAGGAGCGAATGATGTAAATGGGAGAATTCCGGGAACGGTGAGAAGTCGGGTCACGTTTGACTGCCTGGTGATGGTGCAACTTTACCGACAAGTAATTCCAGTAGTCGAGTAATGATTCTTGTCGGGGTCATGTGACGGTGGATAAGGTAGGAAGTTTGCGAGGGAAAGGAACCGAGGGTATTTTGGGTTAGGAGGACCAAAAGGAGGACAAAGAAATCGATTAAGAAGATTCGGAGTAAAAGGGGGACGCATTGGAAATATTTGGCGACAACAAACAGGAACAGGACGTGGTCGGCACTCCCTAGTCCAGGTAAGGGTACCGTACCACATACACCTCAAATATACCTGAGGGTACCGTACCTCAGACTACTGAGGGTCCAGAGACATCGGACCGATAAGCTATCAGAGTTTAAACTGCAGAGATTCAACAATAACAAGTCAGTGGTTCAGCACAGGATGAAAAACGTTGGGGTCCCTGACGTCGTACGGTCCGGAGGGACATGGAGTGGTAGAGGACCTCAAACGGGTTCAAGTACAGGCAACTTAACTACTACAGTAGGTTGGCAGAGTAGGAGACAACGGGAGAAGAGGACGATAGAAGTCAGAAACGGTCGTAGTCCCGGAGAAGGTCAATCAACCGACAAAAGTAGTCCACCGGTCTCATACCTCGAAGTCGAAGTTGTAGTCAGGAAGGTTACTTTTATAAGTCCCAATTAAAGGAAACCCTAACTGACCAAACTAGAGGAACGACAGGTTCCCTGAGAGTTCTCGGAAGAGGTCGTGGTGTCAAGTTTTCGTAGTCAAGAAGTCTTGAGACAGAAGAACTACCAGGTCAAGACTGTACGTATGTACTGATGACCTTTGTGATATCGACGCTGACATGTCTGGAAAAAGTCGATTCACCACAGAGACGAAAAATTATATGACAGACCCAAATAGTAACGAAAGGAAGGTCTTTCGTTAGTAGAAATTAAAGTACCGACATCAGTGGTAGGCGTCACTAAAAGAAGTAGGGTTCTTCTCCTTTAAACAGAGACGAAGGTGGAAAAGGAGAAGACAAACGGTACTTCACAATTCTGGTCTCCGGTAGATTAATCTAAAAAATTATAACTCAAAGTTCGGCTGAAAAAGTGAGAGAGAAAGTGGGAGTAGTTCCTCGAGAAATCAAGGAGGAGCGAAAGACGGTAATCTCACCATAGTAGACACATAGACTCCGACAACTATAAAGAGGGTCGAACACTCAGTAGGTCGGACCGTAAAGGTACTACATGAGATGCATATTCAATTTATTCGTCTCACTGTCATATGTCGGAACAGTATGACGAAAGAATTAAAACTTGGTCAGCAAATAAGGTATATTCCAAGATTGAACAAAAGAACTGAGCGTAAATCCAAAGAGCCCACTGTCCATTCTACCAGACCATAAGTGTAGAGAATAAATTCTCAAAAAGTGTCAATACTAGGTGTGTCAGTTTCCGAAAACGTATCAGTCACTTTGTCTCCATCTACAAAAAGACCTTAAGGAAACGAAAGAGATACTAGTCACTTACAACCGCTAAACCACAGACCAAGGAGACGGAAAAGATTTGCGTCGAACATGTAGACCTTCAAACGTAAGTTTATAACGACTTCGGATCGAATTTCCTAAAACTCGTATTGGAATGATCGTACCCTTCACTCGCGTTAACAGACCATCAAATTTACAAGAAATCATGACAGGAAGAATCCTTAATCCTACTTCTAACTGGAAAAAGTCAAGACACCGGTGACGACTCAAAAGGGTTTAAACGACTCTATGACTTACGTCGTGAAATTATCGTAGCAGAAAATCCGAAACTTTATCGAGTCGACCTTAAGGTAGTGGAGGCGATCGAAATAACCGTCGTCACGAAGACTTCCGGGAGTGCTACAAACCGAGATCCACTCACTGGCGTGGCAGTACCGATAGATCTAGTAATTCTAGAAACGACATGTCAAGAAGACACATAAGAACGATAGAGAAGGACTAGAGAAGACGAAGATAATCCAGTAATGAGAAAGACAGGTAATAACACGGGCAGAAACGTACTTAAAACGATAGAGGTCAAAAGAACTTCTCTAGAGATCAGAAAGAACAAGACAACAGGAGACAAAGAAGCGCAACAAGAAACTGCTTCCGGAAGAGAGGAACGATCAGAGACCTTGAGACGTAAGTCAACCCACATGGAAAGGGGAAGAGGGAACGAAAAGAGAAGAGAAGAAAGGAGTCGATAAACATTCTGAAACAGTCTGTTGGTGAAACGGAATAACATAAAGAAAAGGAAACCCTACCAAAATCAGTCACGGAGGAGTACATGCCATAATGTTTGGAGACAGGTATCAAGAAGTCTGTGAGACAAGTGGTCTAGCTTAGGGAGCTTAGAGAAAGAATGGAGGTGACATACTAGCACCTCCTAAACTAAATCCAGCATAGACTTACGGGATCACCAAAAGGTACGAAAGAAATCAAATTCGGACTCAAAACGATATTCCTCGACTACTACACTCGGTGTCAATCGAAGTCCAGAACAAAAACGACTCACCTATCTCGAAGAGGTAAATGCTGACGTTTCTTATTTTAGTTAGACCGTAAACCACTACAGGTGTACATTTCAACAGAGAACACAACAACCTTTTTCCACAAATGATACTGGTCACATAAGAGAACCATCTTAAGACAATCGGAAACAGGACGAAGTAAAACATGAGGTTTCGGTTTGAACGGACAATGAGGTTCATAGAGAACTGAACGAGGAAAACGTAAGGTTAGGGGACTCTAATTGTCTTGTAGAAAAAAACCACAATCAAGATCTTCTAGAATATCCAGAAGTATCTTGACCAATCGAAGTTGAAGAAGTCGTAGTTACCAACCCCGAATTTGAACCCAATGGCACCACAACTTACCAAACGGAACCTTTGCTTGACTCTAGTAAGACAGTAAAAAGTCTAACGTGAGTTCACGACGTAAAGTCTGAGAAAATAACTGACACTACCGATGAGGTAAAGAAGATTCCCTAAGAACGGGTGACATCATCTAAATTACCAGTAGACTTAATTTAAACGGGTAAGAACAGGTAAAATCAAGTGACTAAGGAATTTCTACAGCTACAAATAAGAACGGGTAGAGGACGAACTGGTGAAGGTTAAATGGAAATGAGTACCTGGATGCAACTTACTTTAATTTTCTGTGAATGAGGAACCTTCTTTTCAATACTGGTTGGGTTTGTCGTATAATTTTTCGTCTCTATAATGAAACGGTTGTTTCCAGGTAGATCAGTTTCGATACCAAAAGGGTCATCAGTACATACCTACACTCTCAACCAGAAATTTCTTTCGACTCACGGTTTCTCAACTACGAAAACTTGACACCACAACCTCTTCTGAGAACTCTTAGGTAACCTGACGTTCCTCTAGGTTGGTCAGGTAGGATTTCCTTTAGTCAGGACTTATAAGTAACCTTTCTGACTACGACTTCGACTTTGAGGTCAGGAAACCGGTGGACTACGTTTCTCGACTGAGTAAACTTTTCCGGGACTACGACCCTTTCTAACTTCCGTCTTCTTCCCCTACTGTCTCCTACTCTACCGACCTACCGTAGTGACTGAAGCTGCCTACACTCAGACTCACTTGAGGTCCTCAACCACTACCTGTCCCTCCGGACCTCACAACGCCAGGTACGCCAGTGTTGACTCGTTGACTTGACTTCACTCGACTGTAACTTGAGTAGATAAAAGGCAGGAAAAGGATAAGAACGTTTATTGTGTTGGTAAGTGTGTCAAAAGTCAATTTTTGGACACAGTGGAAGAGATATTGGGTAGTCGTTTTAGAACAAATAAGATGAAGACTTTATATGGAGGTCGTACAGGAGAACAGAGAGGGAGGTGATCAAAGTGTAAATCTGATAACATTATTGGGGTCTAAACGACATAATTAACAAACGAATTTTAGGATGTCACAGAGAATGATTTGAATCTCATTTTTTGAGGATTATACGAGAAGTAGGAATGGAACATGGGAAGAAGGGCAAATGATCTGAATCATCGGTATTACTAGGAGGATCCTATGAGTTCGAAATAAAAGACAGAAAACTGAATTAAAAGGAAAAAAACAAGGGGAGCGAGTGGAAAACACAACACTAAATCAGCGATTCAACACAGACTGAGAACGTTGGGATACCTGACATCGAACGGTCCGAGGAGACAGGTACCTAAATTAAGAAACCCAAAATCGTATTTATGGTGGAGGAATTTCTTCGAGAAGGATTGGAGACCAGGGACCATTTCACTCGGGGCTGTAATACGAGACAGTACCACACAATGAAACAATTATCGGAGCGTTTCCTATATGAAACAAACAACAAACACAGGGAATCCACGGACAGACCTCAGAGGCGACGGTGACAGAATAACTCAGGAAATTCTGAGTTCACCTCCCATAGTGTCATATGACTCAAGGGAGGAAACAAGAAGGGAGAAAAAGGAGGTACGAAAAGGTCCTCAGAAAGAGTTTACACTTGGGACGAGTGGGACCGTAATCCTCGTGTAACACCGGACCGGGGATGACTCTAAGCGTCGGTAAAGAGAGTGAGTCGGAAAGGGTCGGGGGTACGAGGTCGGTATGACTTGACAACTAAGGTCCGAGTTGTACGAACGGAGATCTGGAAGTGTAAACACCTTGGGAGACGGAATCGACAGGAAAGGCTTGCAAGAACTGGATAACTGGACTAACTAACTCCCGAGTCAAATCTCTGGTAGAAGAGGTGTTCCGGAAGGGACCAAGGGAGGTTCAGATCCACCAAATGAGTACTAAGGGGAATCGTGGGACACTTCAGTTCCCACAAAGAACCAGTAAAAGATATGAATCGCGCAGTTCTCATAGGTTGTGTGACACCGCGACTCACTTCATTCCACTTTCAGGATGAAATGGAATGGAGTTGAGATAAATTTAAGACAAGAAGAAACAATGTCCAATTCTTTATAGGAGAGTCACCAGCCATGACTACGGAATTTTTTCTGGTTTTTTCTACTACTCTTTAGTTTCTTCAGGTTTCTTCTCCATTTTATGCAGGAACCGAAGTATCACAGTCGTGCGCCCTCCGTTCCCCGATCAAGAGAGCAAAAGACAAAAGTCTCGACTCGAAACGGAGCCTACTCCGCGTCTCGTCCCCAACCTCTGACGACAAGTCCTTATCAACAACCGTCAACAAACACCAAGGAAACATCTATGTTTGCCTCCATTCGCTCAAAGGGTAAAACCCTTTCTTCGTGTCGTAAGGACCAAAGGGAAAATTTTTCCTTGGTCTTTAGTAGGTTATCCTTGAGTATCTTTCTTTGTATCGTCATTCGCGTATATGGACTAAAGTAGTGTATGACTTGATTAAGTGGAAAAAGGACCCGTCAATGTCATCCCTTAACTATCGATACTTTCTCCGTCCCTACGGAGTCTGAACTGTAAAGACGAGAATAAATTGAAAGTCATAGTCGTCTGGACCATGGTACTTCCTGGTTTGTCGGACTTCCAACGATCTGACACCTAACGATTAATAAGTGACGGGTCCATTCCTCTTTAAACTCCTCCTCCTTCTTCGTACGAAGAACAAAGGAGAGTCCCTGACTCCTAGACGAAATATTACTGACACCAACAATCAACTTTAACTCACCATGTCTCTGAAGACACCTGGGAACAAAGGTCGGTCAAACGGGTCCCATTACAAAAGACACAATGTCCCGTTACTTTGCGAATCTTCTCCGGGCAGAAGTATTTCTCTAAGGACTCTGTTGATCTTGGAGGGTCTACGTTCTCGACGTGTTTAGAGAGGCCCATTCTACGAGAGGTACTAACGGGCTACAAAATTTCCAAAGAACGTCACAAATAATTTACAAGATGGAACCGGGCGGAGATTGTTTATTTTCCGTCGGCATGTAGAAACGAACGTGACAACGACGAACTCTCCTAGGCAGGCAATTCCACGGTCCCTTGGACGACATGAAACATGCTCCGTCCGCGGACACCAAGACACGACATGAAGAGGGAAAATTTTACAATCTGACACGAAATTCCGAACGGTACCGAAAGACCAAATATAAATCACCTGTCTCTGCGACAGCTGTGTCTGACATCTACTGTCGTACTCCCTCAAGGTCTATTCGGAACTGAGCCAAGTAAGTAAGTAAACATCTTCACAGAGGACTGTTTTCTCCTCCCCACCCCTTAGAATCCCACCCAATTTTGACTTTTCCAAAAAAAACAACAACAACAACAACAAAAATACCACCTTTTCGGTTCTTTCAGAACCCAATCGTAAATTACTAAGGAACAAACAGAAAAAAAATTCAGAAACTTATTAAAGACGTCAGTCTAACCCCTACTAGCCGGATAGAGGATGACAGTGAAATCAGGGTTAAGGTTTTACGACCGGTGTCGAACAACCATTCAGGGGTAAAATGTCACAAAACAAAAGAAAAGGGACTTACCCCAAGACCCCCCTTTCAGTTGTAAACAAAAGCTTCCAGTAACGAACCGAAGGGACCACCGAGCCGACCATTTCTTAGGCGGACGTAACACCCTTTGGACACAAGTCAGGGACCCAACCCTTCTAGAGGACCTCTTCCCTTTCCGACGGGTGAGGCCATAACACCGGAACTCTTAAGTACCTGACATATCAGGTACCCCAGCGTTTCTCAGTCTACACTGACTCGATGAAAGTTTTTTTTCCACTTTTTATTTATCTTCCGGTAACGGTAGGGTAAAAGGAGACGACGAGTACTAGTGTAGTTTGATCTCCACCATTACACATGGGTAACATCAAATATTATCTCGAAAGTCAAGAGTACACAGTCAGTATAAGAACCGTAATCGTAGTAAAACCTCGTCTATATAATTATGTTCCTCAAATATCTGATTAATATGTGTGGAACTATGTCGAAAGGAAATAATCAATACACTGGATTCGTTCTATGAAGACACATTCGAAGTCAAAGAAATAGACATTTCGTTTCGCTTAATGGCAAAAACACAAATAAGACAAAAGACAAACGGTAGCGTATACGTTTTTTGAAAATTCTACACTTTTGAAACCACAAAACAAGACAAGTCAGTGAATCACAAGAACACCCTGTAACAGTAGATCACTCCCCGATAGAAGGAATGTAACATGTGTGTCTTCGATGGACTGATCCGTTTTTAGTTCTGGTCAAGTCCTCTTTTGGTTCCTGGATACATCCAGCAGGTGGAGAAGTTTCGGAATCGGCAGAAATAATATTTCATCTTTACTGAGTGAGACGACACGTCGTCTTTGACGTGTTGTAACATTTAGTAGATATGAGGTTAAATTTTTCAATTAATGTCTTTTATTTTGCTTGTATGTTCATCTCATCTTTACTAGTAAGGACAGAATACATGGAGTGTTTAGACAATGTTCCCAGTAGACTCTACTATATTTTCATTAAACAACCTTAAAAAGTTTTATTTCGTCAAAAATTTTAAATTAATGAAACATTCATTATACGATAAGTATAAATTCCTCTATCATAGTAATAATTATAATATCAATCTATTAAATTAAAGAGGATGAAACGGATCTTTAACCAGGTTTTCAATTCCTCTTCTCGTTGAACACGATATTATAAATATCAGGTCATCTCCGGAAACAAACGAAGTCTGGACCAATATCGAAAGAATATATTGGGAAGTTTACTATTCAGAAAAGAAAAAACAGACGGTGATATTGATAAAAACCCCCATTCTTCTATGACAGGAAATCATTACAATGGTTCTATGGAAAAGGAAGGGTCTGGTTGGGACCGACTCCACGAAAGGAAACACAAACTATCCTCACCCGAGACGTTCGAGACCAGACAAGGCCTAACGTTGGAGGAAGTGTGAGACGCTCCACTCAATCTGAGAATGGGTTTCGAACCAGAAAAAGGGTCAAGTTTGAGATAGTTCGTCATATCGAGAATTTCGAGATGGTCTGTGAGTTTGGGTCATGTGTGTGTTAATTAAGAACTATACTAGACTGAACCAAACCAAAAGAAACTGACGTTCCGACTTACTATTACTATAGTATACGTATCAAGAGAGAGTACAGGTCGGGATGAGACCGTAAACGTCAGAGATTTCGTTCTTTGAAAAAACACACACAAATCGAAAAAAAAATTACATTAAATATGCAAATTTAAAATTTTCAAGTCAAAAAATCATCAACTTATTGATTATGAAATATCCAAGTGCAAAAGACTTTACACATATATATTATAAGGAGTAACACATATAAATGTGAATTCAATATTGCCTTGTCGTCGGGAAATTAAAGGTAGAGAATGTGAGGAAGTCCGGTATTGTGTTTGCACCCTCGCTAGCATAAGGTAGGGTTTAGGTGCCAGAGGAACCTGGTTTTTCTGCAGTTGGACCGGAGAACACGACGACTACCAAGACACTTTGACACCTCGGAACTGTCCACTTATAATGACGAGACAGACGTGCCGTCAGTGGTGTCATTTGTCAACTAACCAACCGGGATCCCTGGATCTTGAGACATGGAACCGAAAACGGAGATTTGTCACTGGTGACAAAGGACCGAGGTCAATAAGACCTTGCTAGATAATATGGACGGTAACGTCATCTAACTGCAACCTCTTTACGCGGTAAACCATCTAACTGACTTTTATTATGAGGTCTGTTGTGTAACCAAGAATCGTTTGTCGGCGTCCCCTCTCTTTCTTCCGATACAGGTCGTCATAACGGTTCCTTCACCATAGAGGAGGGTTAAAGTAGTATGAAA
This sequence comes from Capra ibex, assembly GCA_006410555.1. Lineage (NCBI taxonomy): Eukaryota > Metazoa > Chordata > Mammalia > Artiodactyla > Bovidae > Capra > Capra ibex. The sequence continues at coordinate 187,043 of SJYO01042875.1, forward strand.
TGGATTTGGTATAAAAGGTTAATGTTGTCCGAACAGACAAAATTACACAAACACTAATAAATAACAAAAGGTTCTTTATCAATCTTCGTGGAATAACGGATTTTCTGAAGACTTAAGTCAACGAATCAAAAGGAAGAAACCCTTTCGTGTACTCCGAAAACAAGATCCTAAAACACTCCTCGATTAATCACAGAGGTGAGACGATCTATCCTATAATGGACACTCGTGTCGTTCAAAATTAACCGAAACCATTATTCATCGTTACAAACAAGGGGATCCCGAAACTAATCAAGACACATAGGTGTAATTATCACAAGGGAAAAATTAACGGGAGAAATCCCAAACACAAATAAAGGAAAGTGACCACAAAGTCTAGAAAGACGACAACGACCATCATCTTAAATTCCCGGTGACTTTCCTTTGATTCGGAGACAAATCCTCAAGAAAGTACTTCTAGGAACCTGTTCGACTTCAAACTCTATTTTAATAGATATTAGGTGAACGTGGTCTTTACAAACTATAACGGGACGTAGAGATAGTTTCATACAAAGAAAGATCTGAGAGTCGTCAGGAAACCAAGTCTCTTTAATAAAACGAACAATCCAAAAAGAGAATTAGCATTCACCATATCTTAACTCGCAAACAACTGTCACTTGACTTCATCTTGCTGTTACGAACGACTTCACGACACTGTAGACGAAGACGAAGTGACTGATGTGACTTCGGAAACTGACATACCTAGTGTTGTTTAACACCTTTTAAGACTCTCTCTACCTTTATCGTCTGGTGAACTGGACGGAGAACACTTTGGACATACGTCCAGTTCTTCGTTGTCAATCTTGGCCTGTACCTTGTTGTGTGACCAGTTTTAAACCTTTCCTCATGCAGTTCCGACATATAACAGTGGGACGAATAAACTGCATGTTCGTCTCATTTAGTACTCTTTACGGCCCGACCTACTTCGTGTTCGATTTTAGTTCTAACGGACCTCTTTATAGTTATTGGAGTCTATATGTCTACTGTGGTGGGAATACCCTCTTTCGCTTCTCTTTGATTTCTCGGAGAACTACTTTCCACTTTCTTTTCTCACTTTTTCGACCGAATTTTAAGTGTAACTTTTTTGATTCTAGTACCGTAGACCAGGGTAGTGAAGTACCGTTTATCTACCCCTTTGTTACCTTTGTCACTGTCTGAAATAAAAGAACCTGAGGTTTTGGTGACATCTACAGTCGACGTTGGTACTTTAATTTTCTGTGAACGAAGAACCTTCTTTTCGTTATTGGTTGGATCTATCGTATAATTTTTCGTCTCCGTAATGAAATGATTGTCTCCACGTATATGTGTTTCGATACCGAAAAGGTCATCAGTAAATACCTACGCTCTCAACCTGGCATTTCTTCCGACTCGAGGTTTCTTGACTACAAAAACTTGACACCACGACCTCTTCTGAGAACTCTCAGGGAACTTGACGTTCCTCTAGTTTAGTCAGGTAGGATTTCCTATAGTTGGGACTTATAAGTCACCTTCCTGACTACGATTTCGACTTCGAGGTTATGAAACCGGTGCACTACACTTCTTGACTGAGTAACCTTTTATGGGACTACGACGTTTTCTAACTTTCGTCCTCCTCTTCCCCTGCTGTCTCCTCCTATACAAACCTACCATAGTGACTGAGCCACCTGTACTCAAACTCGTTCGAGGTCCTCTACCACTTCCTGTCCCTCCGGACCGGACGACATCAGGTACCTCAGTGTTTCTCATCGTGTGTGGACTCGATGACTCGTTGTCTTCTACCCGTCACAAGGGGACACCTGTATACATTATCAGGGTTTCGAAAATATTGGAACCCTCCACTAATTTAATAGTAACCGGGATTTTAAAATTCTAATGTTTAATGTAAAACCGGACGGGTGGGTACGTCTTACTCACGGACACACGAGTTGGTAACTTTTTTTAAGTCACTTATAAACGTACTGACATTTTATCAAACGAATGCTATAAACCAAGGAAAAGTCACTACTTGGCCACCGTCTATAACTTCCGGTGTGTCACGCACACCGGGCACATTACACCGTAGGTAGTCCTGCAAAGAATCCATGGTGGACCATTCGGTAGGAGAATGAGACAGAAGTTCATTATAAAAGAACCTGACGTTACTTAGTCTTAGTTTTTTCTGATATACCATGTCAATTCCGATTCACATAAACCGAAATTTAACGTCAATTAGACTTTAAAGCCAGTGATTTACGGTCTCTCGATCTCAAAGGGAGAAGAGAAAGAACCGATCATGATCTTCACGTAAAAAACCACCTCCCCCCACCGCCCCACCCGATCTGTAACATAATATTGAAGTGACGAATGTCTAATCAGAGAAAAGAACCAAGATATTTAAGTAACTCCGGTCTTAGATAATTTCTTCAAAAACTCTATGTTAAATGTACGTCACTTTACCTAAATTCACATATTAAATCAGCCAGAACTGTTTACGTATGTAGGTGTACTGGGTGTAGGGACAACAACCTACAGGTTCCCTTGTTTTTCACGGGTGGTTTGACTCTTCAGAAAAAAAAAACCAACGTGACTCAGAAGCAACGACGGACACCCGAGACATCAACACCACTTGGCCGCGACGAAAACAACGTCACGTGTACGCAGAGTAACGTCGCCGAAGGGAATAACGGCTGATTCGAGTCGGAGACTCGCGCGTCCGAAGTCGTCAATACCGCGTACCCACCGGGGTGCAGTACACCTTAGTAGGGCCTGGTCCCTAACGCGGGTACAGGGGACGTAACCGTCCACCCAAGAATAGGTGACATGGTACTCCCTACAGGGACTCTTCGTAGAACTCTACTTATTAGTTCCACCTGTTGAGGTAGGTATATTGGTCACCTAGTCAAATAATATCCCAGTGAATATCCCACCCTAGACCGTCAGTCGTTAGGACTTCGTAAGCGTCGACGTGAGACGTGGAAGTTCTTCGGTAACGTCGTTAAAATATCACTTGCATCGCATACCCCCAGACACGAACCTTCGTCCTTCATGTAAGGATTCAGTTCTAAATACTTACCCATTGGTCATCCACGACCCTTATGTAGTCGTTTCCAGAAGTAACAAACTGCTGATTGTCTCGTACCTCCAGAGGACCAGGATTACCAACAATTTGTTATAGATAATTGATAATTATTTTCGGGAACTGTTATCTTTTCACTAAATGGTGTGTCATGTCAAGATCCACCCCAGTCGTCCTCCTGTCCTTCCTGACATACCCGGGTTCTGCCGTAGTCAATACGAGTATCGGTATGTGAACAACTATCTTGTGAACGTAGTGGGGTCTTTCAAGGGGGTACGGAAAGGGTCGGTTGAGGGGAAAGGTTTTGTTGGGGACGGGACTAAAGACAGTGGTATTTAATTAAGGTATACCAGTATGGCATATTTGAGTAAACACAGACCCAAGAAAATGAGTCGTGTTGTAAAAATTCTAAGTAAGAACAGGAACGTACATAGTCATCGAGGAAAAATAACGACTCTTCATCAGTCAACGTATTGACCGTCAAATAGGTAAGAGGGTAACCACCTGTGAACCCGACAAAGGTTGAGAACCGACCATTCTTATTTCGATGATATGCATGAGAACAGGTCATGAAAAACACCTGTATAAACAGAAAGGAAAGAGAACTTATTTATGGAACCTTACGTTAACGTTCCAATATCCTATCTACATATAAATTGAAAATTTAAAAGGTATCACAACCACAGTAAGACGTAAGGGTCGTAAGATCACAACAACAACAACAACAAAATTGTAGAAACGTTGTAAACCGTAACCGTCAGAGTAGTAAACCGGGTCAGAACCTTCATACATCACTTTAGAGTACCAAAGTCAAAAATAATGAGACTACTGACAACCACAACTCAGTATACGAATAACTGGGAAACACATAAAAGAAAACAAGTCACAAGTCCACGAAATGAGTAAAAAATTAACTCCTAAAAAATAAACAAAATAGAAAAAAGGGTATACATAATATCAAAAGAGTAAATAACTCTAAAAGTGGTAATTTTAACGAAACCACCGACGTAACTTTTAGTAAACTGGCACATACAGACCCGGAGAAATATATGAGAGATAAGATAATATAAGAGAACTAAATAAACACTAACTAATATAGGGGTTGTAAGTCAAATCCTGGGTCATTTACGAGTCACTTACCTTCCTGTGTTGTCACTTTAACCCCTTCTTTCATCCACTGTCTCAGAAACAAGACCCGGTAAGATCCCCCTAAGAGAAAAAATTTTATCGGTGACTCCATCAAAAAATCCGTATCCGTCAGGTATCAAAGGGTCAATCGTGGGTTCTGTCTATACGAATCAACACCTCTGTAATAAATACGGTCTTTTCTTAAATAATTATACCGACAAACTCATCAAAGTCTTTATATTGAACTCGAGGTTGATAAATATCATGAACCATGTAACTTCGTGAAACATGTGAATATTAAATATCGTGAAACATGTGAAACTCATAGACGACAATTAATAATCGAACCGAAAAATTCGATACTGGCTAGTACCGCGAATACCCTAAACCTTCGAGTTCTCCTCTAGGACGTAGTCCTCCCGGTGTCGTACCCACACATACTGTAACGGAAGGTAGTTCTACCGAGAAACCGACCGTGACCCATTCCGAAGAAGGTGTATCGGTCCCGTCACGTCAGGAGACTGGAGACTGTAGACGGACGAAGGTGTCTCTTAACCCAAGTTTTATGAGTAAGTACTTAACAAAACAGTCCCCTGACCTACGTAAACCAGCTCAAACCCTGAACGCGTGGCCTGCAACATAGTACAAGGATCTTCCAGTGGACTTCCTTTATATACCTTATTCAAAGAGGGGGTTACCCATTTATTCGAGTGACTTCCTCCCCACCTCCCCAATAACCAGTCCTTCATAAGACACACAGATTGAAGGAGCGATGTAGACTAGGTGTCGATGGTGTAACGGTGACCGTCACCGCTGTTGTGGACGTTTCACACCCTGGAAGCTGTCGCTGCAACACAGATATGGTAAGGACGGGTAGTCTTGGATCACTGTCCACAGTTCAAACTCGCATTCAAAAGGAAGACAACATTCGGATTGAAGTTCTGTTTGTCTAACGCAAACGTACTTTACGTCTGGTCCACAATCGAATTGAACCTTCCCCTTGTACTCTCTTAAACCTGGGACGACTTCCTTGTGTACTATTAAAGGAAGGGAGTTTGTGGGAAAGTCTGTGTCGACACTGACGTACGAAGAACAACGATCCTTCCTTTCTTCTGAAGACACGTACAAAACGAAAGGTACCTTCCAGGTTCGAGAATCAAGAATTATAATAAAACTTATCCAACACATAGTCCCTTTCTTGGTTTTCTGGAATTATTACAATAAACAAAGGGATTCAGACAGACATCAACAACAGAAAAAACATCTCCGGATCATTTTTACGTCTAACCTCCAACCGCAAAACACTTACGGCTTTATTGTAGAAAAACTTTTATCATATAAGATCACCTAAACCCCTGTAGGGTCCACCGTGTCGCGATTTCTTAGGTGGACGGTCACGTGCTCTACGTTCTCTGCACCCAAACTAGGGACCCAACCCTTCTAGGGGACCTCCTCCTTTATCGTTCGGTGAGGTCATAAGAATTAACGAAATCTAAAAAAAAAAGGAGTACACCGTACACCCTAGAATTAAAGGGTTGGTCCCCAGTTTGGTACGGGGGATGTCACCTCCGTACCTTAGAATTGGTGACCTGGCGGTCCCTTCATTGGGTGAGATCATAAGAACGGACCTTTTAAGGCACCTGTCTCCTCGGACCGCCCGGTGGTTCTCAGCCGGTGCTGATTCGTGTGTCGGACGTCTAAACCCAAGACAAGAAAAGAATGCGAGAGATTATAAAGTTAAGGAATTCATTAAGGAGAAGAGAAAACATCGATAGGTACCCTTAAAGAACGAGTGACCACGGATACTATTGTGTCGGTTCTAGACCTGAGTGGGTCCGACCAGGGGAGACTTCTGAGACCGGCCGGTGCTTCCGTTTCACTACCCGGATCTGTAAAGAAGGCTACCCGTCGAGTATCGGTGAACGAGGATACTGTCCTGGAAGTTCGAGACCTACCGACTTATCCGTCCTGGTACCTTCTTCCTGAGTTCGGAGTGAGAGGGAAATCTCGGTAAAAGTTTTCTTTCCTTAACTACACAAAACAAGATAGTACATAAAACGGTTAATGGTACATATATCTAGGAGTCTTCTTGACTTAAAGACAGAGTCGAGGGTGACGTCCGTTCGTCGGGCTAGGGACCCACAACCAGTTGGGGAAGGTGCCAACTTTTAAAAATCAAAAGTAGAAGTTCGGGGAGGTACTTGAAACATCTGTAACAAAAATAATTAGAAAACAAACTTACGGGAGAACGAAAGGAGTTTGGTGAGTCAAAAATGAAGAACTTTGGACCGAAAGGCAATGTACCATGTACAAAGTCCTGAGGTACACTGGGTCGCTCGTTCTGCCAACACGAGACACGTCCTTCGGGAGTCCACTCTTCGTGTAGAGTGACACGCGACCGACTTGTCATGGACTGTCGCTCGTGGGACTCTTACCTTCCGCCCTGCATCTGGTGTCGACACAGGGCCCAATGCGTCACCTCCAGAATGGAGTAGGACAACTCAAGTGACCCTTACGCTTGACGTAGCCCTTCAAGTCTTGACTCGTCGACGGAGAAGTCTTCTACAGAAGGTAAAACGAAACTTCAAACCGTAGGAAACACAATGGGGTTTTGATCCGGTAACACAGTTCTAAGACACTTTAAAAATCCTTCGTTTGTGCTACAGAGATAACACGTTCAAGAAAAGACAACCAATAAATATACATGGGAAGTACACCTCTATTGAACCCCCCCTTTTTTTTAGGGATTACCTATAAGGATTTGTATTTTGAAAAAAAGAAATAACGTGTGAACGATGGCTCATTTTAGGATAAATTTTTTGACAGGAAATTTCTTAATAAAACATATCACTTCGTAAAAAAAACATATCACTTCGTAAAGGACTCAGGTGTCTCTAGGGAAAAAAATTCAAACCCCACATTGTTTACTAGAGTTCATACCGAAAAAGGTTAAGGTAGCGGAATCATTCGTAAGACAGTCAGAAAAAAAAAAGAAAATTATCTCCCGACAACGTAATATCCGGTCTGATGTCACTTGACATAGACCTGGGAGATTAAGAATAAGTAACCGGTACGTCGTCAATGGAAGAGAAAGGTGGGGTCTATGTGTTGGTGACTTTAGACTTAAGCGTGTCTAAGTGTGTTTTCATCTTAACCGTTCCTAACACATATCTTTTAACTTCCCGAATATACTACCGAAGAACTTGTAAGTTTTGTGAACAGGAAACGAGGAGTCCCTCCGACTGTCAATGAGAACATGTTTGATACTTACTCACTGTACATCGATTTATCTGAAAAATCAGACTAAAGTCAACGTTGGTTCACCAATGTGTAGGACACACGGAGACCTCCAAGACCTAATAGTCGAGACGGAAGGTAACCCCTGAAGTGAGAAAAGTGACAAATTGCCCGAGATAAAGGAGGTATCAACACCACCAAATCAGTGTTTCAACACAGGCTGAGGACGTTGGGGTACCTGACATCGGGTCGTCCGAGAAGACAGGTACTCTAAGAGGACCGTTCTTATGACCTCACCCAATGGTAAAGGAGGTATCAATTCGGTACTTTTTAACAAAAAACGTATTGACGGAAACATCACACAACTTTGATTATTACTTGGAACCACATAATCGTACGTTAAAAATTTATATCACACACGTTCTAAAAGAGTTTCACTTTAAAATGATAGTAAGTTTACACAGAAAAACCACCCTACCCCACAAGTTCACTAAATCCTCATCGTTGACTCACTTTTGAAAAGTAGATTCGGAAACCGTTTTCTTTACACCTTATATGTAAAGGAGTCACCTTTACAATCTTTCGGAAACCGACTCCTCGTATGCGATTCACACCGTAAAGCACTATTACTACTCTATTTGTGATGGCAGTAGTGCATTCTCCTGTGAAACAGACCTAGGACGGTCCGTTGTGTCTGTAGAACAAATAAAGAGTGTCAGAGTACTCAATTAATAAGAACGGAAAAAATGTTTGTTTTGACGTCAACTTTCTTCATTGAACGAGGTCTACTGGATTAATCATTCACCATCTCAGACCAGAGACACTGGAATATTCTCCAAAGGATCCTGAAGTCATACAATCGTTGTGACTGGTCTGGTTTTTTTTTTTTTTCAGATCGGTCGTGTCGGACAAGGGACATGTTTCGGACTTGAAAAATTGACGAGATGGAACATAAATAAAAAATGAACGTAAATAAAAAACCGCCGCAAATAAGGGTCCGGTAGTGCAAAAAACAAAGAAGTAAAAGAAGACCCCATACCAAAAAAAGACACGGTGGAGGAGAAGGTCAAATTCTTGTCAGAGGAAAAAGTCACTCTTAAACAGGAAAAAAGTCGCACCGTCCCTGTCACTCCTAGCAGAGTCACACCGTCCCTCTCGAGGACCTAGCCCACTTGGTGCTCGAGACATTTAGGACGTGGGGGAGAACTCCCGAAACAAGTGGACCTACACGAACCACCGGTCTCGTAGACGTAGATTCGGGAAGTCAAGCCGTAACGAGAGACGTAGAAACTCGTCGGGAGACCTGGTGGTTGGGACGTAGGTCGGGGGGAAACCGGACTCGTGTGGATGTTTGACGGTAACACTGTTGTCTTACCGTGCCGTGTACAAGACATTTCCCTGCAACAAGTCTATGAACCACCGTAAAGTTTATACGTGTGGGATCTACCGGACCCGGCAAAGTGTTCACAATAATTTCACTTGTATACTTCTAAAACTCGGAGAACTAAACGTACTAAAGGACCCCAAAGACCCAGTTGACTTATCGTTTCGGTAAAAATCTTCAGGGGAAGAAAGGGGCCGACCGTCGCACCTCCGACGTACTACGGACCTCAATGACCTTTTCTGCACTTGGTCGTCCTCAGACAGTCTCGTGACCGGCGGAAGGACTTTTTCAAGCCCTTCGACTTTCAGGGACTCACCCACCTGTGACAGTCCGACCGGTTCGTATTTCTCGAGTGAGGGATGTTACTCTCGACTAGGATGTGTGCTCGACGAAGGTAACGTGTCTTGGACATGGAGGTCCCCGCGACCCGAACCGGGGTGCTGGTGTTAGAGTCCCCCTAATCTCCTTACCGCAGTACGGGTCGGTGAAGTCGTCTCCAAGGTTCTCACACCGGGTAGTCCAGGAGGTCCGGGACATCCCCGACTTTTACCACCTTTTCCTGGTTCTAACCCCGACGTTTGACTGTAGAGTCCTTTTTCGAGACCTGTCTTAGTGGTCTGTCCACCGTCGACCGTTGATTGTCGTAATCTCGTTTACTAGGACCCAATTATTTAACGGAGTAAGGAATTTTTTTCAGTGGAGTCCAGTGAATGACCTTTTCGGACAAGATGGCAAATATGGTGTAGTGACGCAGACAATGAGACTGAAGTACGGTTTCCCTCAATTAAAGTAGTGAACATGGACACTTGAATGTTCCTTTGATAAACATAAAACCCAGTCTACCACGAAACAAGACATCTTTACAGAAGTCGTAACGTCGTACAGAATCGTAGGGACTGAAGACTCTTGGTTGTCGGTCTTTGTTTTGAGTGGGGACGTAACCTCCTGGTTTCTAAAGATTTACGTGAGATCTTCCTGCCGTGACGGGTCACAATCTTGGTAATTATAATTTACACCTCTGTCTTCCACGACGTCACAATTCATATTGGAAGGGATAAGGTCTTATGAGTTTCGACTCAGAACGAACCACTTAGTCGGTGAGGTTCTCATCTCCAAGACAAAACTGACTTTCCGGAGGTGGTGTCCGATCGACCCACTGGAACTTGTTCCATCGACTTGAACCCCTCGGAGTCAAAGTAGACACTTTGACCCCACTCTGGAGGACTTGAGCCCTCGTCAGCCGGGATCATGTCTCCGTCCACAAGGAAGGACTCGGAGGGGGTCGAGGAGAGACAAGGAGTACCGAGACTCTTGCACTCGAGTAACGGATTAACTGGGCGGTGTTCCAATTCTTCGTTCTTACACATTTCTTTACTTCAGTCACCCCTCTTCACACCTCAAGGTCGACATCCCATTAATGGACTACCGTGTTTAGCTCTCCATCTACAATCAGGGAACCGTCCTATACTTCCGCCGAAAGGCTAAAGCATTACCTCTTGAAAAGGAAGTGTCACCTCGAATTCCGAAACCACAACGATTTTCAGACGTACAGAATCGTCAAACCCTGATAGAATATGTAGTTCTGCGATTCTTAAATATCTTCGATGGAAGTACTTTGAGTGTTTTACAATATATCTTGTTTCCTTTAGTTGAGTCAAAGGCCCGAGACTTTCGAATAAGATGTTTAAGTAGGGGGGTCTTGTTTTACAATGGCAAAACACTACCACAAGATTAAACGAAACTCCAGCAAAGTCTCTGGACTCAGTGGTCCATCGTAATTTTCACCCCTTTGTCTTCAGTCCCAAAATCTATGACGTCTCCACCGGTGACCGTCAGTTCGTCGTCGGTTTAAGATAGGTCAAAGGGAACCAGGGAACTACGATACTATGTTCTATTTTTGGTCCCAGGGGACCGGCACGACGAACCCTACCCTCGATTCCGAAAATGAGATAGGTCTCAAAGACGGAATAGAGAAAAAGAGAAAAAAGGTGAAGTACTGTACACCTTGGAATCAAGGGAACGTCACCTGAGTCTTACAGGATTGGTGACCTGACGGTCTCTTAAGGGACGGAATGAAGAAAAAAACATTTTGTATTAACATAAATAAAAACGGACGTGACCCAGAAGCAACGAAACGCTCCGGAACGAGATAACGTCACTTGCCCCCGAAGAGTGACGGCACCGAAGAGAATAACGGTTCGAGTCCTATATCCGTACGTCGGAGGTATCAACGTCGAATCAACGAGGAGCCGTACACCATAGAAGGGGCTGGTCTCTAGCTTTCACACAGGGGACGTGACCGTCCGCCGAAGAATGGGTGACACGGTACTACCTACACGGGACGGACCGGAGAATTCCGGCCTTAATGTTACCAACTTCCTTCCCTTAGTCTTGAGATGGGACGTGGATGGTCCTCCTTATTTTTAGAAAAGGAGGTTTAGGGTCTAAAGAAAACTAGGTGACTGAAACCAAAGAAAAGGGAAATTTGAAAATATGAGAATTGTGAGGTATTTGGTGTATGATTGTTCTCCAGTAGCACTTGTTCTTCGTTGACTCACCCGGACGGGAGGAATGACTATTCTTGAGACGGTGAGGACCAATTAGAATGGGAAGAGAGGGGGATCAAGACTGTCTCCTGGTCGGTTGTCCAACAACTTATTCACTTATTTAATTACTTACGTTCGGGAAAAATGGCCCTTACCAACGTTCTCTCGGTTTCTCTTTTGACTTTCCTCTTCTGTTTGTGTGAACGAGGGCTAACTTCAAGTGAGGGTCTAAAAAAAATCGTTGTTTATCAGTTTTCTCGTTGAGTTTTTTGTTTGTTTGTTTGTTTACACTTGACTCAAGTTTCGTCGAGGTCATTCTTCACGTCGGACGATAAACCCGACCTGTCCGAGGACCCATGGGAGTAGGTCGGAAAACCGTGTTGAACGAAGACCGAGACATTAGTGTCCAGACAAGAGACGGGAGGGTACTGGGTGCCAAGTGTGGGTCTCCAGAGAAGTGTAGAAGGGGTCAGGCAATCGAAAGTCTCCAAGAGTAATATCATCGTGAGAACGATCTTCGTCTACGTGTCGGATCGGTTGGGGACCTAACATTTTTACTTATTATGATACTCCCTTCTGGTTGGGGTTCACCACGAGGCGTCAGGGGTATGGGTCGTCGACGGTCCTTTCCACAGACCTTGTCTGCGAGTGGGGTGGGGGTTCTTTTTAGCAGACCACGTTTTCTACCTCTTCTACTTGTTGTGCCACGGCGTCTCCTACTGGCGGTAGCACATCCGTTTCTAGGCCTTCACGCCCAACGCCTTTGTGAGGGCGTCTCTCATTGCCGACCCCTACCCCTGACCGGACCACGGTCCCGGGTGCAGGACCCCCACGGGGCGGACTGAGGGTCCGAGTCCCGGGTCCAGGTCGCACATCTGGGCCCCGACCGCGTCCTTCATCGCCGAGAACCCGACCAAGAACTCCGTCTCGACCACCGGAAGGTCCTACTGCACCACCCCGAGGTCCGCCTCGTCCCACTCGTGCCGTCATAGGCACCCGTTCAGTCACTGTCCGACAGGCCTCCGGTCGTGCCACCCCACCGCCGTGTCGCCCGTGTCGTCCGCCGCGCAGCCTCAGCGGTCCGACTACACGCGGTCCGTAAGGTGCGTCTTCCTCACCGTCGTCAGGTCGTGAAACCCCCACACCTTACACAACAACTTCCCCAAGGTCGTCTGCCCCGTGAGTCCGAGGGCCGGGACGACGAGACGGTAGGAGCCCGGTCTGTGACCTCCCCAGACTGTCCTCTGCAGGACCGTCTTTTCCTCGTTTCCTTGTGGGTAATCAGAGGCACGGGAGTCCGACACAGAACTCCCAACAACTTTCCGTAATAGTAGGTATAAATAAAACGTCTACTTTGACTTTGAATGTAAGTTTTTCTACTTCACTTTACTTGAATAGATATTTTGACTTTATCTACATCTTTGTTCGACACCAAGAGTCCCCCGTCCGCCCCCTCCCTATTTAACCCTCTAGTCCTGACTGTACATGTGTCATGATATATATTTTATTTATTGATCATTCCTGGATGACATATCGTGTCCCTTGAGATGAGTCATGAGACATTACTGGATATATCCTTTTCTCACATTCTTTCTCACCTATGTACCTTTCAATACTGGTTGGACCTGTCGTATAATTTTTCGTCTCTGTAGTGAAACAGTTGTTTCCAGGCAGGTCAGTTTCGATACCAAAAAGGTCACCAGTATATACCTACACTCTCAACCTGATATTTCTTTCGACTCGTGGCTTCTTAACTACGAAAACTTGACACCACGACCTCTTCTGAGAACTCTCAGGGAACCTGACGTTCCTCTGGGTTGGTCAGGTAGGATTTCCTCTAGTCAGGACCCACAAGTAACCTTCCTGACTACAACTTCGACTTTGAAGTCATGAAACCGGTGGAGTACTCTACTCGACTGAGTAAGCTTTTCTGGGACTACGACCCTCCCTAACTCTCGTCCTCCTCTTCCCCTACTGTCTCCTACTCTACCGACCTACCGTAGTGGTTGAGTTACCTGTACTCAAACCCATTGAGGTCCTCGACCACTACTTGTCCCTCCGGACCGCACGACGTCAGGTACCCCAACGTTTCTCAGCCTGTGTTGACTCGCTGACTTGACTTGACTTATATATATTGACTGAGTGAAACGCCATGTGAACTTTGATTGTGTTGTAACATTTAGTTGATATACGGTTATTAAATTATTTTTTTTTTTCACTAACAAGGTCTAGTGGTCCAAGGATTCGGACCACGAGACCGTCGTAGGGGACACGACCCGCTTCCGGACTCGGTGGGGTCGTAGTAACTCGAGTGCGACTTCCTCTGTCGAGAGACCGGAACTTTCGCCTAATTTTACAAAGGACACGACATACCCTAACGGGAACCAAAGGACCTGAGGTCCCTCTCCGTCCCCTTGGCGTCTGTCACGAAGTACTCGATCCACACGATTCAGTGAGGGCAGGACAGCCTGAGAAACGTTGGGGTACCTGTCACCGGGAGGTCCGAGGAGATAGGCACCCTAAGAAGTTCGTTCTTATGACCTCACCCAACGGTACGGAAGGGGGTCCCCTAGAAGGACCTCCTACTTATAAAGGGATGGACGATGGAGTGTAGGGACCGATCCCGTCTCCACCCGAAACGGCTATGGACCAGATGGGGAGGAGACCCCCGTCTACGGTCCGGGAGGGAAGGAGTAGGGGAACCCGATGTCCCGGTTAGGGGCGTTAGGCACCTGGGTCACAAACACGTCCCGTGGTGCGACCGGACCGTTTCCCTGGAGACACTTCCGAAAAGGGAAACTGTACTTTAGTACCTGTCCGAGGAGGGAGGGGCCGAGGGGTCTAGTTGGGAAGGTCTCGGAAGAGGGTTCTAGACCAGAGGGGACCGAGGAGGAGGTAGACAAACAGGATCTTTGGGGGTTTCGTGGGTGGAACCGAGGGAACCGTGATCCCATCATTCCGTCTGACTGGGTCTTCCAGCCTCCGAGGTCAGAAAAGGAGAGGTTATAGGTGTTTCGGAACCCTCTGACGGAAGAGCGGTGGTTGGGGCCCCGGACAGAGGTACCGTCGTGTGTGCGTCGTGGACGTCGACGGTCCACCGGGTTGGACGTCGGAGACCTCGCGCGGACGGACGTCGCTTCCGGTCTCACCGTCCACCCCTCCACCCCCTGGTCGCAAGGTGACCCCGCACCGTTTGTTGCGCGGGACCTTCGGTTCGCAGACGCTCTAACACCCGTCAGAGGAGTTCCGGACCCGAGGGACCGGACCTTTCCGTCCCCACCGTTAACGGAAAAAGATCTAACATCTCTCTCATTTACTGGGAAGACCCGAAGGAGAGAGGACCCGGAAGTAAAGAGAAGATGTTACCGACTTTGGAGGAAGAGTGTGTTTCCCCGACGGTCGGGACGGGAAGTTAACGATACTTTAAGTGAACGACAGGACGGATTTCAGAGACTGATAAGAGAGTTATAGTCTAAGTCGTTCACGGGAGGACTAGTGAATTACCCGGGTTCCTTGATGTGGGTCTTGTACGTCCGGAGCGACGGGGAAACAAGAATCTTGTGTCTGTCAGTCGGCCGTCCGTGACTGATGACTCAACTCAGGTTCTGAACTGGGAGGGTGGTGGGACCCCTGAAGTCTCCCTCAGTACCTCCTCCTCGTCGCGAGGTCGGGACGAAGATATAAAGTCGGTCTTTGTGAACCGAAAGGAGTATAATTAGTAAGCTTGTTCGACTTCTCAACGCGAAGACTCTTTTTTTTTTTTCAAATTTTTGGAGAAGAGGTTGGATTCGGGAGTAAAACGACTACACACACACACACACACACACACACACACGCGCGCGGGCGTGCGAGTCAGTACAGGTTGGGATACTTGACATTGGGCGGTCCAAGGAGATAGGTACTAAAAGGGGTCCGTTCTTATGACCTGACCTGACGGTAAAGGAAGAGGTCCCTTAGAAGGGTTGGGTCCCTAGTTTGGGCACATAGAACACAGAAGACTTATCCGTCCGTCTAAGAAATAGAGATAGCGGTGGACCCCTCGGGAAGTCAGAGGGGGTCGCAGTGAGTACCCGAAGGGAGTATCGATTCACCCATCTCTGGACGGACGTTACGTCCTCTGGGTCCAAGTTAGGGACCCAGTCCTTCTGGAAGACCTCTTCCTTTACCGTTGGGTGAGGTCATAAGAACGGATCTCTTAGGGTACCTGTCTCCTCGGACTACCCGATGTCAGGTACCCCAACATTCCTCAGTCTGTACTGAACACTGATTTGGTGGCGGTCCCAGTGCGTGACCACTGGAGCCCTGAAGATCCGGTGGTGGTACGACGTCAGTCTCTCTGTTTTGGGTGGTAAGCCAAGTGGACGACCTATACACAATGACTGACCTATCACCCTCAAACGTAAAGTGATCCTCTCAAGAACCTCTTCCACTACCGTGGGGTGAGGTCGTGAGAACGGACCTTTTAGGGTACCTACCTCCTCGGACCACCCGACGTCAGGTACCCTACCGCTTCTCAGCCTGTGCTGATTCGTTGAAGTGTAAGTGAAAAGTGAAAGTACGTAACTGCTTCCTCTACCGTTGGGTGAGGTCACAAGAACGGACCTCTTAGGGTCCCTACCCCCTCGGACCACCCGACGGCAGATACCCCAGCGTGTCTCAGCCTGTGCTGACTTCGCTGAATCGTCGTCGTCGTCGTCGTCGTCCTCTCAAGATCGTCGGTATTTATAAGGAGAGTACCATCCTTAGGTCCTTCACACGCCCCCGCCCCCCCCCTACCTTAAACCCCTGTTACACAGAGGGAACACGGGGTTTGTACTGGAGTAGATGGGACTGACTTTACCGTGGACTTCGTTTTGGACGAATGCGAGAGTTGGTACCAAAGGACCAAAGGACGATCTGGGATCTGGAGACGGTGACGGAGTACATCCCTTCTCCTTCTGTACGGTCCCCTCCTAATTGGTCGAGACCGGTTTCGACCCTATCAGACGGTTTCTAGGGGTGGTTACTTACGGAGGAGGACACCCAGAAAGCAGGTAGGCAGGTCGTCAGTAACTTAATTTCTCTCGAGTAGTGTCGAGAGTTGTCTGTACTCAGACTCACTTGAGGCTCTCAACCACTACCTGTCCTTCCGGACCGCACGACACCAGGTACCCCAGCGTTTCTCGACCTGTACTGACTCACTGACTTGACTTGACTTGACATGACTTGTAGTGGCCAGTCCGTGACACGATCTGTGAGCCATTTATTGTCCCTTGTTTTATCTGGATCAGAGACTGGAGTGCTGTAAATCTCAGATCACTCCCTTCCTTTGTAAATTACTCACTCACTGCCCGTTATTTATTCGCGTGTTAAAATTGCTTACGATATTTGTTTTTCCTTTCACTCGAATCTCCTGACCGACGAAGTCTACTCTGATGGTCTCTCCCCTATACTCTTCTTAGGTTGGGACATCTCACCTCATCCTCGTAAGGTCAAGTTCTCTTGTCGGACACGGTTTTGAGATTCCTCTTCGTCGAAACTTCTTTACTTTCCTCCGACCCATTGACTCCACATCACCCGTCCAGATCTTACTTTTCACCGAATCCTTCTTAGGACTCCTCTTAGGATTCTCTCTGACGGGACCTCCGACCCCTTTCGTAGACCCAAAAAATAAGATCCTGACTCAGATACAGACACATACGAACGGTCACCGTGACCCCTTACCCCCGACTGGACTAGGACAAAGATAAAATTTTTGTGGTAAAGTCGACGTCTCGTCTTCTGTCTGACTTTCCGTACTCACCTTTACTTTCTGGTCTATCCGGGAGATCGCCACCAGGTGCAACCCTACCACCCTGAACTACGTCCACTCCGCTACCACCTCTTCTAGTTTCCCTACCCATTTTCTCTAGAAACCTCTACCCTAGTTTACGTGAGAGACTCTTCGTCACCTGTCGTCTCTAAGATCTTGGTCTAACAGTTCCGATAACTAGAGGTTCGGTGACGAAAAATCCCGACACTAAAGTCGACTTAACAAATTGGAGAGACAAGAAGGCAAAGAAGACTTTTCCTTCGATTTTCACCGCCACGGAGTCTCCCATTTCAAGAATCTGTCTTGGACCGTGGGTCCTTTCTGATAGATACTCCACCAACTTGATAGGGACGTTTCCCGAAACTCTCTCTCCTTCCGAGTTCCCTCTGACTCCCGAAGGTCCGCCACCATTTCTTAGGTGGACGGTTACGTCCCCTACGTCCAAGCCAGGGACCAGGCCCTTCTAAGGTGTACGGTGTCTCATGGATTCGGTCGTACGGTGCTGATGTCTGGGGTACGAGCTGTCGGACCCTCGACTTTGACTCGGGTTCACGGCGTTAATGACTTCGGGAACAATAGACCTCGGACGCGGGACGTTGTTCTTTTCGGTGGTGTTACTCTTCGGGTCCGTGGCGTTGATGTCTCACCGGGGACTAACGGTGTTCTCCTTTCAGGGGTTCGTTACTTCTGGGTGATGTTGGTTTTTATTTTATTTTAACTTTTTCCGACTGAAACTTCGGTACTTCGAAAGACGTAACTCGAAACTCTTCGGGGACTTAAGGTCTCACACAGTCTTCTTCGTCTGGAATTTTACATATATTGGAACTAAGTCGTCATGGGGAGTAACCTTTAAATATGATACATTTGTTAGGTCCAGGACACGTTTCTAGACTCGTGACGAAATTACCACTTTTTAACTTTTGACGAATTAATAGGTTATCATCCTGTGACTAATTTATTCAAGAGAGGTAGATATGTTTCTCTACAAGACGTCGGACATTTGTTACAGGATTTTGTAGATAACTATGCCTTTATGTAAGTACTGTACAGTAATCACTTTTCTTGGTCGTCATTTTGGTATAATGTCATGTTAGATTAAAAGGTTATATACACACGTCACCCTTTTTACGTACCTTTTTGTTTGTGACAGTTGTCACCAATAGAGACGCCGATTCTCACATTCAAACAACCGAACAAAAACTAAGATAGACTTTTAAGTTTGAAATGACACGATTCGAATATAATGATGGGAATTTCTTGAAGGAAGGGGTGTTCCATCTGAAGGCAAAAGACTTCAAGGTACCGATTTAGACAATTCCCAACACTCCTCCCTACTAATACCAGCTTCGTCGTGGACCCGGGAATAGCCGGTACCAGGGGAGTCCGGAACCGACACCAAAGTCTCAGACAGAGGTCCTTTGTCCTCTCTGACCGGTGAATAGGTTGAACCTGACTGAGAGTTCAACCCTATAGGGTTATGGTGGGTTCTGTAGTGGAGGCAGACACTGGACGAGTGAGTCGGTTTATAGTCAACAGACAGACGAAAGTTGAACCTTTCTCCTTTCTCCACTTCTCGATCGTAAAAGTATCTTGAAGGGTCAAATGCTTCCCGTAGTCAAGACCGGTCCCAGACTCACCTCACTGAGGGTAAAACTACCATTTTAACGGAAAATGTCAAAAAACACAAAAAAAAAACGTATCTGGTAAACTAACACACTTTGGTGGGAGTCTTCTTTCGTCCTAGTTCTCAACTTTCACACATCAAAATCTTGGTCTGAAGAAACGACACTCCAGAATCTGTTTACCGAATTGGAGAGACTCGAAACAAAAGGAGATACTATCTCCGATTACTCGGGTGGAGTACTCGAACAACACTCCTTACCTATTACCGATAATACACGGGTCGTTTCGTGTCGTCTACGAGTTACGCATCA
Source organism: Capra ibex (assembly GCA_006410555.1). Lineage (NCBI taxonomy): Eukaryota > Metazoa > Chordata > Mammalia > Artiodactyla > Bovidae > Capra > Capra ibex. The sequence goes on from SJYO01042875.1 coordinate 206,133, forward strand.
ATTGTACTGTAAAAATGTGAGTAAAATAGCTACCCTTATAGTTCTGAGTCTTTCCACTTAACTGAACGGGTTCCGAAGTGTCGATTTCTTACCAACTTGAACTTTCTACTAGGGTCGTCGGGACGGAGGGTTCGGCCACAAGTGGGGTCCCTGTTCGACGGAGAGGTCTTGCGTCCCGAGACACCGGGAAGGGAGGTGCTGGGAGGGACTGAGGAATGGACAAAGAGTCGCGGAGGAGGTGGAGGAGGAGGAGCCGACTCGCCAGGACGTCGCACGAAAGACCCGAGACGGACGAGGACCGCGTACCAAAGGTCCGTCGACACCCGCCCGGAGTAAACGTACCAGAAGTCCTTCGAGAACCGGTCGAGTACAAAAGAAGAAAGGGAGACTACTGAAACCTGTCGGACTTTCGAGACCAAGGTAGGAGGAGGACACTCAGTGAGAACGAAAGAGAGATTTCCCCAACTTCAGGTGAACAGAAACGTCTGGGCACAAGACATTGTGTCTTGTGTCGAACCAGACGACGGTAGTACCGACTGACGTGGCGGATCCGACTGTGTGGTGGAATCGCCATCAACTTCCGGTCCGTCCCACGAAGAAACTTCAGTGAAGACGGGGAACCGGGTCTATCTAGGAGGGGATGAGACTCGGGATGGTGGTTTAATGTTTCCCGAGAACGTTTTATAATCCTTTTCCGTTTATTACGTTTTCCTTTTACTAGTCCCCCTCTCAGAAACTTTGGTTTCGGACTTCTCGGACCCAAGGGTTAGTTCAGTCTAAAGACCCAGTCTCAGTTCAGGAGTTAGTCTTAGGCCTGAGAGGAATGATCACTACCTCTGAACTCGTTTAACTGAAGAGATTTATGACCAAAAGAGTCGACGTTTGCTCGTATTATTAAAATGGGTAAACTAGACGTCCAATTTACTCTATTAAACCTATCTCTAGTATTGTGTCACGGACCATGTGTCATTGTACGTCATTTAGAATTGATAATATTTACTAGTCCGTGTAGTTTCTTTTTCTTTATGTTTACCTTATCTGTACATTAATAAGTTGGAGTAAATATTAACAACGACAACAAGTCAACGATTTAGTACACACTGAGAAACGCTGGGGTACCTGACGTCGTACGGTCCGAAGGGACAGGAAGTGGTAGAGGACCTCAAACAAGTTTGAGTACAGGCAACTCAACCACTACGGTAGGTTGGTAGAACAGGAGACAACTTGGGAAGAGAAGGACAAAAGTTAGAAAGGGTCGTAGTCCCAGAAAAGATTACTCAGCCGAGAAACCTAGTCGACCGGTTTCATAACCTCGAAGTCGAAGTCGTAGTCAGGAAGGTCACTTATAAGTCCTGACTAAAGGAAATCCTAACTGACCAACTAGAAGAACGTCAGGTTGTCTGAGAGTTCTCAGAAAAGGTTGGGGTATCAAGTTTTCGTAGTCAAGAAATCACGAGTCGAAATACCAGGTGGAAAGTGTGGGTATGTACTGATGACCTTTTTGGTGTCGAAACTGATCTGCCTGGATACAAGCGTTTCATTACGAGGACGAAAAATCATACGACAGATCCAACCAGTATTGAAAAGAAGGTTCTTCGTTCACAGAAAATTAAAGTACCGACGTCAGTGATAGACGTCACTAAAACCTCGGGTCCTTTTATTTCAGACAGTGACAAAAGTAACAAAGGGGTAGATAAACGGTACTTCACTACCCTGGTCTACGGTACTAGAAGTAAAAAACTTACAACTCAAAGTTTGGTCGAAAGCATGAGAGAAGTAAATATCAAGTACCTTAAGAGGTCCTGTCTTATGGCCTCACCCATCGGAAAAGGAACAAGTCCCCTAGAAGGGTTAGGTCCCTAACTTGGGTCCAGAGGGCGTTACGTCCGTCTAAGAAATGGTCGACTCTGTGTTCCCTTCGGGGTAAATATTAATCTCTTTAAGTTTAAATTTATTCTATGACGATAAAAGGGATAGTCTGACTCTAACTTAATTATTATCGAATTTTACGATGATAATAATTTTCATTATGATCGTCAGATACATGAAATAATTTAGGAAGACTAACAACTGTCACTTAGTAGGGTCATAAGGGTGTTCCGTGTTATATCCTTTGTCTTGTAGTCACTGAGTACGAATGAGAAGGTGTCCATTCCCTAGTCTTCGAGATTCCCTAAACAAACGGGTTCGCGAGTCCTCTTTGTTCACTTTCTCGACCCTGACCTTCACGTCGGACTTTAGAGACGACAACGGAGTAAGAGACGGGTTTAGTACAAGTATGCTGGAGAAAAACAAGGAAGAGGATAAGAAGAAAATAAGAAAAAACAAAAACAATAAGTCAGCGATTCAGTGCAGGTTTAGAAACTCTGGGGTACCTGACATCCCTAGGCAAGGAAATGTCTAGGAAATTTAACCCCAAACCTCTTTTTTCTCTTTTTTTTTTTGTCTTTACTTTCATAAACCACTACATTAGTTTACGGGATCAGGGGAATTAAACACAAAATGTTAAAAATAAAATCTTATCCACTGTGTAAGTACATAAGTCGTGTTACTCTCCAGACTAAACCGTTACCTTTACAAAAAGAGAGTCGATGGATTAAAGGGATTTTTAATCGTATAATATGATAGTCAAAGAACTCATAGAAAGGGTTCTACGAAATACTTGTGTGTTCGTTTTGAGGATACAATCTTACAGGTACATAAAGAAAAGGAGGGAAAATATGTTTATACGTATACCATGTGCAAAAATGTAGAACGAAAAAAGCAAATTACTACATAGACTCTATAGTAAGACATAATCACATATTTCTCAAAAAAGGAAAAAATTTTTTTTAAAATAAATAAACACACAACCAACGACACCCAGAAACGACGACGTACCCGAAAGGAGATCAACGCCGTTCGTCCCCGGCGAGAGGACAACACGACACGTCCGACGAGCAACGTGACCGAAGAGAGCAACGTCTCGTGTCGGAGATCCCGTGAACCCGTAGTCATCAGCTCCGTGAGTCCGAAGGAACGAGACACCATACACCTAGACGGGTCTGGTCCCTAGTTTGAACACAGAGGACGTATCCGTCCTCTGTAAGGAATGGTGACTCGACTTCCCTTCGGGGAAGTCAAAAAATTACCGACATGACCTAGAGTAACTTAGTGACATGGTCTTTAATGAATTAGTAAGGAAAAAAAAAAAGGAAACAAAACAAAAAGGACATATTGTTTCCTAGGTTCATAGTTCCATATCACTTCCTCCCTTGTTCTCTCTGTGGGGGGAACCACATTCCTGTGTGTCCCCGTCTTCCTATCCGGAGGTTTCCCCTCCACCAAGATAAATCGGTCGCAAATAACATCATTTTATAAGAATTATTGAAAGTGAGTGGTACATTTTTACAAGACCATACGTAAGAAATATCACTTCACAATGATATAGTGTAGAATAAAAAAATCGTTCAGTCATATAGAAGACATGAAGTAACATTTTTCAATCGAAAACTTAAAATAAACGTTTATGTGAAAAAAAAAAGGTAAACCGAGATACCAAACAACGGACAAATCGACTTATATATTACAGTCGAATAGGATTCCGACAGGTACATGAATTAAATGAATTCATAATCAGAACTACCCCTTTGTCACCTTTGTCACAGTCTGAAATAGAAAAACCCGAGGTTTTAGTGACGTCTACCACTGACGTCGGTACTTTAATTTTCTACGAATGAGGAACCTTCTTTTCAATACTGGTTGGATCTACCGTATAAGGTTTCGTCTCTGTAATGAAACGGTTGTTTCCAGACAGATCAGTTCCGATACCAAAGAGGTCATCAGTACATACCTACACTCTCAACCTGACACTTCTTTCGACTCTCGACTTCTTAACTACGAAAACTTGACACCACAACCTCTTCTGAGAACTCTCAGGGAACCTGACGTTCCTCTAGGTTGATCAGGTAAGATTTCCTGTACCCTAAAAAAACCTCCCTTACTACGACTTCGACTTTGAGGTCATGAAACCGGTGGAGTACGCTTCTCAACTGAGTAACCTTTTCTGAGACTACAACCCTCCCTAACCCCCGTCCTCCTCTTCCCCTGCTGTCTCCTACTCTACCGACCTACCGTAGTGACTGAGCTACCTGCGGTCAGACTCACTTGAGGTCCTCAACCACTACCTGTCCCTCCGGACCACACGACACTAAGTACCCCAGCGTTTCTCAACCTGTGTTGACTCGCTGACTTGACTTGACTTGACTTGACTTTCGTGAGTGACACATAGTCAAGTCAAGTCAGTGAGTCAACACAGGCTGAGAAACACTGGGGTACCTGACGGCGTACGGTCCGGAGGGACAGGTAGTGGTCGAGGGCCTCAAATGAGTTTGAGTTACAGGTAACTCAGCCACTACGGTAGGTTGGTAGAGTAGGAGACAGCAGGGGAAGAGGAGGACGGAAGCAAGAAAGGGTCGTAGTCACAGAAAAGATCAGTCAAGAAGCGTAGTCCGCCGGTTTTATGACCTCAAAGTCGGAGTCGTAGTCAGGAAAGTTACTTACAAGTCCTGGTTAAAGGAAATCCTGCCTGACCAACCTAGAGGAACGACAGGTTCCCTGAGAGTTCTCAGAAAAGGTTGTAGTGTCAAGTTTTCGTAGTTAAGAAGTCGTGAGTCCAAAGAAATATCAGGTTGAGAGTGTAGGTACGTACTGGTGACCTTTTTGGTATCGAGACTCATCTGTCTGGAAACAACTATTTCATTACAGAACGAAAAATTATACGAGAGATCCAACCAGTATTGAAAAGAAGGTTCCTCATTCGCAGAAAATTAAAGTACCGACGTCAGTGGTAGACGTCACTAAAACCTCGGGGTTTATATTTCAGACAGTAACAAAGATGACAAAGGGGTAGATAAACGGTACTTCACTACCCTGGTCTAGGTAGTAGAATCAAAAGACTTACAACTCGAAAATTCAAAGCGACACATATCCTTAGACATAAAACCTCCACGAACTAGATAGACGTTTCTTTTTAATTCTTACTAATCACGAAATAATGTGTTACAAGGATCTTCAGAATTAACACAAATAATTTTTTGTTTTTGTTTTTTTGACATTACAATTTGAACATACGGACCTTCATTAATTCCATGTAGTAATGACATCAAATTTTCAACATGTACTATTCTGTATAAAATAAAAATGATATACAAAAATGACTTTCTAGATAAGAGACAGGGTTCCGTTCGTACTTATTTTAATCCAATTTAAAAAAAAAAAAATTTCCTCCCCAATCTCCCCTTACAGTAATTCCGTCGTTTTATCAGAGATAATTTTTGACCTCCTTCAGAGGTCAGAGGTCAGAAACGTTCGGAGTCTCTGGCTCCGTCTCCAGTGTGAGGTCCTAAGCTTCCTTCCTTTTACAGTCACAAAGGAGAGAACCAAGACTACGTTGGTAAGGGTAACGAGTGGGACCCAGTGGCACGTCTATTCTCACGGAGACCTGAGCCTTCAGTCTCTAAGCGACCACACCCAATTTTCGGTCGTAGAGACCGTAGAGACCTTATCGACACGAGGTCTGAGGAGTCGGAGTCCATGGTCGCTGATCCCCGAGCTCCGGGAGACCCCCTTTCCCGAGGTACCCCGTCTCTGTGAAGAGTCCCGAACAGGAGGAGACCCCCGTCAGGTCAGTCCAGTTTCTAAAATGGGTTGACCAGTCGAAGTCTCCAAGGTGTCTTCTCTCCGGAAACTCCTTTGTAGAGACGTCTCTATGCCGGTTGCAAGGGGTACAGGTGTCCACAACGTATACATCTGTCATTTCCTTGAAGACCTTAAGTCCCATGGTCTCACATTGTTCATGTCTCCATTCACGGTCTACCTTTCCCGTCTAAGACCGGTCCGGTTTCAGTCGGTCGAACTGACAAGGTGGTGAACAGTGAACTTACAAGAGACGAAGTCCAGAACCACTTACTTCTTCACCCGTACTTCCTTTAGATCCGGAGAATCTTTGACCACGGAGTGTGGGAACTACCAGAGGTGTCCATGTGGACCACCCCACGGAACAGGACCTGGTGTCCAGAGCCAGGTGTATGAGTGTGTAGTCCTAGTGAAACCAGAGGGCTAGTCAAGTCCGACCGTGTCCACAGGTCATCCGGGGGAGGTCCCGTGAGTATACGAGAACTCCCGGTGTTTCACCGGTGACACCCCTAGCAGCCGGAACGTAAGGTAGGGTACCCGTGGTTGTGGTTAGAGTCGTTGACCGAGTAGAACTTCCCATCGGTAAGAGTTTGGTCTCCTCTGGGGACGGGGTACAACTCTCTATGTCCCTGTCGGATAGTCCCGTGACTTCAGTCAAGGACGCCACAGTATGTGAGCTCGAGACAGGACCCGTTCTTCAACCTACGAGTCAAGACAAGACGAGTCAGCGAGTCAGTACAGGTAGAGAAACGTTGGGGCACCTAACATCGAACGGTCCGAAAAGACAGGTAGTAGTCGAGGACCTCGAAAGAGTTTGAGTACAGGTACCTCAGCCACTACGGTAGGTTGGCAGAGTCAGGAGACGGCAGGGGAAGAGGAGGACGGAAGTTAGAAAGGGTCGTAGTCCCACAGAAGGTTACTCAGTCAAGAAGTGTAGTCCACCGGTTTCATAACCTCAAAGTTGAAATCGTAATCAGAAAGTCACTTGTAAGTCCTGACTAAAGGAAATCCTAACTGACCAACCCAGAGGAACGTCAACCCCTAGTTGATAGTGGGGGTACCCAGATGATATCTGTGTCCGGTTTCGATTTCGGCAGGGGAAATGGTGGTGGTGGTGACTCACTGCTCGACGGGTCGGTAAGGGAAGAACTAGATTGGGGAACAGAAGTAAAAACCGACACGGAGTTCCGTGCGTCCTAGAATCAAGGGAACGGTCCCTATCTTGGACCCGAGGGACGTCACCTACGAACCTCAGGATTGGTGACCTGGGGTCCCTTAAGGGGGTTAGGGAAGTAAAATTTATATATTTGTAACCTACCTTTTTATTTACGGTTTTACTAACGTCATAAATCTATTCAGATCTTAACAGACCTTTTATCAACACAAGAAACCCTTCGTAAAAAGGAGACAGACTAGTCCTTTGTCCCTACAGAGTGCCGGACTGGACCACCGGACCTTAAGGGAAAGTCGGGACCTTACGGGATGAAAGGTAAAGACCAATTGATTCAAATCACTCTTAAGTTTTGTGACTAATTCGGGTCTTCTGGACCAAACATAAACTTTCAAACCTTCGGTACGAAAGGCCAAACCGTTGAGAACGTTTGGTACTTCAAATATGTTAAACTGTATTATTATATTAAAGGACGTTTTCTATACACAGTATAACACTGAATATCATTCTTGACATATAAACCGAAAGTAACACAAGGACCACGTCTAAGGATTTTGGGAACCTTACAGGATTCACTAACTCTTGTTATTTCCACAGAAACAATACAATTACTCCATTGAAAGTTTTATGTTCTATTGGATTCTTACCCCCGACGAACGGTTCCCTTAGTTAGAATACTAAAACACAGACTCAAAAGTCAGACCAGGAATGTTAGGATTGAAATTGGGAGGTGGAGGACCCTCCCCTTTCCTCGATCTCTAATTCAAGGTAGTCGTTACCGGTTACTAAATTAATTAGTACCGACACATTACCCCGGAGTATTTTTAGGTTTTCCTATCTCAAGTCTCTCGAAGACCTGACGACTTGTGTAGTTCGCGATCCTCTTACCACACGGAGCTCTCGGGTACACTCAAGGTGTCGGGAAGGGAGAATGGAACAGGATGTGTAGAGGAGGTAGACCGACAGGTAGACAACAACAGTGAGTGAGAGATTCAACATAGGCTGAAACACTGATTTATTTACCTGACATCTTACGGTCCAAAGGGACAGGAAGTGATAGAGGGTCTCAAACGAGCTTAAAGACAAGTAACTCAGTCACTACGGTAGGTTGGTAGAGTAGGAGACAGTGGGAGGAAGAGGAGAACGGGAGTCAGAAAGGGTCGTACTTCCAGAAAAGGTTACTCAACCGAGAAACGTAGTCCACCGGTTTTATAACCTCGACGTCGAAATCGTCAGTCAGGAAAGTTACTTATAAGTCCCAACTAAAGGAAATCCTAACTGACTAAATTAGAGGAACGACAGGTTCCCTGAGAGTCCCCAGAAGAGGTCGTGGTTTCAAACTTTCCTAGTTAAGAACCGGAGTCGTAAGAAATACCAGGTTGAGAGTGTAGACATGTACTGATGATCTTTTTGGTATCGAAACTGATCTGTATGTATACGAGTAGATATAGGAAGTATTATAGGAAATATTATACGATGGAATATTAATGGATATATTCCATTTACCTTCGTTTATAAAGAGTCAGGACACTCAACGAGATCGTTTAATTAGTTTGGGTTCTACCCCAGTACCCTTGGAGACTAGATAGCGGTTAACCAGTCTTCGTGTTCCTTGATGTACCCGAAAGTTAACTATAGACTTCACACACACCTCCCCTCCGTCAGAGCACTGTGACTTGGATATTCGAAACCCTAGACTACGAAAGAGGTCGGTCCATCGTAGTCTTGACTCAACTTGACATGTGGGTCGATCACACTATGTCTGTGTAGGTTTAGTCAGTGTTAACCTTATATGGATATAGAAAACCAAGTCACTCCTACAAGTAACGTCAAAATTGATGTTTAATTAATTTTTTTTTTTTATCTCGGTTCATATCCTGTAGTCACTTCACCTTTTGATATGTTAGTAAATTTTACTATAACATATCTACACATATTGCCTGAAAACCTGAGTCTCCCTCTCCCTCTCCCACCCTACTAAACCCTCTTACCGTAACTTTGTACATATGATAGTACATTCTTAGCTTAACGGTCAGATATAGGCTGCGTCCTATGTCGTACGAACCCCGACCACGTACCACTACTGGGTCTCTCTACCATACCCCTCCCTCCACCCTCCCCCCAAGTACAAACCCTTACGTACATGTGGGCACCACCTAAGTACAGGTACATACCGTTTTGGTTATGTCATAACATTTCATTTTATTTCATTTTTATTTTTAATTTTTTTTTTTCTTTTATGGTTATTTTTATTCTTATTAAAATTTCATTTTTTTATTTTATTTTATTTTACTATAACACCTTCTTAAAAATAACTGAACACTTTTACTAGTGTTATATGATATTTACCTCCCCCGTTTCGTCAAATGTTTTATAACATACACACTCAGTCTGAAACTGTTTTGAACATGTCCGACTTCCGGTACTCTGTTTTACAGTGTTACCAATAGAGACACACGATCCGAATGACCATAACAGTAAAAGAATAGATATAAAAAATTTGAAAATAATTATTTATACATAATGAAAACTATCCCTGTTTCATCCTATTAGTTTATCGGGTCTTTAAAGTAATCCCCTCGTGTCTATCTCCCCCTTAAAATTCCCTGAAACCCCCTGATACCATTCAATTACTAGTAAATTCGTTAGTCTAAACTAATTAGCATTTTAGTTCATCCGAAAGCATCGTTGTCTTTGGTACTTCGTCCTCGTACCGGTTTTGTTAAGTTGTTACCACCGTACTCTGGCGTAGAGCGGGTCACTCAGTCACTCAATTACCGAGGCTCCTGTACGAGAAACGTGTGTAATTTTTGTTGCTAAATACTTTCCACTGTTAAGTTTCCCTTTCTGGAAGTAACATGACTCTGGACTTCATTAAAAAGACATCACGGTCGAACTGGTACATCCCTGTTCTTTCAAGGGGATGGGTTGGACCTCCTCCTCAACTACCACCTTCACACTGTGGATAACTTCTTACTCTTTCTTTCGCCAGAAAAAGGGGAGGGGTGTAAAGGAGACTAATATTTTTATATTCGGTACCTCAAGAACTCCGTCGTGGGAGAGTGGTTGGTTAACATTCGGAGTATTCTCAGGATAAGATTATTTAGTGAAAAATAGATAATAAAACGGAGAAGGACTTAAGAAAGACAAGACTCTGTATTTCCTGACCTCGCCTCGGGGGATTACCGAAGTGAAGACCTCATCCCCTTAAGTGAACCTTTTATTCATTCAGACTCAAAAGACGTTGGTCCCTTAGGTCTTGAATTCCTCTTTTCCTTCCGCCCACACATTCTTTAGTCCCGTAACGTTCGTAACTGTGTTTTTGTGGAGCAGATTCGTGCCGGGAAGGGGCCCAGTGAAGAACAGATCGCTCGTTTACGCGATAGTGTCACAGAGACCCACCAGCCCCGATCCCTCATGAAACGTTTATCACCTTTTAAAAGACCCCTCTATGGGTCCTCTCTATCACTCCGTAGAGTTCTTAAACTCTCAACTTGTTTGAATCAAGTACGAACCCTTCACTCCAGTCAGTCGACCTTTTCGTGGAACAGATTCGTCAGACAACTTTGACCCACTCACTTCTCAGTACTCTACACCACCTCGCGTCGGTTCTAGACCTCACCTCCACCTTCCACCGTACTTGGTGCACCCCTCCTTCTCCGTCGTCTTCCGTCCTTTGCCCGTCGCCTCCTCCGTCATTTCCGCCACTGCTCCGTCCAAACCAGGCCACTGGTCCCGACTCACTCTGGGGTGGGGTGTTCGCGTCCCCGTCGAGGGGGACACCCCGTGGTGTACCCCAGTGGACCGCGGACCGGAATCCGGGCGGGTCTCGGATCTCTTCAGGGTCGGCGTCTCCGGAGTGGGCCTCTGACTCTCGTTGCGGTTTCGAGTCCGCGTGAGGTCTGAATGGTTCAGTCTTACACGTAAAAGTGATCGAGGGGTCCCTTTAAGTCTGTGTGTGACCTCATACTCCTGATTAAATCCTTTCTTATAGGGGTCATGTACGAGGAACTGAGTAGGACTCATGTAAGTAGAAGTCTAAGGACTTCTGAAGGGTACCTGGACTGTGGTTCTTCTACAAGGTCCGTCCCGACCCATTTAGAGTCGCACCCTTACCTGTAGAGACACAGAGGAAACATATCGTAGACTTAGACAAAGTGTTCGGTGTTAGGAATACGTTTTGGGAACCCCGGTCTACACAAAATCTTAAGTCTTAAAAAGTATAAAATCCTTGTATTATACTACGTGACTGGTATATGGTCACTCTACTCCGTCGTGTGACATTAGTTTACATGATTATAAGACGTTAAATAATATCCCACTTTCGACTTTCTTATTCGTGGTAGTCCAGTCCGGTTAAAACCGTGGTTTAAATTATTCTTTTGGAAACCTCTTTCTTTACCGTTGGATGAGGTCATAAGAACGAACCTCTTAAAGTACCTGTCTCCTCGGACCACCCGAGGTACCCTAACGTGTCTCAGTCTGTGCTGGCTCGTTGATTGTATGAAACAGAGGTCTGACACCCTTAAAATCATAACACCTATTCCTAATACTTGATAAAATAATAAGATAAAAAATTCCTAAAAAAATTTATACCTGGTAAAATTTCAGAAATAACTTAAATAATGTTATAACGAAGACAAAATAAAAACCGACAGGGTATGTCGAAAGTCCCAAACAGCACCAGACACACACCCAACCTTTTCTTAAAGGTCTGTACTCCACCTTACTCTCCTCTTGTCGTAAATAATCTCGTCCTGTGCGACAATCTTGTCACCCAACCGAGCTCTCTGTCGGCTGGTTATGACGCAGACAAAATACCAAACCGAAAAACCGACACTATGTTTACCCTACAATCGAGGGGTTGGTCCCTAGTTTCGACGTGGGGGACATAACCTTCCGTTCCTGAATTTTGTGACCTGGTGGTAAAATAAAAATTTCACATGGTCAACTTATTTAGATCTTTGCAACTAAACGTGATAAAGGGTTGGAAGTAAATGGAGTCTGAATCGTCCTTGATGTGTTCTGGATCTATAAGAAAGCTTATATTTCATCAAGTGTATTAATGAGAGCGGTTCGTCCAGTGTGGACCGTAACGTCAGGGTCTAGTTGAGCTCCCCAAGACATTCCTCACTGACCTAAAACTACTTTAACTCTTAAAAAGGGTCGATTGTAGTCAAAAACTTTACACGTTCGACTCCGACCTGGGGGTCACGGAGATCGAGGGTCGGGACCCGAAAGGCGGGGAGGGAAGTAGACAGAAGGGGAGGGGCGAGATAGGGGTTCGTCTGTCCTGCCGTCCGGAGGACGGGTACGACGGACCTAACATAAACCTTTGAGTTTTGACATTAGTCTGTCAAGAAGGAGGGCGACCCGACACTTCGTAGAGTAAGAGGTTTGGGGGTCTCGAAGACGGTGTAACCCGACCGTCATTACCAGGGGGCTTCGAGGAACCACATTCAACCCGGTCCGTGTCGGTCTATTCTGGAGTGTGAATGAGACTTTAGAAAGGAGTGCACTGGGGACGGACCTCCCTTCTGTCACCGTCGTAACGTTCTCCAACAAATACATTCCTTCCCTGTCCCCTCAAAGGTCCTTCCAGAGTTTTCGAAAGAGGTTTACGGGGCTCTCTCTGCCGGTTTCAGGTAGAGACGAGAACCTCACGAGTCGCCCGTCGTGGCCTCTTTCCCTGGGAGAGTGCCCCGACAATCAGTTTTAGTCCTTCGGCCCGGTGTGGGAGGAACCACCCAGGTGTCCCGGAGTACCAGACGTGCGAAAAGACACCGTGAAAGAGTAGTCGCGAACGGAGATGTGGACAAAGGCAAGAGAGTACCCTTAAATGAGAAATTGAAAATAACATTATGTACAGGTTATACCTTTTTAATCCACTGAGTCTACTTATTATGCTATGAGTCCTCGCTACGTTCCGTGATAAACTCCCCGAGATGGACTTGGACACTGTAAAGACTACTGCGAGACACTCGTCCACAATGGTAGTATATTAGAGGTAAAGTGTCCACTACCGTGCCTCTGTGTCCATCCAGGGACCGGGGTCCAGACACTCCGATTCTCCTCCGACTGACCCTAGGCTTGGTCCGTAACACCATGACCTCAGTTGTGGGATTTGGGTCCGGTGTAGGGTTTTAGGATGTGTGTCTTCACTGGTGGTTCTGTAAACCCATATATCGGAAAATCATAAAATTTATATGTTAAAAAAAGTATTTAATAATATTTTATCCACGAATGGAACATCGAGTCAACCATTTCTTGGACGGACGTTACGTCTTCTGGGTCCAAACTAAGGACCCAGTCCTTCTAGGGGACCTCTTCACCGTTGGGTGAGGTCATAAGAACGGACCTCTTTGGGTACCTGTCTCCTCGGACCGTCCGATGTCAAGTACCCAGTGTTCTCAGTCTGTGCTGAATCGTTGATTTGGTGGTGGTAATATTTTACAGAATGAGATTCGTGACAAAACATCAGAAACTTGAATAGAAAGGTGTAGTACTGTGTAAGATGTTACAAAAGAAGTTTTACTTTTATCGGATAAAATAGTATTTTCACTGTCTTCTTAATTTAAATACACAAACGAACATCACATACGTACTTTGCAGAGACTTTCCCAAGACGTCTACGACCTTGTGACCAATGGAGAACTCCCTCGGTCTACCTTCCGTCTACTCCTACTCTTCCTCTGACGACACATTGGAGAACATGAGAACTAATACTGATATATTTACAATAACTAAAGTTTTTATTAATTTGAAATTTTTACTTTGATTAAGTAGGAGTAATATTTTTTTATATCCGTATTTCATCTTTTATTTAAGTAGAAATTCGAGTTATGAGTCTCTATTGTGACAATTGTAAAAACCAGACAAAGAAGGTCTGGAAGTGGATACTTACATATCTGTATATACGTCTATACAAAAATGGTTTTATCCTACTCCGACATACCTCGACAAAACAGTGGACACAAAAAGTGAATCCCGCTTAGTACCTGTTACAAGACGTCGGAGTAAAATTTACAGTCGTTCCAATAGTCAGTATGTTTCCACCGACCAAAGGTTTCCTTATAAAGACCTACCTGACTCAAGTCGTGGATCTATACGTCACGATCAACTATGGTCCCAATAAAATAATCCTCTGAGCCTACTTTAATACCAACACTTTCACCAAACATTTCGTGTCTCGTATATTCTAAGACAAAATTTAAGACCGGAGAATTGACCGGCACAGTCCTTCTTACCACCTTAGTTTTGGTCAACCAGGTCGAAGATTCCAACCGAGTGTCTCGACTGTGGAAGGATCACGCCAGAAGTAAATGTGTGAGTAAACGAATAAATATAAAACTCAGAATCAACACCGTACACCCTAGATCAAGGGAGTAGTCCTTAGTTTGGACGTAACCTTCACGTCAGAATCGGTGACCTGGTGGTCCATTCAGGGACGTGAATAGAAATTTCGAATCTCAAAATTCCTTTCAAATTTTCGTGTTTCACAATCGTTCCTATACCTTGACTTTGAGACGATTTACAGAATGTCGACCACCCTTACACTTGACCCTGTTTGAAAAACCTTTTCTCCACCTATAGATGATTTCGACTAGTACATTCTATGGGATACCGAGTCTTTCCGGAGGGGACGAATATGTCACTTGTGTTTACGTCCGTCTGAAGTAGTGTACTGAATAATTATCTTACAAGTATCGTCGTGGTAAATATTCGTACGGTTTGATCTTTGAAGGGTATACGGGTAGTCATCAATTCACCTATTTAATATTATAACAGTGTGTTATGTTATGATAGGTTGTTATACTTAGATATAGTGTTTGTACAACTTTGTTTCTTTGAACCGAGTTCTAATCTCGTGTTTGACAAAGAGAATCGAGATGACGATGTATTGTTTGACAAGGGTTTGAATCGCAGAATTTTGTTGACCAACAAGAAGTACTAACTCACCGATCAACAGGTCAAAGAGAAGACTACAGTAGTCACCGACGTAATTCGACTCCCAAACCGTCCCGACCTTCCAGGTTCCTCTGGAACAAGTGGACACACCACCAAGACCCAAGAAAAGGTGTCCCGGAGTCAGTGGAGAGACCACACCTCCGGAGTCTCGTTGCAAGGTTCTCCCATTTTCACTTCGACGTTCCAGATTCCGACTTGGAGTCTGAACGTATCGTAAACAAGGAGACGTAAGGCAGCCAGTCGGTTCAGTTTCCGGTAGTGTCTAAGTTCCCCAACTTTTTTGTCTGAGGTAGTTATCTGATGGTAACTATTACTATTATCTAATGGTAATAACGGTTTAAGTCTTATCATAACGGTTTAAGTCTGAATTTAACTTCTTCCATCCCTTTTGGTGATCTAGTAAGTTCATACTGGATTTAGTTTAGGGAAAACTAATATGTCATCTTCACTGTTTATCTAAGTTCCCTAATCTAGTCTACCTGTCTCACGGACTTCTTGATGTCTGCCTCCAAACACTGTAACATGTCCTCCGTCCCTCGTTCTGGTAGGACTTCCTTTTCTTTACTTTTTCCATTTTACCAACAGACTCCTCCGGAATGTTTATCGATACTTTTCTTCTCTTTACTTTCCGTTTCCTCTTTTCCTTTCTATATGGGTAAAATTACTTCTTAAGGTTTCTTATAGTTCCTCTCTGTTCTTTCGGAAGGAGTTACCAGTCACGTTTCTTTATCTCCTTTTGTTGTCTTACCCTTTCTGGTCTCTAGAGAAGTTCTTCTAATCTCTATGGTTCCCTTGAAAAGTACGTTTCTACCCGTGTTATTTCCTATCTTTATCATACCTGGATTGTCTTCGTCTTCTATAATTCTTCTCCACCGTGCTTATGTGTCTTCTTGATATGTTTTTTCTAGAAGTACTGAGTCTATTGGTACTACCTCACTAGTGACCTGATCTCAGTGTGTAGGACGTTACGTTTCAGTTCACCTCCACTACCTTAAGGTCGATAAAGTTTAGGATTTTCTACTACGACACTTTCACGACGTGAGTTGTACGGTCTTTTAAACCTTTTGAGTCATCACCGGTGTCCTGACCTTTGCCAGTCAAAAGTAAGGTTAGGGTTTCTTTCCGTTACGGTTTCTTACGAGTTTGATGACGTGTTAACGTGAGTAGAGTACGCGATCATTTCATTACGAGTTTTAAGAGGTTGGGTCCGAAGTCGTTATACACTTGGCACTTGAAGGTCTACAAGTTCGACCAAAAGCTTTTCCGTCTCCTTGGTCTCTAGTTTAACGGTTGTAGGCGACCTAGTACCTTTTTCGTTCTCTCAAGGTCTTTTTGTAGATAAAGACGAAATAACTGACACGGTTTCGGAAACTGACACACCTAGTGTTGTTTGACCTTTTAAGACTTTCTCTACCCTTATGGTCTGGTGGATTGGACGGAGAACTCTTTAGACATACGTCCAGTCCTTCGTTGTCAATCTTGACCTGTACCTTGTTGTCTGATCAAGGTTTATCGCTTTCCTCATACAGTTCCGACATATAACAGTAGAACGAATAAATTGAAGATACGTCTCATGTAGTACTCTTTGCGACCTGACCTTCTTTGTGTTCGACCTTAGTTCTAACGACCCTCTTTATAGTTATTGGAGTCTATATGTCTACTGTAGTATGGATCCCTTCTTTCGTTTCTTGTTAATTTCTCGGAGAACTACTTTCACTTTCTCCTCTCACTTTTTCAACCGAATTTCGAGTTGTAAGTCTTTTGCTTCTAGTACCGTAGATCAGGGTAGTAAAGTACCGTTTATCTACCCCTTTGTCATCTTTGTCTGAAAGAAAAAAACCCGAGGTTTTAGTGACGTCTACCACTGACGTCAGTACTTTAATTTTCTACAAACGAGGAACCTTCTTCAATACTGGTAGATCTGTCGTATAATTTTTCGTCTCTGTAATAAAACGGTTGTTTCCAGACAGATCAGTTTCGATACCAAAAAGATCATCAGTACATACCTACACTCTCAACCTGATATTTCTTTCGACTCATGTCTTCTTAACTACGAAAACCTGACACCACAACCTCTTCTAAGAACTCTCAGAGAACCTGTCGTTCCTCTAGGTTGGTCAGGTAGGATTTCCTTTATTAAGGACTCATAAGTAACCTTCCTGACTACGACTTCGACTTTGACGTCATGAAACCGGTGGACTGTGCTTCTTGACTGAGTGAACTTTTCCGGGACTACGACCCTTTCTAACTTCCTCTCTTCCCTTCCCCTCAAGATATGAGGGGCTAAGAACTCAAGATATGAACGTTAAGGACATAGTTTTGTTTCCAGGAATATCTGACTTTTGTTAGAGAGAGTTATGGTTACAACTTTTGTCTGAAGACTTCCGTGTAAAGACGACGACCGGACTTTCTAGTCTATAATAAAGACAAAACCACTGACATTTGGGTCTTAAGAAGTGCTTGGAAGAAATTATTAGTAACAAGTCCTTCAGTCACTATTAGTCTTGAACAGGCTATGACACTCCTATGGTTACTACAAGTGACGTAGTGTTATGAACGTCCATCTTTACGACGATAAAATTTCTTTTGTGGGAAAAGGTCCAATAAAAATTGGAAAATCTTTTTTATTTCCAGGAGTATTCTATCAAATTCGGTGGTTTTTTTTGGGGTTTATTTATAAAATTTTTCTTCCAGTATTTATTAGTGATACGTCAAAGGAATTTATAATTATATATTTATAAACGTTGAATATATTCATTTATATACTAAAAAATTTTAGCGTTATATTAATCGGTCTAAGGTTCCCGAATTTATCAAAGTATCTTTTTTCGACCTGAAAAGACCACCAGGTCACCAATTCTGAGGTGTCAAGTCCACGTCCCCTGTACCCAAACTAGGGACCACTCCCTTGATTCTAGGGCTTACGGTACACACACCATGCCGGTTTTTTCTTTTTTCTTCAGTTGACAGAAACCTTCCAAGGGAATACACTAAAATCTCCTTGTCGGAGATTTTACTCTACAAGCTACTTGTTTACTTGCGTAATCCCGTACTTTCTGACTTTTTAGGATATTTTTGTACACGTAAATACTTAGATAAAAGATGAATTTTACGTGTCCATTCCTTAAAGATGTAGTTCGTCCACATCTCACATCCCTTTGCTAAATTAACCATTGTCTTGACCCGAACAGTCTCAGGAAATTAAAAGAGTGTACGACGATGACGACGACGATTCAGCGAAGTCAGTACAGGCTGAGACACGTTGGGGTCTCTGCCGTCGGGTGGTCCGAGGCGGCAGGGACCCTAAGAGGTCCGTTCTTCTGACCTCACCCAACGGTAAAGGAAGAGGTTACGTGCTTTCACTTTTCACTTTCACTTCAACGAGTCAGCACAGGCTGAGAATCGCTGGGGTACCTGACGTCGGGTGGTTCGAGGAGGTAGGTACCCTAAAAGGTCCGTTCTCATGACCTCACCCCACGGTGACGGAAGAGGCTTAAAAGAGTGTATATAAGGGAGATTAAGCAGAAGGGACCCTGGGGGAGGGTTGGGTGAGGGAATCTAAGAGAAAGAAGAAGGATCTTTTTTTCCGAGCCAACATCGTGATAATCAAATTCTGAACGATCCTGAAATGGACTCTGTGGACAGATGATGAGGGTCCGGGGAACAATCCTCCAGAGAAACCTCGGGTTTTCACCTATTGACCAGATCTTTTCTATGTTTGTCACAGTGCCAGATTCTTAAAGATTTCACCTGAAACACTGTAGTACGTCTCCGATTCCCCACTCCGTTTCCCGAGGAGGAGAAAGAGGGGTACACACAGTGGAGCCCGTCTCCTGACGTGCAGGGGTCCGGAGTCAGACGAGTAGACACTGTCCCCTGATCGTCTTGGTGTCACCCTTATACACACAAGTCGGTGGACGACCACGAGTCACTCCGGAGAAGGAGAGAGTGGTACAGGAAGATCCCGAGTTTCTAGACACGGA
This sequence comes from Capra ibex, assembly GCA_006410555.1. Lineage (NCBI taxonomy): Eukaryota > Metazoa > Chordata > Mammalia > Artiodactyla > Bovidae > Capra > Capra ibex. The sequence goes on from SJYO01042875.1 coordinate 224,931, forward strand.
ATTCCCTAGTGTCCCTTCGACCTATTACTGACTTCCCAATCTTTGGTGCTGGATTCCTCATACCCACCTCACCACCTACACAGGGTACCGTTCCTGTCGTAGATCAGACCCGTCTCTCCCGTGACCCCTCGACCCCGACGGTTGACACTCGTAGGTCGTCGAACGAACCGTAAATTGTACCAGGTTAAGAGTCTTGTCGGGACACTCCTTCCATCCCAATACTCGAGATAGAAGAGTCACTCCTTTGACTCCAAAAAATTGAAAGAGTTCTAGTAAGTCGACTTACCCCTGTACCTCTCAGGTTGGACCCAGACTACGAAACGTAGTCGAATTCTACGAGGAGAGGCCACCGACCTCTGTCGTACCCCCTCGACCGGGGTTTCTCCTCGTTCTCCCCCTGTACCTTCTACCGACAGTCGGTGACCATAGTCCCTGTCCGTCCCCGGTCTCTCCTGAGAAACCCTGAGTAGTCTTTCCCTGAAAGGTCCGGAGTCGACGGAATACACCCCCGGACGGCCTCCGTCCTCACTCAGATGAAAGGGACCTCCTTTCGTCCGAACACTCGTGGTCCGAGCCCTGGCTAGAGGACCCCTGGTGGGTCTGTCTGCCCTCGTGGGGCGAGGAGGAGTGGCGCCCCCGAGTCACCGACCGTGCCAACCCAGGCAGAAGGATGAAGAAAGAGGTACAAGGTGACAGTGCCGTCCGTGAGGGAAACGGAGCGAGACCGGTAGAGGGTCCTTCCCAATATATTTTGATTCATTTCTATCATTTTATGTGTTTGCTTCAAGAATCGGAATTGGAGAGGTAAGGACACAGGTACCTTACCCAGACTACTAGGCAGACTAAGGCCCTCCCGTCCCACCGACAGTGGGAAAAACGGGCGGTGGCGTCCGAAGGACGAGTACGTCGCGACCGGGTCCGCCGAAAACGAAGGACCGGGATTGAAACTAAGAAATGCGACCCTTCCCCGACACTAATCTCGAATTAAAGTACAGACGTTAGGGAAAGAAGGTACCTCGACGTGATTGGAAAGGGTAGATCTATTGACACTCCGTTGGTGTTGTCAAAGAGAGAGACGATGTGAAAAAAGAAAGCACCTCTGTACCTTTTCCAGTCAAGTCGTCTGAGTCTGGACACAAGACTGAGAGTGTCTGTCTCCGGATAGTGAGAATGTGGGTGTCCATTAGTAAGACTCGATATTTGAAAAAAAAAAAAAATTCTCTCTATGTATAAGATACTTGTATTACGTCAGGTAGAACCTTCCATTCTGCCGGAACCCTCTTTGTGAGGTGTCTATCCTCACACCCGGTAGCTCTCCGAGTATATGAGTGAAAAGAATTTCTCATCAGGGGTTTCGAGTGATTTTTAACATGAACCTAAATTAAAGTTAACTCTCGGTCTAAACTCAGGCATAAAGATTAGAGACGTGGACTAAAACTGAATTTGACTGAAGATTGTGACTGCATAGAAGGTTCCCTTGGATTCGTTTCTTGTAGTCGAGGTCTAGCGGGAGGGGAGTTCTCTTGTACTTTTTTGTGTTTCAGTGTGACTCTTTCTTCCCCGGTGTCAAACGAGAACAGGTCACTTCCAGAGAACCGGAGTCTTACGGCGGTGAAGGGCGTCAAGGTCGGGAACCGACGCCAGGTGGGACTCATTCACTTAAGGAGACGACTTTGAGTGTGTGTTATTCCTCTACCTCAGCCGGTGTCGGTCCCTTCAGTTTCCAGGACTAGGTAGGTCTCTGTTCCACTTTTCCGTCCGACCCCTCCTTCCCCCTTGGCCGTGCAATCTGGTTCCCACGGTATGGTACTTTCCACCGCAGAAGCATTCTTTGGATGTCTTTATTTCGTGCACGATACGTATGCGTAGATTGGGTCCATTCTCTCCGGGGGTCACGGAGTCTCCTCGCAAGTGACCCCTTCAGTTGGATTCAACAGTCGTGTCCTGCATAAGGTGGACCTTCATGTGACCTGTTGACCCCGGAGTGACGTTCCAGTACAATTTTACGACGGGAGTCCGAGAGCGGGTCTCTTGTTTCGCGTCTCGTTTTCCATTCCTGTGGTTAGAAGTCGACACCGTGGGGCCCCAGAGCGAAACAGAAAAGTCCTGTTTCCTACTACCCCGTGGACGTCCCGTCAGACCCTGACGACTGGGTGAGGGGAGGCAGTCGCAGAACGTCCGACGAGAAGATTCTCGTGTGTACTTACGGACCTCCCGGCTCGCCGCGAAAGTGTGGGCCAGGAGGGACCAGAGCCTAAAGCTAGGGACTTAGACCTTGTCGACGAGGAGGGTGTGCGGGTCCAGACCCATGGACTGACGTGAGTGACACCTTCGGCGATCTGCACGGGGGTGTGCAGACTCCCCCGTTGGGATAGGAGGGGACGATCCTCGACTCAAAGACCCTCTACTGACAGCTTCCCTAAACCGAACTCCCAGAGATTTACTTGTGATCGGGACACAGACGGTCTTCGGTCACAGATCCTGTCTTATCATACCTCCGTCACCCCACGACCATTTGACCGAAAAACCTTTCTTTTTTTTTCGGAAGTAAGTGTCGTAAACGGTTAAAAACACTCCAATTTATGAGGACGGTACTGGTACAATTTATAAGGACTTATAAATTGGCAGTCGCTCCTCTTCGACCGAGGCCGTGTCGTCGTGTAACTCCTTTGACCGCTCGACCGAGGGATTTCGCACAGAAAGAGACCACGAAACGCACTGGAATGATATTAGGGTTTGGAGTCGACGTCTCAGTTCTCTCCGGTCTCAGAAAGACTCCGATAGGAATGGGGTGTGGAGTGGGGGTGGTTTGACTCCGAGAGTAAAATCGGGAACTTTTACTTAGAATTTCACTGTTAAGAACAAGAGAAAAGGTCTGTAAAACTCGTAGTGTTGAATTTTGTACTACTCCTTGAAGTCCATCTTTCTTACTTTCTTGGTTTATATAAACTCGAAAATCCTTCCACAGACATGTTGTACTATGGTCCCGAATGCACGACTGTCGAAGATCGGTCGACCTGTCCCTCAGACCAGAGAAGTACGGTAGAGAATTGGTGATACCACCACCTGTCACCGTCTCGTACCCACTGAGACATGTACGACTCGTTACCTTCTTTCTCAAAATTTCTTTGGATATCCTGAAGTACATAGAAACTCTTCGTCTTCCTTTACCGTTTGGTGAAGTCATAAGAACGGAACTCTTGGGGTACTTGTCATACTTTTCCGTTTTACTATCCTATGACTTTCTCCTTGAGGGGTCCAGCCATCCACGGGTTATACGATGACCTCTAGTCACCTTTTTATTGAGGTCTTTCTTACTTCCCTACCTCGATTTCGTTTTTGTTATGGGTCAACACCTACACTGACCACTATCTTCGTTCCAGACTACGACATTTCTCGTTTTAACGTATCCTTGGACCTTACAATTCAGGTACTTAGTTCCGTTTAACCTTCACCAGTTTGTCCTCTACCGTTCTCACTTGCAGTTGTAAGATCCTTAGTCGCTTGATTTTACCTGACCTTACCCACTTAAATTGAGTCTACTGGTAATATAGACGATGACACCCGTCCTTAGAGAATCTTCTTTACCTCATCAGTAGTACCAGTTGTTTTTTCAGGTTTTACGTCATGAACCTACGTTAGAGTTTTTGCTGTCTTACTAGAGACAAGCAGAGGTTCCGTTTGGTAAGTTATAGTGTCAATAGGTTCAGATACGGGGTTGGTATTGCGACTTCTTCGACTTTGACTTGCCAAGATACTTCTGGATGTTCTGGAAAATCTTGATTGTGGGTTTTTTCTACAGGAAAAGTAAGATCCCCTGACCTTACGTTTTCATCCTTCACTTCTTTGTGGACCTCATTGTCCGTTTAAACCGGAACCTTACGCCTTACTTCGTCCCGTTTCTAATTATCTCAAAACGGTTCTTTTACGTGACCAGTATCGTTTGTGGGAGAAGGTTGTTGTGTTCTCTTCTGAGATGTGTACCTGTAGTGGTCTACCAGTTGTGGTTTTAGTCTAACTAATATAAGAAACGTCGGTTTCTACCTCTTCGAGATATGTCAGTTGTTTTTGTTCTGGCCCTCGACTGACACCGAGTCTAGTACTTGAGGAATAACGGTTTAAGTCTGAATTTAACTTCTTTCATCCCTTTTGGTGATCTGGTAAGTCCATACTGGATTTAGTTTAGGGAATACTAAGATGTCACCTTCACTCTTTATCTAAATTCCCTGATCTAGACTACCTATCTCACGGATTACATTACTTGATACCTGACTCCAAACACTGTAACATGTCCTCTGTCCCTAGTTCTGGTAGGGACACCTTTTCTTTACGTTTTTTCGTTTTACCGACAGACTCCTCCGGAATGTTTATCGACACTTTTCTTCTCTTCGCTTTTCGTTTCCTCTTTTGCTTTCTATATTCGTAGACTTACGTCTCGAGGTTTCTTATGGTTCCTCTCTATTCTTTCGGAAGGAGTCGTTAGTTACGTTTCTTTCTCCTTTTCTTGTCTTACCCTTTCTGATCTCTAGAGAAGTTCTTTTAATCTCTATGGTTCCCTGGTAAAGTACGTTTCTACCCGAGCTATTTCNTGTAGTACTCTTTGCGACCTGACCTTCTTCGTGTTCGACCTTAGTTCTAACGACCCTCTTTATAGTTATTGGAGTCTATACGTCTACTGTGGTGGGAATACTGTCTTTCACTTGTCCTTGATTTTTCGGAGAACTACTTTCACTTTCTCCTCTCACTTTTTCAACCGAATTTTGAGTTGTAAGTCTATTGCTTCTAGTACCGTTGGTCAGGGTAGTGAAGTACCGTTTATCTACCCCTTTGTCACCTTTGTCACAGTCTGAAATAAAACCCCCCGAGGTTTTAGTGATGTCTACCACTGAAGTCGGTACTTTAATTTTCTACGAATGAGGAACCTTCCTTTCAATACTATACGGTTATACTATCGTATAAGTTTTCGTCTCTGTAATGAAACGGTTGTTTCCAAGCAGATCAGTTCCGATGCCAAAAAGGACACCAGTACACACCTACAGTCTCAACCTGACACTTCTTTCGACTCGTGACTTCTTAACTACGAAAACTTGACACCACAACCTCTTCTGAAAACTCTTAGGGAACCTGACGTTCCTCTAGGTTGGTCGGGTAAGATTTCCTCTAGTCAGGACCCACAAGTAACCTTCCTGACTACGATTTCGCCTTTGAGGTTATGAAACCGGTGGAGTACACTTCTCAACTGAGTAACCTTTTCTGAGACTACGACCCTCCCTAACCCCCGTCCTCCTCTTCCCCTGTTGTCTCCTACTCTACCGACCTACCGTAGTGGCTGAGCTACCTGTACTTAAACTCACTTGAGGTCCTCAATCACTACCTGTCCCTCCGGACCGTACGACGCTAAGTACCCCCACGTTTCTCAGTCTGTACTGACTCACTGACTTGACTTGACATGACTCTCCGTCCGAGGAATGGAGGGCACAGAACTAAGGTCTAGAAGTGGAACGTCAGTACACTACTCCATCGTTAACGTCCGTAGCTCCGATTTCGAGACCCATCTTTCTATGTCCTGCGTTGCCAGACCTTCACGGGGGACATGAGTGTCTAAGACGAGGCACAGACGGAGTCTAGGGTGTCGACGTTTCATTACTGTCCCCGACCGAACGTATGTATAAAGGCTCGAAGTCTGTACGAAGTAAGAGATCATAGGAGAGGGGTCGGAGAGTACTACGTGGATGAGGGAGTTGGATGGAGGAGTGTGTCTGTGGGAATAGAAGTAGGGAGGGTAGGTACGTAGGTCAGTTAGTCCCTGATACACAGTTTCTTCGGTCCAATTTCTACCAAATTGGCCCCCAACAACGGAAGAAGTAATAGTAGTACCGTCGTGTCACCTTGTCTTCCCCCACTGGATAAAAGATGTTGTCGAGTTCTCACCGGAATATGGTCGGAGGACCGTAGACACCCAGGGTACCTCTGGGGTGTCAATCCTTGTGGAAGAGTATTCACATATGTCCACGTCTGGAAGACTAAATTATGGTTCTGTGACTGAGAACCATATCCTTCTGATCTAAGATATTGTTCCCTCTGCTGTCAAGACGGTCGGGTTAGGACGACTATGATTAGTCTGATGTGAATTCTCTTATTACAAGTGTCTGTTCTCGTGTACCTTAACACAGGTTTTTTATTACTTTAGAGACCTGTGACTCAGTGACAGGTTCCTTATTAACATCCTCGACCTTTACGTTTACGAATCGAACCTCTTCTTTACGATGTAGTCTTCGGACCCTAAGTTGTGAAGTTGGATGGTGAATACTCTTCACACCAGAACATGTTCTCTAAAGTTGAGCGGTACGGAGATAAAGGGGTAGACATTGTACCCTTGATATTATTATGACTTGAGCGCTCTAACAAAATTTCTAAATTACTCTATTACGTGTACTACACGAGTCGGGACACGGGACGTATATTATTTACAGGTTATTTTACCCTCAATATCAACAGGACAAACCTATGATCTATTTAGAAAATTGATTATAAAATGACACTCTTTAGGTTCCATGAGACCTCTTCGGTTCTGTTAGATAGGACTTTAATTGACGTTCCTTTCCATATCCCCAAGTCCTACACCACCCGGGAACTGGTTGTGATCTCGGGGTTTGAAGGGTTTCTTGAACTTAAGGAAATGACACTGGTGTACGCGTTACCCTTGTATGAACTAAGAAGTTTGTCAAGTAGGGGAAAGATTTAAGATGACCCTAGTCCTTGTAATCGTCCACCAAGACACAGATTGCGGAAGGATAGAACTGAGGGTAGTGTAAAGAGAAAAGATACTGACTACGTCTCTCGAATCCGTTACCTCAAAAAAACTTTCTTCGTGGGTCTTACGGTTCCTAGCACATATGATACGTGAACCTTATCCGGACTCTGAAATCATCTCGGACGGACATATCGAGTCCTGTCCGTCCTCCGCTCTCCTTCAGCAAAGAGCAGTCGTGGGGCTATGGACCTGGGGTGTCAGAGAGTGGCACCGAAGTGTCGGAAGGGGAAGTTTCGGCGACGACGTCCTCTGTGTGAACACGGGTAGGAGTGACTGGAGCGTCATGCAGACCTACACGACGACCCACCCTTTGCATACTCGATGGACGTCGGGGGCTGACAGGGTGTCAGACTTTCTTTAATGCCGTCGCTTACTCAAACGTCATTTACACGACTTTACGTGGACATTGACGGACACTTGTGGCTTCAGAACCGAGAAACGTCCGAAACCGTTCAGTCTTGTCTTGCGACACTAAATGGATTTTTGTCGTTGTACTTGGTCTAGTTAGAGTCTCTACCATTTCGACAGTCCTTTATTGGTTTGACTTACTGTAGACTCAAGAAAGATAAAACTCTAGATTAATTACCCTTAAATCTGGTTCGTAGAATTGACAAGTTCAATTAAACAATTAAACCAGGAAACCCCATGATGAAAGTTGTCTGTTCTCTCTTATAAACACGCGGACACTAAATTGTTTTTAAAAGTTTCTATGTATAGTACTACCTCTCTTCGTCCGTAGTAAGGTCTTAGTCTGTGTCTTCTAAATATCCGGAACCGGTTGACTGGGTACCCCAATTGACCCCTGGCAAAACAAAATGGAGAACAGAGTTAAAATGAAGAAATAGAAGAAGGATGGTAAAAGATTCTTCTTAGAGAACTCTAGGTTACAAAGACCAGTACGAAAGATCAGGTTCTTCCTAAATGAAGTAAACTGAAGGGACTACCACTAAGACTCCCGATCCACTAACTCTTGTGGACCTCGGGTCATTCCCGGTGAACTTCCCTACCCTGTTCGTTCGTTGACTGGGACTCCAATTAGACTTGTACAAGGGTGTCAGTCCCGACCGTTTTAGTCGACGAAGATGTTTGGTCGGTCTTGTTCGACCGGAGGACGGTAAGGTGGAGATAGGTCCACTAGGCACCCCGGTCTAGGCTCTCTGTGGTCGTGACCGTTTCTCGTCTCCTCCCCTTCCGGGACCCCTTCCGCGTCGCCGCGCCTCCTCGTCTCGTCCTCGTCTCAGTCCATTCGTGCCCTCGGTGTCTGGAAGTGGTCTTTGTGGAAGTGACGACGAGTCATTCGGGTGGACTACGAAAATAGGAGCCTCCAGACCTCATACATTCCAAGAGGCCCCTGGGTCGTGTTCACTCACTGGATCTTTTTCGTTTTCAAAGTTTTGCAGAGGTGTGGTACGGTAAGGAGACGACATTAAAGACATTTACAGTGATTTATCGTAGAGACAGTAGTGAAGAGTTCCTACGACTCGGATCGTGTAGACTGAATTCTCCCTAAAATACACCACGTCTCCGGGTAGCCAGTACGAGTTGGACGTCGAGGGTCCAATAGTCGTCGTTACCTTCGTGGACCTGGCCCGCACTCGGGGCTTTACGTACGTCGTGAGAGTCTCACAGACTTTGGATTTGTGGCGACCGGCTCGCCGTCGATTCCTCTCGCCGGAGACGAAAGTTCACCCTGGTTACTTTGGGATTGAACTCCGGAGGAGCCCAAGTCCTTCGCCCGAGTCAGAGGGACAAAGGGAAATAGGGACGTCGGGGGACGACCTGTCCGCACTTTGTCAAAAGTTTTATTGGCCTCCATTGTGCCAAAAGTGAAGAAGGTCGTTAGACGTGTTTATGTCTCCCGTGCCCCGTTCGTGTAGGACGGTAGCCGTCGACAGAAGTTTTGAGCTTTTCTGGTGCACTGATTACAGACTGTTGGTGATTTCCTGTAACGGTACAGTCCACTATATTGAGAGGGGTAAGATATTTACTTCTGTGGTTCTGAAGATCATTGAAAGAACCCAATTATGTCGATTTTTCACTACATAGGTACGAAATTTGGGTCCATGTTCCAATCAGTATCCGTCACCCCAACTGTAGTCAGACGATGGCCTTTTGTGACCAGAAGTATTCGTTTAGTTTGATATATTTATCGTTTTCCAGTACGAATAAAGAGACGTATTACAATGTATATGACTTGTGTACTATTCGTATTTGACACTCGAAGACCTCCGGTCCTTGGTTCGGGACCCGGTGATTGCGACGAAGATCGTGTCACGGATCAGGTGTCTTCTATACCTTATTGATACAAAACTTCCGTATTCACTCCTGTGGTAAATTTTGAGGTTATATTTGATCACCTCAACAAGAGACCTCGTCTTCTGGAATCAATCCCCGCTCGTCATTAATCCTGGGTTCTGAGATTCCGGACCAGTACGCCAGAGGTGCAGAGAGAGGATGCGAGAAGGAGTGGGGTCCGAGGGAAGACAACGGGACGAGACCTGGTTCAAACTCAAGCATGGTCCAAGGACCTCTGACTACGAGAGAGACGTGTGACAGGTCACGGGTGTAGGGTGTTCTCGTCCCACAACAGTGCCCTCGGTCATGTGTCAACACTACTTAGAATCCCTTGTTACTGTTCTACCAGGTACTCTGCCTGAACCCTGTCCCGAAAAGTCTTTTCATGGTGTCACGACCACAACCCTTCTACAACCGAACTGGAGTGGACCTGAGTGCCAGTCAGGTCACTGGTGGTACCACACCGGTCTCTTGAAGACAGAACCGACACTCCTCGAGACGTTCAGGGTGTAGTACTGGTAGAATAGCGCTCTCCGCGACTTCTTGACCGAACTAAACTTTTATGTGCGATAGACGAGTTTTTTTTTTTTTTCCTGTCGAGATCACACGAACAAACCTGCAATTTTTACCTTGTTCGGACCTCTACTTCCACGATCTCGGACCACAAGTGAGAGTCAGACCGGGTTTCACGCGACATAGACCGTCCATTTGTCTGAGACAGGATGCACTGACAGCGACTGTGAGTCGGAGTAATCCTACCTCAAACGAAGAGTTCAAAGTCAAGTACATCCACCTGAAGTCTCTCTCCTCAATGTATTAAACTGTAAGAGATAATAAAAACGACCTTAGAGTCAGATGAGACAGTACGAGAATTGTTTAATTAATAAATTGACAAAGACCGAAAATTTTTTAAAGGGGTTGATCTGATTTTCAAAGGAGTCATACCTCTCAAACAGTAAAAGAATGGATGTCATTTGTAAATCACTCCGAAGCTATGTACTGGGACCACTCAATCCTGTCCCGTCCCCCTCAATTAGAGTCGAGAGGAGATAAATGATGGACACGACACGATACACGATTCAGCTAAGTCAACACAGGTTGAGAAACGTTGCGATACGTGGTATCGGGTGGTCCGAGGAGACAGATACCCTAAGAGGTCCGTTTTTATGACCTCACCCAACGGTACGGGAGGAGGTCCCCTAGAAGGGTTGGTTCCCTAGTTTGGGTACAGAGAATGTACAGGACGTGACCGTCCACCCAGTCGTGATGGACCCTTCGATACTTCCCGAATTACTACTTTGTTTTTGACACAGATGATATGTACTTTGATATCGACTCACTTACCAAACGAGACCACACTCACCCCGAAGTGTGTCACTGTAGTTCACTTTGGAGACGTAAAAAGGAATTGTGACTTTATAAGTTGGTGAGAATGATGTATCTCGATGTCCGTAAGGAAATGAGTTAAGGTTTAAAGGAGCACTACGATTAGTATACTGTTAATGGAACCACTAAAGTGCGAGTACAGGAAACTTGGAAAAGTGGTGTAAAGGTCAAGAGGTCAATATCCGGTGTTGACAGACGTCTCTCAGTAATCTTATAAAATCAAATTAACTAAAAAAAACAAATCGACTTTGTTGTTCGGAAATAGAACAAGAGATGGATTAAAGAGGGAAAGATGGTTCCAAAATAACATCACAACGAGGAGTACGAGGGGTTCAAACTCGAGAGACAGAGAAGGTCTTGACCCGGGGAGGCGACTTCACAGACCCGGAATTACTACCCAAACCCTGTTGTGAGGGGTCCCCGTAGACCAAATCCAACTCCAAGACCCACATCTACGACTTCCTTTTAGATGTACCCTAATCTAAAAAAAAGGGATGAATTTTTTTTTTAATGGTAAAATTAGTAAAAATCCACATGTTAAATCATCACAATTTTCATATAAATCCCTGAAGGGACCACCAGGTCCCCAATTCTAAGACGTGAAGGTCACGTTCGCCGTATCCAAACTAGGGACCGATAAAGTTTAGGATTTTCTACTACGACATTTTCACGACGTGAGTTACACGGTCGTTTAAACCTTTTGAGTCGTCACCGGTGTCCTGACCTTTTCCAGTCAAAAGTAAGGTTAGGGTTTCTTTCCGTTACGGTTTCTTACACGTTTAATGGTGTGTCAACATGAGTAGAGTATACGATCGTTTCCTTACGAGTTTTAAGAGGTTCGGTCCGAAGTTGTTATACACTTGACACTTGAAGGTCTATAAGTTCGACCTAAATCTTTTCCGTCTCCTTGGTCTCTAGTTTAACGGTTGTAGACGACCTAGTGACTTTTTAGTTCTCTCAAGGTCTTTTTGTAGATGAAGACGAAATAACTGATACGGTTTCAGAAACTGACACACCTAGTGTTGTTTGACACCTTTTAAGAATTTCTCTACCCTTATGGTCTGGTGGACTGGACGGAGAACTCTTTAGACATACGTCCAGTTCTTCGTTATCAATGTTGACCTGTACTTGTTGTCTGACCAAGGTTTATCCCTTTCCTCTTACAGTTCCAACATATAACAGTGGGACGAAAAAATTGAATATACGTCTCATGTAGTACTCTTTACGACCTGACCTACTTCGTGTTCGATCTTAGTTCTAACGGCCCTCTTTATAGTTGTGGAGTCTATCCGTCTACTGTGGTAGGAATACCGTCTTTCGTTTCTCCTTGACTTCTCGGAGAACTTCTTTCACTTTCTCCACTCACTTTTTCAACCGAATTTTAAGTTGTAAGTCTTTTGATTCTAGTACCGTAGGCCAGGGTAGTGAAGTACCCTTTATCTACCCCTTTGTCACTGTCTGATAAAACCCCCCGAGGTTTTAGTGACGTCTACCACTGACGTCGGTACTTTAAGTTTCTGTGAACGAGGAACCTTCTTTTCAATACTGGTTGGATCTGTCGTATAAGTTTTCGTCTCTGTAATGAAACGGTTGTTTCCAGGTAGATCAGTTTCGATACCAAAAAGGTCATCAGTACATACCTACACTCTCAACCTGATATTTCTTTCGACTCGTGGTTTCTTGACTACGAAAACTTGACACCACAACCTCTCAGGGAACCTGACGTTCCTCTAGGTTGGTCAGGTAGGATTTCCTTTAGTCAGGACCTATAAGTGACCTTCATGACTACGACTTCGACTTTGAGGTTATGAAACCGGTGGACTACGTTTCTCGATTGAGTAAACTTTTCTGGGACTACGACCCTTTCTAACTTCCACCCTCTTCCCCTGTTGTCTCCTACTCTACCAACCTACCGTAGTGGCTGGGTTACCTGTACTCAAACTTATTTGAGACCCTCAACCACTACCTGTCCCTCCGGACCGCACGACGTCAGGTACCCCGACGTTTCTCAGTCTGTCTGACTCACTAATCTAACTTGACTTGACCCTTTGATTCTAGAGTGTACGGTACACCGTACCGGTTTTTTTATTTTCATATAAATGTGACAACACTTTGTCTAGTATAAAAAAATTATATAAATAAATAAACCGACAGTGCCCAGAATCAACTCCGTACACCCTAGAAGATAGAAGTGACGTCGTGTATCCTAGAAATCAACGTCGTACACCCTAGATCAAGGACCTGGTCCCGAACTTGGGCCCGGGGGACGTAATACTCGTATCTCAGAATCGGTGACCTGGTGGTCCCTTCAGGGGTATGAAAAAAAAAAATTAAAGTTTTTTAGAGTAGGTATTAGGGTAGACGGTCTCTCTTAGTAATACTCTTAAAAGAAGGGCAGGAAAAAGGTCCTTATATAAAATCATAAAACAACATAAAGAGGGGGATTTGTCCTAAGTCTTCGTAAGAGACCGGGTCAGAGACATCAAGTCATGATACTGGATCAATTTAGGGTCCAAGTATTGGACGTTTTGTCTCTCCGATTAGGAACGTGATAGATGGGGAGGATCCGTTCCTAGTGTCTTTATATTAAAGTACAGATCTACAATTTTGTTTTACGACGGTTAATTTACTACGTAGGACTAAAGTCTCCACAATTTTACATCTTTGTATGTATGGAATCTTAGTCACTTTATGTAATACTTTTACCTTAAACTTCTAAGATTTACCGATAACTTTTAATCACCGTAATAAACAATACTTTCTTAGTCGTAAAGACGATCGTTCTCGGATCCGGACTCACGATGCTGTCTAGGTTTATGCTCCCTCTATTTCGTTGGTCTAATTGTGACTTTTACCCTCGTCAGAGCTTCATCACCATCTATAAAACCGTTTTCTCTCCGTATTTTCTCTGATCTTGAAAGGAAAACGACTATTTATTGAGGATACACGTACGTCCACATTTTTACCTATTCGACCTCATTATGAACAGTAAATATTTTTCGTACACCCACCAGAACGTCTCACGACTCCCATAAGGGTAAATTAGGAGTGTTGATAGGACCCACCAACCGTAACGACGACGACGACGATTCAGCGAAGTCATCACAGGTTGAGAATCCCTGTGGTACCGGACGTCGGATGGTCCGAGGAGACAGGTACCCTAAAAGGTCCGTTCTCATGACCTCACCACACGGTAACGGAAGAGGCCACCAACCATAATGATGGGCGTAAATTATCTATTCCTCGGACTTCGAGTTCTTTTACTTTTCTGAACGGGTTTCATTGTCCTTCGCCGTCTCATCCTTAAATTTGGGTCAGAAAAATTGAGATTTCGCGTATAAAAATGTGATAAGTTGGGACGACGGTCTTTACTTTTCGGTCGTGAAGGAAAGGTTTGTAGCCGGGAAGAGACGTTATTCGACCAAGGGACCCTTCGTGACCTTTGGGGTGGAATAGAAAAGGAGGCCTCTGTGTCTCCAGACTCAAGTCTCGTCGTTGTTGTCTCTGCCATAGGTACACTCGACCCGATATGAGAACTTTCCGAAATCAAACTTAGGAGAGAAGCTATTTAGGTAGTCCGGACGATTTCTCTCCTACCTTTTACTCCTCGGGGTGCCACATCCCACGTGTCACCTCGTTCCCCTTCTCTCACACCTGGTGTTCCGGTTCGACTCCTCTTTCTGTCTTTCCCTCGTCTCTTTCCTCTGTGTGACTACAGTGGTCTACCGTAATAATTGAGACATTTACGAGTCTTACTCACCTACTGACCCCAGACTATTTCCTTCTTTGGGTCAGAAACGAACGAGATCTCTACTAAGGGTTTCTTCTGGTTTGACTGACAAGTCCCTCCCGTAGTTGCTACCGAGGCCCGGAAGAGGAAGATGTCCTTTCTTAACAATACCCTGTGTTTTGACCCCTAGGGTGGGCTCCCGTCTGACGATATGGACATAAACATTCACGACACAAACTTAAACGAGACGTCAAAGGGGTAGTGACGTGTCTCGGACGTGTTCTGGAAGACCCCTTCTCGAGCAAAGTCTACCGTGGACTCGTCGTCGTAGGGAACACCGACGACCTTCGACACAAGGGACAAACCATTTTTCTTATTATGTGTGACAATTGAGACACTCCGTGTTCTTGCCGTCCATCATATCAATACGATTTTGGAAAAAAAATTTCTGATTGACATCCGTAAACCGAAAGGAAGAATGGGACGGAGTGAGAATACCGGGACCCTTCCGTGGTAGGGAGGTATGTCGTAAACGTCTATTTATTTTTGTTTTAATTAAAATTTTTATAATTCTACGAGGGGTCACTCAGTTTATAACTTAGTGATACACTAGGTTGTTAAGATGAGGACCCATATATCAGGTTTCTTAACTTTTGTCCACGAGTTAGGTTTTAAATATGTACATACAAGTCTCGTCGTACAAGTGTTATCGGTTTTCGATTGTTGTTGGGTTCACAGGTAGTTACCTACTTATTTGTTTTACACCAAATACGTACGTTTCCTTATAATAAGTCGGTAATTTTCCTTACTTCATGACCCTTAAGGCACCACCAGGTGACCAATCCTAAGTCTCGAAAGTGACGACACCGGACTCAAGTTAGGGACCAACCTTTGACTGTAGGGTATTCAAAACTCCGTTCCGGTTTTTTTTTTTTTTGTTTTGGTTAGATATGGTCATTCGAAGAATCTTTTCTCGAAATCAATAAGATTTCCGATATTGGAAGGATCGAACACCCTGACGATAATTTATGAAACGTCCCAGTACTCCAATAAGACATTATTCTTACTCTACACCCTCTATCACTGTGTCCATTACTGGACTGGTCGTCCAGAGTTTCACACTAGAGTCCTGACGACCCCCAAGGACTCTGGGGTCGTTCCTCAGACACTTTAGGAGAAGGGTTGATACAGAGACACACTCAGGACTGAAAGAAGAATATGATGTTACGTTTGTTATAGGACGTTATCTAACTTACGTCTTCGTCTATACTCTTAGATTGTCAGAAGACAAATTCGGTTTGTCATTTCTCTAAACGTTTTTACATTTTGTTATGGCAAGAGAAGGTTAGTTTGTAAAAACACACAAAGGTTTTCATATAAATAAAAAGTATTTTAATAAATACAAATGTACGTTATTCCAAATAATAACAATTTTCTCAATTATATATTTATAAAATTTTTTTTTAGAGTCAAAATTACAGTTCTAGTCTTATACACCGGTGACACCTGCGGACTACCCTGACTTCCATGTACTGAGCCTGCATTAGAGTCGAAGAGACCCATTACAAGCAGACGATGAGTTAGTCGACAGGGGACTCTACCGTCTCCCATCTCCACCCTCATGGGTCAGCGGTAGAGAAGGTCCCGAGACGAATTTCTTTAAGCTCCTCTACTCAAAGAATGCCCTTGCTGCTCGGATGGATCAAGATCCTTCTTATCAGATATTGTTCTTTATCGTCGATTTTGAGTGGTTCATGAGAAGTACGTCCTAGAATCAAGGGCTTGTCCCTAGTTTGGGTCCGAGGGACATTGCCTTCGAACCTCAGAATTGGTAACCTGGTGGTCCCTTCAGGGTATAGTAATGGAAATTTTTTTGGGTGTCAAAAGGTGAGATACCTCCAGGGAGTTTTTTGATTTTTATCTCAACGGCACACTAGGACGTTAAGGTAAGGACCCCTATGTATACCTCTTTTGGAATTAAACGTTTATATTCAATGGGGTCACAAGTTCCGTCGTGATAAATAAATATTATCGGTTCTGTATTTTTGTTGGATTTACGGGTGACTGTATACTTACGTAGTCCCACTACATCATGTATATATGTGTTACCTTATAATGAGTCGGTATTTCTTCTTACTTCATTACGACGGACGTCGTCACACTGACGTTCGTCTCTACTAGTGTGAATCCCTTCACTCAGTCTTTCTCCTTCACTAGGGTATACAATAGTAGTATGTGCCTTAGGTCTTATACTGTCTTTACTTGGATGGACGTTTTGTCTTTGTCTGACTGTCTGTGTCTCTTGTCTGAACGCCGACGGTTCCCCCGTCTACGTTTGCTATTGTATGTCTTACCTACTTGTTGTTCCAGGACGACATAGCGTGTCCCTTGCTATCAACTGAAGGACACTATTTGGTGTTACTTTTTCTTGCACACATATATATACATATTGTTAGTGAAATGACATATCGTCTTTATTTGTGTTGTGACGTTTAGTTGATATGAAGTTGTTTTATCTACTTTTGTTTTTTTGTTTTGTGAATTTTTTTGTTGTTTTTTGGGTGGTGTCAAAAGGTCTTCTTAAAGTCGGATGTAAACTTTCGACGGTCTTGACTGGAGGACTTTTCTTGTCCATTGGTCACTCTTTACCTGATAAAGGACGGTATAGTCATTTGTTTCCCACAGTGTCAGTAGTCCTCAACGTCGGTGTGTGATACCACTCGACCACTCAGGACTCCTCTAAGTCCTATACTTTTCTTAGGACGTCTAGTTTCCTTACTAAAGTCACTCGGGTCTGAGAGCGTAGAGGGGTATGTATCTTTTCACGTTTTAAGGGATTGAACTACGTAGACCAAAGGAAAAGACAACAACAGACACACACACCAAAAGAAATTAATTGTTATTAAAAAACTACAAGTCTGATGGACGGGAAATAACGTTTTGAGGATGTATACGCTCGAGTGGGGGAGCGGAGGAACCTTATCTAAAGATCCCTAATGAACTCTACAGCGGAGGGCTCGTACTTCAGGATTTTTGAGGATGGCTTATTTTGGATTGAGAGTCGAAAATCCACCACTTATAAGAGATTCAACTGTTCCTTGTCTTCGTTTACGTCACCTTTCTTGTGCTGCTCGCCGTAGTTGTCGAGACCGGAGACCGTGGTCCGGACGGAGTAGAGTGCACACAGTACGCAGTACCTCGAGGAGCTAGGAGGTGTGACACGGAGTCGGAGGGGAGATTACATATTTGTGCCTGTGGTCTGAGGTTCTAATGATCGTCTGACATGCGAGGTATTCTTCTCCCTGAGAGTATAGGAAGAGACATGAAGTTCGTCGAACGTGCTATACTGTTTGTGTACACAACACTTTATCGTTTGGATTCCGGAGACCTACACTCTCGACCTGATATTTTTTTCGACTCACGTCTTCTTAACTACGAAAACTTGACACCACAACCACTTCTGAGAACTCTCAGGGAACCTGACGTTCCTCTAGGTTGGTCAGGTAAGATTTCCTCTAGTCCTTTTTTTTTTATCTTTTTATTTTTTATTTCCTCTAGTCAGGACCCACAAGAAACCTTCCTGACTACGATTTCGACTTTGAGGTTAGGAAACCGGTGGACTACACTTCTCGACTGAGTGACCTTTTCTGGGACTACGACCCTTTCTAACTCCCGTCCTCCTCTTCCCCTGCTGTCTCCTACTCTACCAACCTACCGTAGTGGCTGAGCTGCCTGTACACAAACCCACTTGAGGCCCTCAACAACTACCTGTCCCTCCGGACCGCACGACTCCAAGTACCCCAACGTTTCTCAGTCTGTACTGACTCACGGACTTGACTTGACTTCCCGAGGAGATCAAGTCTGTGACATCCCAAGAGACACTGTTCGGGTTCACGACGGTCTATCTGGTCTCCCAAGGGTCTCCTTCTCTTGGTCTACCTTGAAGAAACTGTATTCTCTTGGTAATGTCCGGATCTGTAAAACACTAGATTCGGACCGGTCTTCCGAACGAGAACTGGTGTAGTTCACTTCAGTGAGTCAGCACAAGCTGAGAAACACTGGGGTACCTGACATCGGAGGGTCTGAGGAGGTAGGTAACCTAAAAGGTCCGTTCTTATGACCTCACTCAACGGTAAAGGAAGAGGTCCCTCTACTATTTAGTTAACACTTGTAAGGGTCAAGACACCGAAGGGGCCACCGAGTCCACATTTCTTAAGGGGACGGTTACGTCCCTTGTGTCCAAACTAGGAACCACGTCCTTCTAGGGTGTACGGTACCTCGTTGATTCGGACACGTAGCGTTGATGACTCGGACACGGAATCTCGGACCCTCGGCACTGATGACTTCGGGTCATCTCGGACATGAGACGTTGTTCTCTTCGATGACGTTACTCTTCGGGTGTGTGGAGTTCGTCTCTTTCGGGCACGTCGTTGTTTCTGGGTCGTCTCGACTTTATGATCTATTGCAAATTTCAAAAATTTTTTCCTGAGGGCCAAGAGAAAGCTTCCGTGTCCTATCGTTCTCCGTGTAAGAACTCGATGTAACGTCCTAGGTTTGTGGGAGTTTGTGATTAGTGTTCTGACGACGACGACGATTCAGAGAAGTCAACACAGGTTGAGACACACTGGGGTACCTGACATCGGGTGGTCCGAGGAGGTAGGTACCCTAAAAGGTCCGTTCTCATGACCTCACGCCACGGTAACGGAAGAGGCTTGGTGTTCTGATAGACCATGAATTCCTTACTACTACGACTGGAGACGACTGGAACCACTGAATTAGTTGATTTCGACACTGAGACTGTTGGACACAGGGTTTAGATACGACTTGAGAGGAGATGAGTTCGGGGAATACTTATACGTATGTGGTGGGCTCGGGAAAGTATATATACGTACGTGAGAATAGAATTTTGGAGGTCAAAACGACAAGGTTCTCTGTGTCAAACCCGTTTATAGGGACAAGAGGGTTGAACGACGTTCAAGATTTAGGAAAGAAGACGAGAAACCGAACCAACACAGAAAAACCGAACTGTGGGTCGTTCTCCCCTTAGATCAAAAAGTCAATGGTGTTTATACGGGGGTCCTTTTTAAGGTTCTATCAAAAGTTTTTCGAACGTCACAACATGACAATATCAATCTATTCTCTAACGTCCCGAAGGATAGACGGTTGGATTGGGTAAAAAATTGTGACGGTAGTTTGATTCCTGTCTACGGTGGGTGTCTAGATCCAGTGACTACGATATTTACCTAACTGAGACGAATTTTGACTAACCTAGAAATCGACCACAGAAGACTGTCGGTATGAAGGATAGACTTCGTATAAGTACCCTGTTAGATTCCTTTTCTTTTAGAAATCTTAATGAATGCGGGTTTGGTCACCCTAGAAGAACCACTCGACGGCATAAACATTTCAACATTTGAAACATTTGAACCACTCGACGACGAAACATTTCGATAGGAAACCTTTTGTCAAGTCCGTCGGTGAAGGATTAGAGACATTAATCACTTTTCTGTTAGTCTAATTAGAGAAGAGATTCGTACAAACATGACTTTCCTCTAAATGTTCCATTTATTCTTTGACAAATGATTTCTCTAACAATTCACAGTAAAGGGGAGTGTTTCTAAATGGAACGTTTTAAGTTTCTAAAATATTGAACGTGTAAAGGTTATGAACCCCTTTGATATGGTATTACAATTGATATGTTGATAAAAATTTACACGTTTTATCCTATATTTGAGTAATTTATAAAAATAAAATGAGTATCATTATAAAAGTAAGTAGTCTTTAGAAGTCCTCACTAACGAATGAAGGTTCGAATGACAAAAACACTCTTTCCGTTTAAGAGGATAAATTTTATTATGAAATTCATACTTAAAAATTTTATAATGAAATTCATCTTTGTCAAAGAGTTTTAGTAGTGTATATTTGAGAAATAAATTTCTATGTGTCTTATACCCGTCTTTATAGTAAACGAGTTTTAAGATTGATCCATCTCGAGAACTGAAGATCAGGTCTTAAAGGTGATATTTGTAGATGTTTCTTCTTTGTCGAAATGACGTAAAATTGTTGATTTAAAATTCTTAAGTTTATTTGAGATTAATAACTAACTAGAATAAGATTAATAATTCTCGTCGTGTTTTACCAGTCTTATTATAAAGTAATCCGTGTAATCGGAACTTTACTCCGGATCCAGACTTAAGGTCAAGACGAAGCGAGCCAGATCTCGTTCAAGGATTTGGATTCAGAGTCAAAGGATACACATTTCATCCCATTATTGAGATGGTAAGTCGAAGACACTTCTAATTTTTATCGTGAATCTCTGTAGAGACCACCAGGTTACTGATTCTGAGGCTCGAGGGTTACGTCTCTCGGTCCTAAGGTAGGGACCAGTCCCTTGGTCTAGAGTGTGTGACGTTGATTTCTAGGACACACGGTTTTGATTCTGGGTCACGTCGGTTTATTTAAACGACAACGAGAACCAATCATCGATCCAACCCAGACTGAGAAACACTGGGGTACCTGATGTTGGACGATCCGAGGAGACAGGTACCCTAAAAGGTCCGTTCTTATGACCTCATCCAACGGTAGGAGGAGGTCCCCTAGAAGGACTGGGTCCCTGGTTTGGGTTCAGAGGACGTAGTGTCCCCCTAAGAAAAGGTGACTCGGTGGACCCTTTGGGTTTGTTTGTTTATTTATTTATAAAAAATTTTGTCGTGAATTTTATACGGTTCCTGAAAATTTTCACGAAATATAAATTGAGTAAATTAGATAAGGTGTTCGGAGACTCTATCTGCAACAATGATAGAAGTAAAACGTCTACTCTTTTCAGTCCGTGTCTCTACAATTTAATGAACAGGTTCAAATGTATATTCAACGTTCATTCGCAGGATCGACTTTGAACTCATATCCGTAAACCTGAGGTCCCCGAAACGAGGGATGGTCGAATGATATGACGTAGAGACGTTTTCGATCACGTAAAGTTCAAGAACCAAGCTCGACGTCTAACAATCATTGTTTACTACTGATGGGCTTACCAATGACCTAACTGTCTCTATCGTTACGATTTTCACCGTTAAAAGTGATAATAATTAAGATGAGAATTATGTGTGTATAATTTGCATGTAATGTTTATATGTGTCTCTTATATGTATACACTTTCACTCAGACCTCATATAATTTGACTTCGGTTAGTACAGAGGACTGGTCGCACTGACTAGTGTGATTCCGATTCTTAAGTAATACAATCTATAATATACTTTCCTTCCCTACGAGGGTGAGCGAGTCAACACAGAACTGAGAAACGTAGGGGTGACTGACATCGGACGGTCCGAGGAGACAGGTACCTTAAAAGGTCAGCTCTTATGACCTCACCCAACGGTAGGAAGAGGTCCCCTTAGAAAAACTGGGTCCCTATCTTAGACGTAGAGAACACGGAAGACGTAACGTCCTCCTACGAAATGGTGACGTGGTGGGCCCTTCGGGTCTATACTATATCGTTCCGCTAAATTTTAGAACTCTTGTTTCATATACATGAACCTATTACAGGTACAACGACATCTGATTCTTTACTTTTGTGATAAGTTCAATAGACGGTATCAAATATATCACTTGGACGTCATATGAACACCTCTTCCGTTACTGTGGGGCGAGGTCCTGAGAACGGACCTTTTAGGGTACCTGCCTCCTCGGACCTTCCGACGTCAGGTACCCCAGCGACTCCCAGCCTGTGCTGACTCGTTGAAGTGAAAGTGAAAAGTGAAAGTACGTAACATCCTCCTTTACCGTTGGGTGAGGTCACGAGAACGGACCTCTTAGGGTCCCTGTCGTCTCGGACCATCTGACGGTAGATACCCCAGCGTGTCTCAGCCTGTACTGACTTCACTGAATCGTCGAATCGTCGTCGTCATATGAACTCTTTTTCCTTTTACAGAATAAGTAAAAACATAAACGTGAAACTCGTGCCGGATACTTTTGTCCATGTTCCGTTTATAGAGAACTTACTTACTTACTTACTTTATGATTCCACCCTCTCAGACGAACCGTTCGAAAAAAAATTCCTGGTAGAGTGTACGATCATTTCATTACGAGTTTTAAGAGGTTCTGTCTGAAGTCGTTATGCACTTGGTACTTGAGGGACTACAAGTTCGACCAAAATCTTTTCCGTCTCCTTGGTCTCTAGTTTAACGGTTGTAGGCGACCTAGCACCTTTTTCGTTCTCTCAAGGTCTTTTTGTAGATAAAGACGAAATAACTGATACGGTTTCGGAAACTGACACACCTAGTGTTATTTGACACCTGTTAAGACTTTCTCTACCCTTATGGTCTGGTGGATTGGACGGAGAACTCTTTAGACATACGTCCAGTCCTTCGTTGTCAATCTTGACCTGTACCTTGTTGTCTGACCAAGGTTTATCCTTTTCCTCATGTAGTTCTGACATATAACAGTGGGACGAATAAATTGAATATACGTCTCATGTAGTACTCTTTGTGACCCGACCTTCTTTGTGTTCGACCTTAGGTCTAACGGCCCTCTTTATAGTTATTGGAGTCTATACGTCTACTGTGGTGGGAATACCGTCTTTCACTTCTCCTCGATTTTTCGGAGAACTACTTTCACTTTCTCCTCTCACTTTTTCAACCGAATTTCGAGTTGTAAGTCTTTTGCTTCTAGTACTGTAGACCAGGGTAGTGAAGTACCGTTTATCTACCCCTTTGTCATCTTTGACACAGTCTGAATTAAAACGCCCCGAGGTTTTAGTGACGTCTACCACTGACGTCGGTACTTTAATTTTCTGTGAATGAGGAACCTTCCTTTCAATACTGGTTGGATCTATCATATAAGTTTTCGTCTCTGTAATGAAACGGCTGATTCCAGACGGATCAGTTCTGATACCAAAAAGGACACCAGTACATACCTACACTCTCAACCTGACACTTCTTCCGACTCGTGGTTTCTTAACTACGCAAACTTGACGCCACAACCTCTTCTGAGAACTCTCAGGGAACCTGACGTTCCTCTAGGTTGGTCAGGTAAGACTTCCTCTAGTTGGGACCCTAAAGAAACCTTCCTTACTACGATTTCGACTTCGAGGTCATGAAACCTGTGGAGTACGCTTCTCAACTGAGTGACCTTTTCTGAGACTACGACCCTGCCTAACCCCCGTCCTCCTCTTCCCCTGCTGGCTCCTACTCTACCGACCTACCGTAGTGCCTGAGCTACCTGCACTCAGACTCACTTGAGACCCTCTACCACTACCTATCCCTCCGGACCGCACGACACTAAGTACCCCACCGTTTCTCAACCTGTACTGACTCGCTGACTTGACTTGACTTGTTATACACGTATGTACGATTTAACGAAGTCCACACAAACTGAGAAACGTTGGGGCACCTGGTATCTGGTGTTCCGAGGAGTTAGGTACCCTAAGAGGTCCGTTCTTATGACCTCACCCAACGGTACAAGGAGAGGTCTTCTAGAAAGGTTGGGTCCCTAGTTTCCGTATAGAGAATGCAGAGGACTTAACCGTCCCCCCAAGAAATGATGATCACGGTGGACCCTTCGGGGGTTGTTATAAACCCAGGAAATTATGACAGGTTATTGTCTAAAAGGTCCATCGTCAATGAGACTGGGTAAGGTGTATAGTCGTGACCTTTGCGATCTCCTGAACCAAGGTCCAACTTAGTCTGGATTTAGACTTAGGATCCTTGCTAAAGACGGGGTTCGATGAGAGGTTTCCGGAAATTCTAGGAGTCACCAGTGAGATAAAAATTTAAAAATAGAATAAATTAAAAAACCGGAGTGGCACCTAGTACACCCTAGAATCATGGGAGTGGTCCCTGGGCTGGACACGGGGGACGTCGCCTTCGTACTTTGGAATTGGTGACTTGACGGTCCTTTCGGGGAGTTGCCAGTGAGATTCGTATTAAGTCTCTTAAGAGAAAATTGGAAGGTCACGTTGTAAGGAACCATGTGAGGTCTTATAAAGGTGGACAGTGGAAGGTACTTCTTTGACCCTGACCTCCGAGTCTGCCATTCCTTAGACGGACGTTACGTGTTCTGGGCCCAAACTAGGGTCCCAGTCAATCTAGGGGACCTCTTCTCTTACCGTTGCGTGAGGTCATAAGAACGGACCTCTTAAGGTGTCTGTCTCCTCGAACCCGCCGTCAGGTGACCCAGTGTCTCACTGATTGTGAAAGTGAAAAAAGGTAAAGGCTTCCAGTGTTTCCCCACTTCGACCCCGTGACCTAGAATAAGTCGACCTGAGGACCAGGTGACAAGTACATTTACTACTAAAGTATCGGGGGAGGAAGAGGGGTCTAGAGGAAGACGTAAGTAGATTTGATGCGAGACCTTCTGGTTCCTTAGATTTTGGTTTCGAGTTTGTCTTTGTTTTGGTGTCCATCTTCGTTCATCCTTTATCGGGCTATACTGGAAGGTCACCATGTCCATCCCCTTTCTTGCAGAGTCTCTTATTCTCCCAGAACGGGTTCCAGTAAATCCCTTAGTCGTGATGCAGTCTTGAGGGTTCCAACGGGGTTTAACACCCCTGTTTGACGCGTCAAAAAGGAAAGTCTAGTGTGTTTACGGGACGCGGAGAAGATTTGCAAACGGGTTTCGAATAAAAACTACTCCGACCCGCCCCCACCACCCTTACCTACCTCCCCACAAGTGGGTTCTGACCTACATTCCGGTGGGTTGGGTTCCGCCCGGGGCCCTTGGGGGAGGGGCGAAACCGGTCAGTCCGCCCAAGCCGAGCCTCTCGTGCTCCGAAGGCTGAAGGGGAGGGCGGTCGACGTGGGAAAGGAGGGCGGAGCCCGAGGTATGGGTGGCCGCCCGGCGGGCCCGGCCCTCGACTCCGGGTTGCTCCTGCGGCTTGGGCTGCCGCAGGTGTCGGAGGTCCGAGCCGTCGGAGGCCGCGGAGGCGGGAATCGTTGCTTCACGCGCAGCGATCCAGACCTCAGGACGCTTTTGGGAGGCCCGCGGGAGCGATCGGTGGCTTGGGCCCAAGGCGAGCGGACTGCAGAGAGACCCCATCTCGGCTCTCTCAGGGCGGCGGAAGAATGACGCTGTCACGCACCTCCTCCAAGGTCTTTTATCCTGACTACACATGTTCTGGTGGTTACGGTCTCTTAGACATATTATGTTCCTTTGGTACATAGTGACATTATCGGTGACTCTTTCGTGAATTATGTACAGAAGAAAAATTGATAAGTAAGTCTATACCTACAACGAAATAAAGAATTCTCAAAAGGGACTAAGGTGAGTCCGTCTCTAGGGAGGGAACATGTAAAGAGGTCCAGAGTCTGTGGGGATAAGGAAAGAAAGAAAGAAAGTAGTTTTGAAATGTCGGGTTGTGGTATCGTTCCTCTGGGACCTCATGAAGAACTCTAGGTTACCCTTCTGCCAGGATCTTTGATTGTGGTCGGTGTTCTGTCGAAAACATCAACATCAACTTAAAGAAGGTCTAATCTCAGAAAAGTACAGAGACAAGGATCATGTCTCGTGTCCTGAACGATCACCGAACAACTTACACACAACTTACTTACTTATTTACTTACTTACCGTTCCTGGGATCCGTTGTAAAGAAAACGTGGGATTATCCACGGAGAACGTCACGACTAGAGGGTCGTCTTGACGGAAGTTACTTCTGAGCACGTCAAAGACTTTCAATCCATAGACATCCTAGTCTTCGACTCTACCGCTCCCTTTAAATGGAAGTATCTCACAGTCCCGACCGGTACCTCCAGATAGTAACCTGGGTCTCTCCCTTAGGGGAGGTTCGGAGACGTAGTGTCAAGGAGATCGGAGACAATTACGAGGGAGTCACTGCTATGTAAGTAATCAAATAGTCAATCACCAGACAACAATCCTCTGAAGGAGGACTGTCCTCGACCCTAGACGGAAGAACGGTAAATGTTGTAATTAGAATCAAGTCTCGGCTCCTGAGACGGATCTTTGAATTAGAGAGAAAGAATATTGTCGGACCGTTGAAAGTTGGTCCTCTCTGACTAATAAAACGGACCCTATGATCCAATCCGAATCACGTCGATGTCTCAACTGAATGGTCTAGGGAGGCACGGACCATTATACAAGGTCGAGACTCAAACGTCTGGGGGACCTTCGACGGAATCCGGTTTCCGTGGTCTTTAAGGGTTTGACCATAGAGATCGGTCTGAAGAGGAATCTAGACGTATAGGTGGACGAAGGACGGATGAAGGTGGATCTACAGATTTTCTGTAAAGTAGGAACTGCACTGAGTGTGACCTTTGTAATAGACGGGGGGTTTGGACAAGAAGGAGAAAAGACTCATGACCCGTGGTGGTAAGTAGTTAGTGGATTCGGTTTCCTAGATCCTCAGTAAACATTAAAGTGGGAGAGGAGACACAAGGTCTTGTTAGGAGTTCTGAAGAGTTAAGACTGAGGATTTATAGGCTTTTGATTTTTAGAGAGACGAAGAGAGATAGGTGGTGGGACGAAGTCCGGTTGTAGTAGGGTCACACTATCTAATTTTTACCGGTGTTCAAGAGACATCGAAGAGGATAGTCTCGACCGGAACTTTGAACAAACCACTCAAATACGGAGTTTTCCGGTTCATCAAAGACGAGAGTGGAAGAACTTTGTGACGGTGGTGTCCTTCTTCGGGTTCGATCGGACAAATTGTGTGTACCTGGTAGGTTATCTATCGTGGTTTACGGTCGACATACTGACTCTGATAAAATTAATTTTTTTTTAAAAAAAAAGACACGTGGTGTGTCGTACACCCTAGAATCAATAGACTGGTTCTTGACTTGAACACGGGAGATGGAACACCTCCACGTTTGAGAATCGGTGACTTGGTGGTCCCTGCAGGGACTCACTCCGATAAAATCTGGTTGGTCTGGGTCGACTCGTTAGTGTATTGACGTTCGTGTGATCATTTGTAGTCTTTTTGTCGGGTCAACTCAAGTCGGGTTAAACGGTAGGGTTCTTGACACTCGTTTGTTTGTCGACAATGTGTTCGACCTTAGTTCTAACGGTCCTCTTTATAGTTATTGGAGTCTATACGTCTACTGTGGTGGGAGTACCGTCTTTCACTCCTCCTTGATTTTTCGGAGAACTACTTTCACTTTCTCCTCTCACTTTTTCAACCGAATTTCGAGTTGTAAGTCTTTTACTTCTAGTACCGTAGGCCAGGGTAGTGAAGTACCCTTTATCTACCCCTTTGTCACCTTTGTCACAGTCTGAAATAAAAACCCCCGAGGTTTTAGTGACGTCTACCACTGACTTCGGTACTTTAATTTTCTGCGAATGAGGAACCTTCTTTTCAATACTGGTTGGATCTATCATATAAGTTTTCGTCTCTGTAATGAAACGACTGATTACAGGAGGATCAGTTCCGATACCAAAAAGGACACCAGTACATACCTACACTCTCAACCTGACACTTCTTCCGACTCGCGTCTTCTTAACTACGCAAACTTGACACCACAACCTCTTCTGAGAACTCTCAGGGAACCTGACGTTCCTCTAGGTTGGTCAGGTAAGACTTCCTCTAGTCGGGACCCTAAAGAAACCTTCCTTACTACGATTTCGACTTCGAGGTCATGAAACCGGTGGAGTACGCTTCTCAATTGAGTAACCTTTTCTGAGACTGCGACCCTCCCTAACCCCCGTCCTCCTCTTCCCCTGCTGTCTCCTACTCTACCGACCTACCGTAGTGACTGAGTTACCTGTACTCAGACTCACTTGAGGCCCTCTACCACTACCTGTCCCTCCGGACCGCACGACGCTAAGTACCCCAGCGTTTCTCAGCCTGTGCTGACTCACTGACTTTACTTGACTTGACTTGACTTCGAAACCCTACCAAATAATATGTGTTTTCTGACATCGGATGATCCGAGGAGGGAGGTACCCCAAAAGGTCGTTCCATGACCTCACCCAACGGTAAAGGAAGAGGTCCCCTAGAAGGGCTAGTTCCCTGGCTTGGGCCCAGAGGGCGTAAGGTCCGTCTGTGAAATTGGAGACTCGGTGGTCCCTTCGGGTGTGTTTTCTATTGATTATAGGTTTAAGGAAGTAGTCCAAGACATTCCAAACCTTATATGAAATAGAAACTTAGAGTTGAAGTTGCAGATGGTGGGTGTGATATACGAAGTCACCAACTTTGGTGAACGTCGAGGGACCGAATAAGTCGACAGTGCACACTTAGGAAAGTGTCCACAAGGAAGACAGGTGTCAGGAATGCAACTAGTGGACAGAGACAGACGGAGTGATAGGAGTCGAATTTCCGGTGGAGGGAGAGACGGGTGTTCAGAAGGGGTGGTATGGAGAGAAGGAGGTCTGACTCAATAGGCAGAAAGGAAACACGAACGTTTCGGGGGTGTGAAAGGTGGTAGATCGCATTAAAAAGTAAACGAACAGAAAGAGTGAACTAACCCTCAAGACACACCCGTCACCGACTAACTAGGGTGGACCCAACTAACGAACACAATTGTGTCGCAGATTGTATCACGATGTTATTCTGTAAGAAGATACTACCATCACAAGACATAGAAGAGATATGGTAGAGGATCAGGGGTCGGTGAACACCAATAACTCGTGGACTTTACACCGATCACGTTCACTTCTTGACTAAAAATTTGACTTAAATTAAGATTGACACACACACCACCCCCACGAAGAAGACCCACCCAGACAAGCAATCTTTCGGTCTGGAACTCGAAATTCTAGAACCATAAATTCTCATTAACAGTCCTAAAAAAAGGACGGGACAACAAAGAATCTTAGACAACCCGACACTTTGTGAAAAAAAAAAAAGAAATCTCTTTTTCTTCCTACGATGACGATGACGATTCAGTGAGGTCAGCACAGGCTGAGACACGCTGGGGTATCTGCCGTCGGGTGGTCCGAGGGGGCAGGGACCCTAAGAGGTTCGTTCTTGTGACCTCACCCGACGGTAAAGGAAGAGGTTACATACTTTCACTTTTCACTTTTACTTCAGCGAGTCAGCACAGACTGGGAACCGCTGGGGTACCTGACGTCGGATGGTCCGAGGAGGTAGGTACCCTAAAAGGTCCGTTCTCATGACCTCACCCCACGGTAACAGAAGAGGTTTTCTTCTATATCGTAACTGATAAATCACCTAGAAATTGTAAATTTTTTATTGACAGTCCAAAAGGAATGTCCAATACTTCTAGAGAATACCTGATACTCTATCCGTGACGATGACGATTCAGTGAAGTCAGCACAGGCTGAGACACGCTGGGGTATCTACCGTCGGGTGGTCCGAGGGGGCAGGGACCCTAAGAGGTCCGTTCTTGTGACCTCACCCAACGGTAAAGGAAGAGGTTACGTACTTTCACTTTTCACTTTCACTTCAGCGAGTCGGCACGGGCTGGGGACCGCTGGAAGGTTCGAGGAGGTAGGTACCCTAAAAGGTCCGTTCTCATGACCTCACCCCACGGTAACGGAAGAGGCTACTCTATCCGTGAGTCAAGTCAAGTCAAGTCAAGTCAACGAGTCAGTACAGGCTGAGAAACGCTGGGGTACTTAGCGTCGTGCGGTCCGGAGGGACAGGTAGGGGTTGAGGGCCTCAAGTGAGTCTGAGTACAGGTAACTCAGTCACTACGGTAGGTCGGTAGAGTAGGAGACAGCAGGGGAAGAGGAGGACGGGGGTTAGGGAGGGTCGTAGTCTCAGAAAAGGTTACTCAGTGGAGAAGCGCACTCCACCGGTTTCATGACCTCAAAGTCGAAATCGTAGTAAGGAAGGTCTCTTTAAGGTCCCGACTAGAGGAAGTCTCTATCCGTGATCTCTGATAACAAACCTTGGTGAAAAAGAAAAGACACTTATTGTAATGTAAAAAAAAAATTAAAACATAACTTCATCTCAACTAAATGTTAAATTAAAATTGAAATTTAAAATCATGGGTACCATGACACAAAAACACCGATATCATAACCCGTCGAGTCAATACGAGCACCTTATAAAAACCGAACCAACATTAAAAAAGGAAAAAAAGAAAAATTTGCGGTGAAGACCAGTAATATAAATGAAGAGTGGGCGGTTTATGACTACGTAAATTCCTACCTCCACTAGGAAATACTACTAAAAAGGGTACCAACATAAAGAAAGAAAGAAAAAAATTAGTGACTCATAAAAACTTATTTCTTTACTCTCACTTTCAGTCAGTACCTGTCGGTTAATCCTGCGTTCTATCTTACGACACCCACATTCATTCCGTTTAAGTATATGACGGAAAAAGGGGGGACTGGAAAATAGGGGAATCACATTACTTTGGTCACAGAGATTAAGACGGAATATATTTATAACTATATTTGGATCAAGAACAGAAAAATGACGCAATCGACCTAAGAGAGGACCTGAACAGGCCAAACTATGACAGTAAGGAGACTTCACTCGACTAGGACTCTCGGAAGACCTCTCTTCTGGACCAGAGTAGGTCAGGAAGAACCTAGAGCAGACCGGTTTCACCTCTTCTGAGACGAATCTCTGGATCTGAAGTGGTGCACCGTCGGTGCACCGGACTCAGACATTAAGTCGTCACCGTCAACCGGACGACGACGACGATACGACGACGATTCAGTGAAGTCAGCACAGGCTGAGACACGCTGGGCTCTCTACCGTCGGGTAGTCCGAGGGGGTAGAGACCCTAAGAGGTCCGTTCTTGTGACCTCACCCAACGGTAAAGGAAGAGGCTACGTATTTTCACTTTTCACTTTCACTTCAGCGAGTCAGCACAGGCCGAGAATCGCTGGGGTACCTGATGTTGGATGGTCCGTCCGAGGAGACAGGTGCCCTGAAAGGTCCGTTCTCATGACCTCACCCCACGGTCACGGAAGAGGCCCGGCTGCCGGATCGGGGAGAATTTCCATTGTCGACTCTGACCGATACGACACTTATGTAGCGTCCTCTTTTCTTCGGCGTCACGACTCTCTGAAGAACGGTGAGGACATTAGGTACGTTCGGGGTCAGTCTACCAAAGGTCGGGACTGTAGTCTCTGTCCGTCCGTCTGTTCCCGGTGATGATTTCCCGTCCAGACACCCTGTCATTTCCGGTCCCTATCAGGAAAAGTTGTCTTAAAAGAGTTTACAAGTGATGATTTTTTTTTTTCTGGTTTTGGTTTGTAGTATTTGTTCACTTTTCAATCTAATGTCTCGTCTTACATGTCTATTAGGGTTAAAATATTTTTATTTATGTTAGGGTGGATACAGTATATCATCCTCAATTACTTATAAAATAGTACACACACCCTTAGACATTTTATATGAACACCACGGTAAAGTCTTACACTTAAACAATGTCCCTTCTTGACTGAGGTATAACCTAGACAAAGAAAATGAAATTCGAAACGAAGGACACCGAAAGCAAGTGATTTTAATATAACAGGTATGGATTACCTCCCCGAAGGGACCACTGAGTCTACCGTTTCTTAGACGGACGTTACGTCCTATGGGTCCAAACTAGGGACCCTACCCTTCTATGGGACCTCTTCCCTTACAGATGGATGACGTCATAAGAACGGACCTCTTAAGGTACCTGTCTCCTCGGACCACCCAATATCAGGTACCCCAGTTTTTCTCAACCTGTGCTGACTCGTTGATTGTGTGTGTGTTACAGGACGGAGTCCTTGGGACGGGGAGACAGACTTACAATTTGGTTTTACGGAAACAAATCCTGGGACAGGTAAACACCTACCGAGATCCTTCCCTTATGGTCGGGTGGACTGGACGGAGAACTCTTTGGATATACGTCCAGTCCTTCGTTGTCAATCTTGACCTGTACCTTGTTGTCTGACCAAGGTTTATCCTTTTCCTCTTACAGGTCCGACATGTAACAGTGGAACGAATAAATTAAATATACGTCTCATGTAGTACTCTTTGTGACCCGACCTTCTTCGTGTTCGACCTTAGTTCTAATGACCCTCTTTATAGTTATTGAAGTCTATACGTCTACTATGGTGGGAATACCGTCTTTCACTTCTTCTTGGTTTCTCGGAGAACTTTCACTTTCTCCTCCCACTTTTTCAACCGAATTTCGAGTTGTAAGTCTTTTACTTCTAGTACCGTAGACCAGGGTAGTGAAGTACCGTTTATCTACCCCTTTGTCACAGTCTGAAATAAAAAAACCCGAGGTTTTAGTGACGTCTACCACTAACGTTGGTACTTTAATTTTCTGTGAATGAGGAACCTTCCTTTCAATACTGGTTGGATCTATCATATAAGTTTTCGTCTCTGTAATGAAACGGTTGTTTCCAGGTAGATCAGTTCCGACACCAAAAAGGTCATCAGTACATACCTACACTCTCAACCTGATATTTCCTTCGACTCGTGGCTTCTTAACTACGAAAACTTGACACCACAACCTCTTTTAAGAACTCCCATGGAACCTGACGTTCCTCTAGGTTGGTCAGGTAGGATTTCCTCTAGTCAGGACCCACAAGTAACCTTCCTGACTACAACTTCGACTTTGAGGTCATGAGTAACCTTTTCTGGGACTACGACCCTTTCTAACTCCCGTCCTCTTCTTCCCCTGCTGTCTCTACTATACCAACCTACCGTAGTAGTTAAGTTACCTGCACCCAAACCCACCTGAGACCCTCAACCACTACCTGTCCCTCCGGACCGCACAACGTCAAGTACCCCAACGTTTCTCAGCCTGTGCTTACTCGCTGAAGTGACAGTGAAAAGTGAAAGGAGTGGGAATGAGGGTAGACATTTTATTGGACCGTAGGTCTGGAGCTCTACTACCAATAAAACTCTGTAATAAGACGGTAGAAGAACCAGACGACCGAAAGACTTATTTCAACATAAGGAACGAAGTTGTGAAGTAGACATCTGACTAATCGGTCAGGAGACACTCGTCTCGCCATTACAACATCGGTGTGAAAGGCCCTTTGTTTGAGTCTTCCTACTACGTTTATCACCTCACGTCAAATAATGTGGCCGCCCGGGTTCCGTCTCAGAGGAGAATCGGTTCCTGGGGCTGTTCAAAAACACTTTTAGAATATATGGGATTCACATATACAAGTTTGGGTTGAGGGGTTTAAGAGACTTTGATCAGACTTGTTTCCTTTTCTTTCTATGTAAGTTTCAATTGGGCACCAAGTATACGGAATTTAGGCACTAAGTATACGGAATCCGGATCCATCAAGTCAGTCAGTCAGTCAAGTCAAATCAAGTCAGCACAAGCTGATCCATCAACGACGACGATTCAGTGAAGTCAGTACAGACTGAGACACACTGGGGTATCTGCCGTCGGTGGTCCGAGGGGGTAGGGACCCTAAGAGGTCCGTTCTTGTGACCTCACCCAAAGGTAAAGGAAGAGGTGACGTACTTTCACTTTTCACTTTTCACTTTTACTTCAGTGAGTTAACACAGTCTGGGAGTCGCTGGGGTACCTGACGTCGGAAGGTCCGAGGAGGCAGGTCCCCAAAAGGTCCGTTCTCATGACCTCACCCGACAGTAACGGAACAAGCTGATCCATCAATTGTCACCTGTTAATAATTATCCGGACACCAGTATAGGGTTATTCGTATTATCTTAAATACTAAGATAAACCAATGTGTCTATTAATCACATAAGAAAATCCACTACCTCTCAGATCTATGTTCGGGACCCCGAGAAGGTAAGGCCCCCTCCCCCCCCAGACCAAAAGGTCAACCATACAGCAAAGGCATTTATGACCCGTATATCGAGTTTCAGGTGTCAGACTGGGTTCTACCTCAGGACGAAAGTTCTACCTCGGACAAGACAAACAAAGGAGGAAGTCATTGTGCAACATGTCACATGTTCGTCATTGTTCACAGGTTAAGAAACCGTTCCCCTCTCTCGTCTCAAGTACCGTATTTTTCTTTAAAACGGGAACGAGTAGGGAGACGGACCTTTCAAAGAAGGGGTCTATGAGAATCAAACGAACGATAGAAATAGATCCTGTGTCAAGGTCTGGAGGAGGACGTAGGAAAGATATAGTCGTGGAGGTAGTTCGGAAGAAAGGACACTAAACACTCAGCAAAAGTAGGGAGAATAGTGAATGGTTGTAATATAATGTATGGGTAAACAAAATGAACAGACCCTCTCATCTGAAACAAGAAGAAATGTCAACATAGGAGTCACAGAATTTGTGTCGGACTGGGTATCCTTCCACGAGGTATTTAGACAATTTACTGATTTTACATTGTTTCCAATGTAAGAAGAGACAGGGATCGAGTGGGACAGGACGGAAACATTCGGGATTTCAAGTTCAAGTCGTGAGGGGAGGGGGCATGAGGGTGGTTCCGAGGTTTCCAGGGGAATCTCTCCGTCGAAAGTTTGAAAAAACTAGTACTGAGAGTCTTTTTATATAAGTCAGAGGTCCCGAGTGTGGACATGTACGTATACAGTGACTTTGTTGGATTTGTGGGAATGATACTCGTTACAAAGGATGAAAGAGAGGGGGAGAGAGAAGGAAAGACAAAGTGAAAGAAAGAAACTACGATCAGAGGTGAGGAAGAACCAACCTCTGGTGTCTGGTTATCCAGTGGTGTCGGAGTCCCGTCAAAGATCCTCACCAGTCTCCCGAGTAAACATAGGATCAGAGTCCTGTTGATGGTGTTTGCGTCTAAGGACCCAGGTCCGGTCTGAACATTTACTCTTAGAGGGACCCATCGGACAGACGAATTGGTGAGGAGAAGGGACAGGTAGAGTCCACTAAGACACCAGACTATTTCAAACCCCCTAATACTCATAGGAATCCGAAGAACCTCTTCCGTTACCGTTGGGTGAGGTCATGAGAGCGGACCTTTTAGGGTACCTACCTCCTCGGACCACCCGACGTCAGGTACCCCAGTAATTCTCAGCCTGTGCTGACTCACTGAAGTAAAAGTGAAAAGTGAAAGTACGTAACCTCTCCCTTTACCTTTGGGTGAGGTCACAAGAACGGACCTTTCAGGGTCCCTGCCACCTCGGACCACCCGACGGCAGAGACCCCAGCGTGTCTCAACCTGTGTTCACTTCGCTGAATCGTCGTCGTCGTCGTCATCCGAAGAACCCCTGTTCACAACAACCCGTCCCGAAGTATACGTAATTCCCTTCCCCAACTAGGAGGTCAAGGTCAGGTCGAGTCGGGGACTCCCCACCTTGTTTACTAGGGTTAAAATATTTTCATTTAGGTAAGGGTGGATTCGGGGAACATGAGAGATCAGGGAGACGGACCCTCGTGAAGACCCTTAAGACAGTGACGAAAGGACGGATGTCGGGAGGATGCCGGTGGTATCGAGATCCCGGTGTCGGTTGTTTACCCGGGGTGAAAGGGGTTCCCGGAGTTGGGGAAGAAGGAGGACAGAGAAAGGAAGTCTGTTTTAGTGGAGGAAGACAAAAGAAACGAGAATGGTATTCTAAGTTATCAGGAGGGGAGGAAATCGGGAAGTTTATTGTTGTTTTTTAAGATTGGTGGTACAGATACCACCGGGTAAAGATAGAGGTAGGGGTCTTCATATTAGGGTCTTTATGATACTACTCCGGAAGTGGGAAGGTGACTCTACGTGATGTTTGAAGAAAACTGCGGTCGTTATGATGTGGGGAAATCGGTTTGTTGGAGTGTTTTAAATGTAAAACTTTTGAACGATGTTCATATAAATGTCTAGGAGTGTACGTATCATTTTGTAATTGGGGATCCCGTACGGTATGTACGTTCGATTCGAGAGACGTCTATTATAGAGTAAATTAAGAACTTCGTCGGGAGTCCCTATCTATGATCATAGCGGGGGTAAAATCTCTACTCTATTGACTTCGTGATTTATTAGACTGGTTCAAAGGTATCGACATTTGACATTCACCATGTCGAGACCCCGACTTCGGAGTCCCCGACTGTCTTCCCTTCCTAAGAGAAAAGAAGTATTTCGACACCGAATCTCCCCGGAGCCCCAGTTTCACGGACTCGGGGTCACACTTCGTCCTATATCAATACGCGGAGAAATCTTAAAACAAGAATGTTCGCAAGTCAACGACCTGAATCTTATGGCGAACAGTGGGTTCCTGACGGAGAAGACGAAAACCGACTAAAGAGAGGAGTCAGGAGACGGTTCTGGAGGATTTCACCTTAAACCCCCAACCCTTCAACGTGAGACGGACATGCGGGTCCTTTTAGTTCAGACATAGGGTACGTCTCCCAAGTTAAACCGGAATTTAAGGAAATAGTTTAGGATTCCTTTTTTCGAAGTTCTATCGAGTCTATAATAATCGTCATCAAGGAAGATCCCTACCTAAAAAGTAGGTCCACGAATACACGTGTAAGATAAAGGAAGTCAATTCTACGTAATGAAAAAAGTTATGATCAATTTGTAAAAAAAAAAAAAAAAAGTTTAATTCTCTTGAACCTATATTGCTGAAACCCCTTTAGTCGGATTATGTCTACCCGGAACCATACGTTAAATCTTTTATAATTAGTATAACTGGTGTTCAGGTTGACGGACTCAAGGTCAGTATATTGACACTCGGGACCCCGTTCTAGGAATTGGAGGTATTTTTACCCCTAGTATAATCGTGAAACGAACATGATAATCGTCCGCGAATCGTTAACGTTGGTGGCAGACGCGAATTCTATGACAAAACACAAAATTGAGTAAATTACGAGTCGTGTTTAGCCACTGCATCAATGGTGTATTGAGGGCAAAATGTTCACTCTGGGACCTTCCAGGAGTCGGTTATTTGTCGATTTACCCTAAACTGGAGTCTGTCGGACTGTGGTCTTAGATCGAAATTCGATGAACCAATTTCAACGGACAGTCTTTCTCAACAACCCCATAATGTACTACCCTACGAACATTTCGCGAGTCGTTTTGACCGTGAATCATTCACGAGTTACTTGTCGTGAGTTGAAGGATGTCAGTGCAATTACACAAAATACAAATAATGTTTTGTTTGTGCGCTATTTGGCGCTAAGTCATTTTATAGTTCTTCTCACAACTTCGCCCGCCCTAGACCGGGCCGAACCCCGCCCCACACCCCGCCCGCGGGCCGCCCGCGGGTGGGCCGTCGCCCTCGCCCCGCCCTCCTTCGCCGCGCCAGACCCGCGCGGCCCGCGAGACGCCCCGAGCCCCCCGCCTCGGTCCCTCCGGGGCGGGTCGGCGGTGGACGCTGTCCACCTCGCGAGCCGTGGGCCGCGAGCCGGTACAGGCGCCTCCCGCGACCCGGCCCCGGCCCCGGCCCCGGCCTCGGCCCCCGGCCCGGCCCCGGCGAGACGGGGCTTGTGCCGGTCCGAGAGTTGCTCAAGACGACAAGGCTCGCTGCCGAGCACACGCGGCGGACGTGCCCCGACCCGCCGGCGACGGCCCCCGTGGCGTAGGCGGCCCGGCTCTTCGCGCGCCTTCTCGACGCCCACTCGCCCGCACCCGCGGCCGTCCGCCGTCCGAGGCCTTCTTCCCCCGCGGCACACCCCCTCCGCGACTCTGGGCCGTCCCCGGGCCGTCGCCCAGCCCCTCAGCACCGAGGCGCTCTCCGTGGCCGACACCTCGCTCCGCCAACTCCCACACCGAAGATCTCAGGTCGACTGGACTCAAGCTCAGGGCGGAGGTAGTCCAGGAGAGACACTCAGAGCGTTAGAGAGTCGGAGTCACAGGAGTAAACATCAAACCTCCGTAAGTAATTTGCACAACGAGCCACCCCGACCGAAACCCGTAACTTCCCGAGGCGACGAGATCCACGGGCCCTGTTCCGCAAGGGGCCGATGGCGGGGAAACCTTTGAACTATTTTGAGCCAGAGAGGAACAAAGGATCGGGGAGCTGAGTTTCGGGGAGGGGAGTAGGAGGGAAGTCGGAAGGACCACTCCACTGAAGAGAAGGGAAAGTCCTAACCGGACCTGACATGAACTTCGGCCAAAGTGAATCCATTTGCCTCCCCCGCCCCTCCTACAGTCCTCCAAGGATGACCTTGGGAAGTGAATCCGGAAGAAAGAGGGGTGGAGGCGGAGGTCGAACCGAAGGACGGTGGTTGGACGGGACACGACGACTCTAACCTCTCAGTTCAGTGGTACCCCGAAGGATAGAGGAAGGTGGGGCGGAAACCAGGGACCCCTAAAGAAACGTTAAACTAATTGAACGAACTAAGAGGGTTGGAGAGGGACCTCCAGACGCCTCGACACTGCGGACTCCCGAGTCTGACCTGACAATATTTGTGTAGACTGTCCCATGACCTCTCTCCCTAAGTCAATAGGTTGTCGTGGACTTTTTGAGGACCACCCATTGTTCATCCTGGTGGTTCAACCACTACTACTTTTATTTAAACCTATTACACCATATTACTTGACCGCGCTACCTATCTTTGAAACCTTGAAACGTTCAAGGTTTCGTAAATTATCGGTAGTAGAGTAGGGTAGGTCTGGAAACTTCCACACCAGGATGGATGGAAATTATCTACTCCCTCGATCGACTTCGGGTCTTGTCCCGTTATTGAAAGAGTCCCAAGGTTTACAAGTCCCCGACCTGGTCTCCTCAGTAACGGCTCCGGTCTCTTTTTGGTGGAGAAACGCAGTCACCAACCTCCCTCCTTCATTACGATTACCCTCACTCTTGAATTCTGGAAAAATTTTTTCAACGGTAGTCCCGACTTAGACTCACCATCTTCCCCTCGTTCGGACGATAAACGAAACCTTACCTGAGACGGACCACGTCCCCCGAAAGGGACTCGGGAGGATTCCGGGAAGCGTATAAGTAGAATAAACGGACCTCCCCTACACAGAACGGAAGAGAGGAAGGTTAAAAAAATTTTTTTAATAAAAATCGACACGACCCAGAAACAACGACGGGTCCAAAAAGAGAGAACCACCGTTCACCCCCGATAAGACATCAACGTCACACACCCGGAGAGAGCCGTCGTCGGCGGAGACAACGTTTCGTGCCCGAAGTCCCGTGTACCCGAGTCATCAACACCGAAGACCCGGGGTCCCGTGTCCGAGTTATCGACACCGTGTGTCCGAATCGACGAGGCTCCGTACGTCCTAGGAGAGTCTGGTCTCTAGTTTGGCCTGAGAGAACGAGTCCGTCCGTCTGAGAAGTGGTGACTCGGTGTCCCCTTCGGGGGACGGAGGTTAAAACTCATTTGACACCCAAGAAACGTCTGAAGAGACAGGGTGACCGGTTAGTTTCTTTAAAACGGGGTCCCGTTCTAACAATGATTTGACCCGTTTTTGTTCCGGTCGAGTCGTTGGAGAGACAATGGAAGACCTATGGACGGGACATCGAAAAGTCTTCGATCAGAGTGAAGGGAGTCAGAACACCACACACCACCGGTGTCGAAAGAAGGTCAGTTCAGTAAAGAAATTGAACCAACAAACCCGGTCACTGCACATTCTGACTCAGGACTAACACCTCCCTTCCTAAATATTCTTGACGGACCTTCTCTGTCGACTCAGCGGGAACCGTCTACCTTGACCCCGTTTCGAGAATCCCCTTTACCACCGCCTCGACGACGAACCTTCACGAGGTCGACAATGGACCTCTTCACCTCACCGTTTCGACCCTGGACCGGCAGAGGTGCCCGTTCAGTGAAGAGACACCCGGAGCCACAGAAGTAAAGATTTTTGAGAGGGGACAGAGTCCCGGTTACGAGTGTCGAAGCCCTCGACACTTGACGACTTTGAGAACACCGGTTCCTTCACCCACAAGTAAGTAAGTTGTTTATGACTTATAAATAAGTCCCAGAAGATACATATCTTTGAGAGAAGATACATCATCCTGTATCTCTTGTTCAATTTCAGTACTACGAGTACAAGAACATCCCCTACTGTCGATG
This sequence comes from Capra ibex, assembly GCA_006410555.1. Classification (NCBI taxonomy): domain Eukaryota; kingdom Metazoa; phylum Chordata; class Mammalia; order Artiodactyla; family Bovidae; genus Capra; species Capra ibex. The sequence goes on from SJYO01042875.1 coordinate 264,916, forward strand.
GTTTCATCATTTGTCTGAGTGCTATATGTCAGTCCCTCATTATTCACGTTCCCTCTTTTTTTTCATTACTGTACTTCACACCCTACCAGTCCCTTCCGAATTCGGAAGAACCTCAGCTTCTTGTTCTGTATTTACCCTCTATCTTCCTCGTCCTCCACGTTTCCGTGACTCCAACCCTGCCCAAATCACATAAATACCTGGTCATTCTTCCGACCTCATCATCCTCCTGTAACCTGTCTTTCCGTCTCTGGGTAGTCCACCCCGGAACAACCAATGTCAGAGTGACACCCACGTGACCTTTCGGTGCTCTCCCGAGACTCGACCCTACACTGAACTAGACTAAAGGAATGGTTTCCACCGTCACCGATTGCTCCTTCGACCCCTCCACCAGTTCTTATTTCCGGGACAATCCTCTGAGATAGTCGTCAACGACACCCTCTAGTACCACTAGACCCACCTTGTCGTCTTCATTTCCACTCGTTGGATCTACAGGTAGTCGTCTACTTACCTATTCTTTCGACACCATGTATATGTGTTACCTCATAATGAGTCGGTAATTTTTCTTATGTGAACTTAGTCAAGATTACTCCACCCACTTTGACCTCGACTAATATGTCTCACTACATTCGGTCTTTCTTTTTGTGGTTATGTCACATGATTGTGTATATATACCTTAAATCTTTCTACCATTACTATTGGGACATACACTCTATCGTTTTCTCTGTGTCTACATATCTTGTCAGAAAACCTGAGACACCCTCTCCCTCTCCCACCCTACTAAACCCTCTTACCGTAACTTTGTACATATTATATATTCTTTGCTTCGCGGTCAGATCCAAGCTACGTCCTATGTCCTACGAACCCCGACCACGTGACCCTACTGGGCCTCTCTACTATACCCCTCCCTCCACCCTCTCCCCAAGTCCTACCCCTTGTGTACATATGGACACCGTCTAAGTACAACTACATACCGTTTTGGTTATGTCATAACGTTTCATTTTATTTCATTTTTTTTTAACACATGGGGGGGGTTTTTTTTTCTTCATTTCCACTGGTATTTACCGGTCTTCTCTCTCTCTCTGAAACCTCTTCTCCGACCATCCTGAGTGACGACCTAATCTACACCCCAACCTCTCATTGAGGACCTCAAAACCAGACCCATCGCTCTAACTACCTCTTCCGTTACCGTGGGGTGAGGTCATGAGAACGGACCTTTTAGGGTACCTGTCTCCTCGGACCATCCGACGTCAGGTACCCCAGCGATTCTCAGTCTATCCTGACTCGTTGAAGTGAAAGTGAAAAGTGAAAGTACGTAACCTCTTCCTTTACCGTTGGCTGAGGTCACGAGAACGGACCTCTTAGGGTCCCTGACCCCTCGGACCACCCGACGGCAGACAACCCAGCGTGTCTCAGTCTGTACTGACTTCACTGAATCGTCGTCGTCGTCGCTCTAACTACGAACCTTCATGACAATTACTTACCCCTAAGGAACCCCTTCTCGTCGAATCCTTCGGTACAAAAACACGAGTCAACGTCCACACCTGTCAATCCCCCGACCTATATTTACTTCTCACTCATATTCTTTCACTAATACTACCCGGTACCCTAAACTCCTAGTTCTCCCTTCGTTCCGGTGTTTTTCCCTACTACCTGTCACTTTTCACGATTCTGATTACATGACCACTGAGGTAGATTCGACTTCCTAACAACCTTACCTCTAAGATCTCACACACTAGGTCCTACCTTTCACCACCCATCCTACACCCTAGGGACTTCTAAAACCTTCACCGTATCAAAAGTTATTACTACTCAAGACTCTATGCTGGTACCCTCATCCACCGACTCCACCCCATTTTCCCCTTTTTTTTAGTGACCTTACCTCACTTACCTGGTTGACACCTAGGTCTATGGTACCTACAGTAGACACAACGTCTTGTTCTAACACCTGGTCACACTCTCCGACGTCAATGTCTCACGATGGTAGTGGTTTATACACCGACTGCAGGACGGTCCCTTCTTGGTCTCTCGTCACCATCCATTAAAAAGGGGAAGGGGGGCGCGGGGGAGGGGTCCTATTCGAGAGTCGGAATCCCCGAATCTGGTCAGATCGTAAGGAAGGGTTGGAGTGTCTGGGTAACACGATGACTGTTTCGACCTACGAGTCCTTCCTACCAAAGGAGAAGGAACCAAAATGTAGACCCGTCTCACCTAACAAGGATCTTACGTAAACTACGTTTTTGACTAAATTTTTATTGAAAGAAGTCCATTTTTTAGTCTACTCAGACTAAAAACTCAATTTAATAAAACACGAGTCGGGGCCATAATATTTTATTGGTTACCGAAAATGTAACGTGTAAGAAACACTGTCAGAATCCGTCCTCCACTATCATTGTAGGGACAAGTGTCTGCCTCTTTACCCAGGGGGTCTCCAATTAACTGAGTGTCTCAGTCAAGATACTCGACCTAGCAGACTGAGGGGCTTCCACTAGGGAGACGTCGTGGAGTGATCACGCATGCACGGTTCAGCACAGGTTGAGATACCTGACATCGGGTGGTACCAAGGAAATAGGTATTCTGAGAGGTCCTTTCTTATGACCTCACCTAACGGTACTGGGGGAGGTTCCCTAGAAAGACTGGGTACCTAGCTTGGACACAGAGAGAACGTACAGGACGTAACCGTCCGTTCAGGAAGTGGAGACCACGGCGGACCCTTCGGGTGTCGCGGAGCGACGGTTAGGAAATAAGTCAACTGCGTAACGACGACGACGGAGAATTCAGAGTTCACACGGGAAGTTCCCATCCCCGATACTCAAAGAAGGACGTGTGGGGACGGAAGGAAGGGGTTTTCATGTACCTCGTCTGCACCATGATAAAATCGGTTTTTTATTTACTAAAACTAGCGTTCCTTAGCTCAGGTCAACTTGATGACTATCGTATTCACTTTGTCGTAAAGAACCTAAAATCTATGTGCTCAGAAAGTCTTGGATTTCCCCTACTCTTCGTCCTTGTCTGTTCGACGATCTTCAGGTCCGTCGAGAAGACACAGGTAGAGACGAAGAGAAACGGACTACTAAAGCGAGAGAAAAAGAAGTAGGAAGAGGAAAAGGACAGAATTGACGTGACCGACCCTGGAGTCGCGCTACAGCTTATCTTCGAAAGCATCGTCCACGACTAAAACTCCCCTTATGAATGTTGTAAAAACAGTAAATAAACTAATAAATTGTTTTGAGACATTCGTGGACGGTGTGTGGTTCGTGTTAACCACATACACGATCTCCAAGGTGTCACTTGTTTTGCATCCTTTTAAGAACAAAAGCACTTCGGATGTAAGATCAGTCCCCTCCCACACACACACACACACACACACACACACACACACACACACACACGCGCGCACACGCACACGCACACACGCACGCACACACGCACGCACACACACACGCGCACGCACGTACAAATCAGCACAGACTGAGAAACACTGGGACACCTGACATCGGACGATCCGAGGAAACAGGTACCTTAAAAGATCCGTTCTTATGACCTTACCCAACGGTGATGGATGAGGTCTCCTAGAAGGACTGGGTCCCTGACTTGAGGACGTGACCTTCCGTCCAAGAAACGGACGATTCGGTGGTCACCTCTCCCGATTATTGTTTATTTTATGTACGATACAGTTTTCCACTATTGGAGATACCTCTTTATCTTACGTCCTTCCCCCACCCAGTACAACTCTTACCCTAACATTAATGTATACGACACTAGTCCTTAACGGAGTAATTCTTCTAACTATAAACATATTTTAAAGATTCTCCACTCCCTTACCTGACATATAGGACCCCTTCTCACAAGGTTTTTCTTTTTTCCGTTCACGTTTTTGGGACTCTACCCTCGCATGGACTGTACAACCTCGTCTCATTTGTTCATTCTTCTGTTTCCGCTACTTCAGCCTCTCGTCACGTACCTCGATCCATCTTAGGAGTGCCCAGTGTGTGTCTCTGAAACTAAAATAAACCCCTTCCGTCCTTCAATAGTCTTCATTCTACTATACTGAATTCTAAATTTTCCTCGTCGACGACACAACTCTTCACTGGTATCCGTCGTTTCCATTTTTGTCCCTCTGACCACTCCTTCACAACGTCATTAGGTCCACTCTCGACTCTCCCCAAACCTGGACTCACTCACACCATCCTTCCCACTCTTCGTCGTATATAATTATGTATGAAAGACTCCCTTCTTTCTCGTCCTAAACGTCTACCCAACCTACATCAAACACTCTCTTTCCCTCCTCCCTAGTCCAATTGAGAATAAAAAAAACTACACTCGTTGACCTCCCTACCCTGTCGGTAAATGACTCCACCCCTTCCTAACGCACATCTCACTACCGACCACGCCCTCCTCTGATCTCAAGTCAAAACATGCACAAGCGAACCTCTACTGATAATCCGTAAGTTCAATTCTACAACTCATCTATCGACCCATGGGTTCAATCCTCTCCCGATCCGACCTCTGTATTTACATAGTCACACATTCACTCCCACCCCAAAGGACACATCGAGTCAGTCATTTCTTAGACGGACGTTACGACCTCTGGACCCAAGCTAGGACCCAGCCCTTCTAGGGAACCTCTTCCTTTACCATTGGGTGAGGTCATAAGAACGGACCTCTTAGGGTACCTGCCTTCTCGGACCACCCGACGTCAGGTGCCCCAGTGTTCTCAGCCTGTGCTGAATCATGTGACAGAAAAAAAAAAAAAAAAAATTATTCACTCTCATATTTCACTTTCAGTACCCTTTACCGCTCTAGTGATTCACTCATTTTATGTCTATCTTTTCTCGTCCCCAGGTTCCTGACTCGGGGTCCCGTGAGACTGTGTATTGGCAACTTATCTATCCTTGTTCGTTTCATCTGGTTCTTCCTTCGTTAGCCATGTGTCCTTATTTTGCCAATTATTCTCACGACACAGGGTGTTATCCAAAGTTCCTCTACCCAAGTCCAAAACGTCTCTCTAGTTCAGTCCCCTCTGTACTCTTACCTGAGAAGTCATTGTACGAGGAGCAGCCTCTAGGACTGTTCTCCTCAAACCATCTCATGACTCCATTTTCACACTCGTCTCACTTAAAGTCTCTCTCATCTTCTTCTCGTTAAACTCTATCGACCGTGTCTACTGAGAACTCCTTAAAACGACATCTTCCTTCGACTCTTTACCCTACTATCACCTCCCCCTATACGGTAGTTCTCTCTCACCTCCCCCTATAGGTAGTTCTCTACCTATACGGTAGTTGTTTGTTCGTCTACAAACAACGAACCAAAAATTCTACGCCCTCTACTGAGACACACACATACGACTACCCTTAACGAGTCATCTTTCCCCTTGTAATTACTACGTCCTTTTCCCCTGTTAGACCAAATCGTCTCCCCCACCCTCGATCATTTGTTCACCTTCATAACCGGTATCCATTCTACGTGTCCGTCAAATAGGTGTCTTTACCCTTCTGTCTCCCGTACTCGTGTCCACGTCCATCTACCCATCCACACCCGTCTCGGACAACTTCAAGAGAAAGCTCTTGAAGACTAACGAAGCGAAAAGGGAAGACAACGTAGACAAAAGGTAATAATAAAGGAGAAATACTAAAAAAAGGAAGACTAAAAAAAACCCCCCTAAATGAGACATCAAACAATTGAAGGGCTCAACTTGTGTCGGATAACTAAAATCAGAAAAAAGTAAAAGTTTCACTCGTAAATTCGACACATAAAGGAAGATCCATAACTATCTCCCTATAGGGTGTTAAAACTATATCATAAAAGTCACAGTAAGTCAATCTCATAAAATTTTAGAGATGATGTTGAAAAAAGAACACGATACTCAATAATCTAAAAATTAATAAAATAATAAGTAAGTCAATCTCATAAAATTTTAGAGATGATGTTGAAAAAAGAACACGATACTCAATAATCTAAAAATTAATAAAATAATAATTAATAAATATGAAATTTTAAAAGTTTATATACAAAAATGGAAAATGTAATCATAGTCATAGAATCAAGGGTCTGATCCCTAGTTTAAACACCGGGGGACGTAACCGTAGACTCTCGGAATTGGTGGTCTGGAGGTTCCTTCAGGCATTAATTCGAATAATTATTCAAGTCTAAAAGAGATATAAATGATAAAAAAACTAACGGTCTAAAAAGCTAATGACCGTTTCCCCTAAATGTAAAAGTATGATACGACAGTCAAACGGATAAAAGGGAATATTAAAACAGTTAAGAAAAATATAAGAACCATGATAAATAATTCACATATATAAATTTAAACAATATATAAGGACCATTTTGTAGGAAAAACAGTGAAAAGTCACTGTCATGAGAACGAACCTTTTAGGGTACCCGCCTCCTCGGACCATCCGACGTCAGGTCCCCCAACGATTCGCAACCTGTGCTGACTCGTTGAAGTGAAAATGAAAAGTGAAAGTACGTAACCTCTTCCTTTACTGTTGGGTGAGGTCACAAGAACGAACCTCTTAGGGTCCCTGTGCCCTCGGACCACCCGACGACAGTTACCCCAGTGTGTCTCAACCTGTGCTGACTTCACTGAATCGTCGTCGTCGACACTGTAAAATACTTGTCCTTAGGAAAAACGGAAGTTCTGATAAAACAGAAAATGAGCAATGATCTGGTTGTTCACAAAAGACCTATATAGTCAAAGAAAAGAAAATGAAAGTTGAAGAATACAACAAAGTCCACACAAAATCTTTGACCTAAAACAAAGGAAAAATTTTTTCAGGTCCCGAAGGGACCACCGATTCACCATTTCTTAAGACGGACAGTCACGTCCTCTGTCAAAACTAGGGACTAGACCCCTCTAGGGTGTACGGTACCCCGTTAATTAGTGGACGCGATGTGGATAACTCGGACACCAGATCTCGGACCCTTGACGTTGACAACTCGGGTACGCGGTGTCAATGACTTCGGACGCGGGGATCTCGGGTACGAGACGTTACTTTCTTCGGGGGCGTTACTCTTCGGACGTGAGGTGTCACTTCTCATCGGGGCGGACGTCGTCAATCCCTTTTCGGGCGTGTCGGTGTTTCTAGGTCGTGTCAGTATTCATTTATTTATTTATTTTTAAATGTCTTTCCAATGTTTTTATAAATATTTTTCAGGTTGGACTATTAGGGGACCGAAAATTGATCGCTCAAATTAGTTAAGTAAGGATAACTCTAATGTCTCTATGAATCTAAATACCGACAGTAAAATACAAAAGACACATACGAATCAGTACAGACTGAGAAACACTGGGCTACCTGCAATCGGACGGTCCAAGGAGACAGGTACCTTAAGAGGTCCGTGCTTATGACCTCAACCAAAGGCAAAGGATGAACCCCCTTGAAGGACTAGGTCCCTAGCTTGGGTGCAGAAAGCGCAGAGGACGTAACCGTCCACCTCAGAAATGGTAATCGGTGGACCCTTCGGACAAAAGATACATCAGGTGAAAAATGATAAAAAATTTTAATTAAAAATGACCTCATATCAACTAAATGTTACAACACAATCAAAGACGATATGTCGATTCACTTAGTCAATATGTATATGTATTTAGGTGAGAAAAAATCTAAGGTAAGGGTATATCCAGTAATATCTCATGACTCATCTCAAGAGACACGACATATCATCCAAGAATATCAATAGACAACACACATATCATCACACAGACACAGTTACGGTCGGAGGGTTAAATAGGAAGGGGACGACATCAGGTGCAAAAGATACGAAAAAAAGGGAAGGAAAGGAGGGAAGAAAACTCAATTAGTTGGGGAGGAGGGAAGAAAAAGGGACACGATCGAACTTTCAACATATAAGATAAATACCAGAGAAAAACCAGGGGAATTCTTGAAAAATTAATTAATTTTTTTTTAAAAAAAAAAAAAAAATGATGCGACCCTGAAGCAACGACGTGGGTCCGAAAGAGATCAACGACACACGTCCTAAGTAAAATTTCGTGTAGAAAATTATTAAGGGAGTAAACATCTTTCAAAAGGGAAAAAAAAAAAATTTAGTCTCTCCAGAAATAACGTGAAAACAAAACATACTACCAAATGTACTCATATGTTAAGATTTCATTTAGTGTTCGGGGTAAGTCTTGTCGATCAACTTAGGAGTCGAGAACTAATGTGACCAGAAGTCAAAGGAAAGATGAAAACCTGAGGTTCCCTAAAGGAAAAGATTCGACGGCCTTCATCGAAGTGAAATTTTCCTACGAAACCAGATAAAAAGGTCGTAAAGACACAAAACCACACACACACAATTAGTGGGTCAGTACAGACTGAGAAACGCTGGGGCACCTGACATCGGGTGGTCCGAGGAGACAGACACTCTAAGAGGTCCGTTCTGACTTATGACCTCACCCAACGGTACGGGAGGAGGTCCCCTAGAAGGGTTTGGTCTCTAGTTTAGATCCAAAGGGCGTGACGTCCAAGAAATGGTAGACTCGGTGGTCCCTTCGGGCACAAAACTAGATCGTCCCTAAAATCAGAGAAGTCCCTATAGAAACCTTTCGTTTTTAAAAAAAAAGGGACCCTCACTGAGTTCTTCGCACAACTTTAACTGACGTCGGAAGAACAGTCCCCCATAGATTACGTAGAACCCAGACAAGAACTAGGACAAGTATGTAATGTTTGCCCTGATGTCTCTGGGTGGGCACCCTTTCCGTAACTCCACCCGATCTCTCTCCTCGTTCTCGATTACTATGGTTTATACATACACGGTCCGAAACAAGAAGAATATATATAACTGAGTGAACTGGGAGTGTCATCGGAATACTCCAACCATGATAATCATAGAAGTAAACTATCTAATCTTTTGACTCCGGGTCCCTTCTATTCCTTGTTGCAAGGTATCAATCATTTATCTCGTCGATTATAAATTTGGATCCGCGACAGAGATGTCGGATTAAAGGATTGGTGACACAATACAACGGAGGTTTCTTGTGACCTGAACCTTAGACTTGGGGTCCCAAGTACGTCGGTGAGTGAGTCCGGCAGAGAGAAGAGGGACCCCGTGTGACACCCAGAGTCAGAGACGACTTTCTGTCCGGATTGACAGGGGACGTGACACGTTCCGTCCAGAAATCCCCGTCCTTTGTTCCTCTCGGTGACTGATCGGGGCTGAAAGACCGTACTCCCTTTATCGAAGTGGGAGTCCACAGACCGTTCTCACATCCTCGAAGTCTGTTGTCACGGTAACCCCTCCTACCCAATGGTCTACCGTAACTACCTCCCCTTATCACAACCTGACTCTCAGCCCTCTTGACCCAAGATCGGGGACGAAACGGTGACTGAGCCATACACTCGTGGTGGTTATCTAAAAACTGAATTCCATCTTTCTTGAAAAGGACAGTTAGTAAGTCATTTATAAACTCGTGGACGAGGAACGATCAACGATCCCATGTGTACGATTTAAGTAACCGAATCTTAAATAAAGTCGGGAGAACACACCGTCTAATTCTTACGATGGTATCTTCGTTAACGTTACCTGTCTAAACCCTTCATTACTCGAAAAACAGGAGTCGGTACCAGGTTTATCTACGAAGGGAGTATCGAGTTAACTATTTTTTAGACGGACGTCACGTCCTCTGGACCCAAACTAAGGGCCCAGCCTTTCTAGGGGACCTCTTCCTTTCTCGTTGAGTGAGGTCATAAGAACGGACCTCTTAGGGTACCTGATTCCTCAGATCCTTAGGTACCCAAACGTTCTCAACCTGTACTGAATCGCTGATTTCGTGATCGTACCAGGTTTATTCTTGGCCTGATGACAAACACACGTAAGACAACTACTATTTGAAAAATCCGGAAAGACGAGACGTAAAGATACTAAGAGACTGGACCAGAGAACTCCCCAAGGATTGACACTTTGTTCGTTCATTAAGGTCGACCTACAAAAGTCAGGACGGGTCGTGAAAGTAAGACAGTAGAATCGAGGTACTCTAGACTGGACCTACAGACCTAGAGTCGTAAGAAAAGGGACTTGGTGTAAACCCTTTAGAATCCCGAGCCCACAAAATTCGTGATAATGATGGGAATGACATTGGGTATAGTCTACACCGATTAGTTAGAGTCGTGAAGAAGACCGACTCGGGGTTGGGAGGATTAGAACGAACCCCGATACGGTCCTGGGTTGAGGAACAAATTAAGGCCCAGTCTCGTACCGGTCGCGTCGAGCCCTTGACCAGTAGGTCGCCGACCCAGACCACTCCTCAAACACACTCTCGCTCCTCGTCTCCAACGACCTTGTCCATGTACCGCTTCTCCTCGCCCGGGTGGTCTCATAGGACTGCGTCGCTCATGTGACCCGGCTCCGCGACGTCTTCGACCTGCGGTAGGCGCCGTCGGACCACCTGTACGAGTGAGTAGACCTACTGGAGGTCAACTAACATTCAGTCCACCCCCACTCCTGTGGTGTTCAACTGGTCTAAGACGGTTTCAGACTTTTACTCTTACAAAATAACCATCCTCCACCCACCTTTTACTATTAAACCTTGGTCCTACTCTGTCCCGTTATATTGATGTACCCCTAAAAAACAAACAAAAACGTTGACCATTGACAAGAAAGTCATCACTCGTTTATAAATGACTCACGGATTACATACGATTCGTAACAAAATAGATACGTACAACAATCAACGAGTCGACACAGACTAAGATACGTTGGGATACCTGACATCGGGTGGTCCGAGGAAACAGGTACCTTAAGAGGTCCGTTCTTATGTCCTCACCCAACGGTAAAGGAAGAAGTCCCCTAGAAGGTTTGGGCCCAAAAGACGTAACGTCCGCCTGAGAATTGGTAGACTCGGTGTTCCTTTCGGGATTCCCACGTCCATGTCCTATGTCGACAGTCGTTGAGTGTCGGAACATCTTTTCTGTTTATATATTTGACTATTAATTCTGTACCTCCCTATACACGATACCATGTCCCGTAATGACCCTCGACCCCGGGGACGTCAGGACCGAACTCCCCCCATCATCAGTCCCTTCGGAAGGACTGACTTCGCTGAATTTTCGACTACGGAGTTTCTGTTCTCAGTATCGAAACATTTTCCTTCACCTCTCTCCCTCAGGTCTTCGAACGTCTCTCTTGTGACATGACTGTTCTCCAGGTGACGTTTATGTCCCGAGTAGGAGTGAGGGTGGTGGACCTTTAGTGGTAGGTTATACAACCAAGTATAAGAAAGTTACATAAAATATATCTATACGACCATGGGCGTCAAAATTCCACTGTCACACTGTAGCGTCATCTACACGGTTCGTCTCTTTACTCTTACATCTTGTTGTAACAGCAACAAGTTCAACGGGGAGAACACCACAGTACCAAAGACACTGACAGGGTCTAGCGCGTAAGTAAAACAGTGTGTCGAAAGTACACGACTCGTGTAAGACAGGGTTTGCGACCCTTTCAGTGTTGTCTTTTGAGTCACTCAGGGCAGGTAACTCGGTCACCCGTCACTTTACAACCCATTTATCCACTAACAGGTCTTCACATCAGACTCCCTTTGGACCCCACGGTGTCCCGAGTCCCGTGTCTCCCTAAGTAAAACTCACGTACTACCCTCTCCGGACACTTCTTCCTGGGTATTTTGAACACGTCCCAGAATTTCTTCCTCACCTACAAAAATAAGATCTTAAAGACAGGTGCACCTCGGGAGGTACGTTCAATTAACATCAGTTCAGAACTGCTGGACGACCCAAAGACCACGGTTCGGACTGAAACAAAAGAAAAGAGTGTCGTCTTCCTCGTCCTCTAAAAACTCTCCACTCATACCGGGACCATAAACGAACCCGTAAGTACCTTCGGTACCGGAAACTGGAGAGGTTTCAGATGGTTCAGGTAACGACAGTCCGGGGTGACGAGGACCCTCCTTCGAGCCCCACCCGTCGACTCACCGAAGGGACTTCGGTCCGAACTCCGAACAGTACCCGAAAGAATTTGTAATAGGACAATTTTTTACATGTCAGTGGGTCGACCCTCCCAAAGTGGTAGAGGTAGATGTCTACTCTTACGACTCCGAGTTTCTCCCCTTCCCTGAACGGACTCGGGATCTTGACCCCGAACCTGGGTGTCGACTGTGGACTGGTCATGACAGAAGAGATGAAGTAAGGGGGAAAGAGATTACTTTCTTAGACTTTAGATTCAGACGTAATGATCCTTTTAAGATAAAATTAATACGTCATTATTTTCTTAAAGTGGTCCGGGATGAACTCAAGACTTTTCAGAAGTTTCCAAGACTCTGGGTTCTCGGCCTCCTTCACCGGTCAAGTCAAGTCAGCGAGTCAGCACAGGCTGAGAAACGCTGGGGTACTTAGCGTCGTGCGGTCCGGAGGGACAGGTAGTGGTTGAGGGTCTCAAGTGAGTCTGAGTGCAGGTAGCTCAGGCACTACGGTAGGTCGGTAGAGTAAGACCCAGCAGGGGAAGAGGAGGACGGGGGTTAGAGAGGGTCGTAGTCTCAGAAAAGGTTACTCAGTTGAGAAGCGTACTCCACCGGTTTCATGACCTCAAAGTCGAAATCGTAGTAAGGAAGGTTTCTTTAGGGTCCCAACTAGAGGCAGTCTTACCTGACCAACCTAGAGGAACGTCAGGTTCCGTGGGAGTTCTCAGCAGAAGTTGTGGTGTCAAGTTTTCGTAGTTAAGAAACCACGAGTCGGAAGAAGTGTCAGGTTGAGAGTGTAGGTATGTACTGCTGTCTTTTTTGGTATCGAAACTGATCTACCTGGAATCAGCCGTTTCATTACAGAGACGAAAACTTATATGATAGATCCAACCAGTATTGAAAAGAAGGTTCCTCATTCGCAGAATTAAAGTACCGAAGTCAGTGGTAGACGTCACTAAAACCTCGGGGGTTTTTATTTCAGACTGTGACAAAGATGACAAAGGGGTAGATAAAGGGTACTTTACTACCCTGGTCTATAGTACTAGAAGCAAAAGACTTACAACTCGAAATTCGGTTGAAAAAGTAAGAGGAGAAAGTGAAAGTAGTTCTCCGAAAAATCGAGGAGAAGTGAAAGACGGTATTCCCACCACAGTAGACGTATAGACTCCAATAACTATAAAGAGGGTCGTTAGAACTAAGGTCGAACACAAAGAAGGTCAGGTCGCAAAGAGTACTACATGAGACGTATATTCAATTTATTCGTCCCACTGTTATATGTCGGAACTGCCTGAGGAAAAGGATAAACCTTGGTCAGACAACAAGGTACAGGTCAAGATTGACAACGAAGGACTGGACGTATGTCTAAAGAGTTCTCCGTCCAATCCACCAGACCATAAGGGTAGAGAAAGTCTTAAAAGGTGTCAACTAACACTAGGTGTGTCAGTTTCCGAAACCGTATCAGTCATTTCGTCTTTATCTACAAAAAGACCTTGAGAAAACGAAAAAGGTACTAGGTCACCTACAACCGTTAAACTAGAGACCAAGGAGACGGAAAAGATTTTGCTCGAACTTGTAGTCCCTCAAGTGCCAAGTGCATGACGACTTCAGACCGAACCTCTTAAAACTCATAATGAAATGATCGTACACTCTACTCACGTTAACACACCATCAAACTCGTAAGAAAACGTAACGGAAAGAAACCTTAACCTTACTTTTGACTGGAAAAGGTCAGGACACCGGTGACGACTCAAAAGGTTTAAAAGACCGTACAACTCACGTCGTGAAAGTGTCGTCATAGAAAGTCCTAAACTTTGTCGAGTTGACCTTAACGTAGTGGAGGTGATCGAAACAACCATCACTACGAAAGATTCCGGGTGAACTGAAGTGTAAGGTTCTACAGACCGAGATCTAAGCACTAGTGTAGTAGTACTAATAGACCCAGCACTTCTAGAAAAAACATGTCAAGAAGGTACATAGGAACGGTGCAGAAGAATTATAGAAGACGAAGACAATCCAGGTATGGTAAAGACAGGAAATAGCTCGGGTAGAAACGTACTTTACAAGGAAACCATAGAGATTAAAAGAACTTCTCTAAAGATCAGAAAGGGTAAGACAATAAAAGGAGATAAAGAAACGTAACTAGCGACTTCTTCCGAAAGAATAGAGAAGAACGATAAGAAACCTTGAGACGTAAGTCTACGAATATAGAAAGGAAAAGAGGAAACGAAAAGCGGAGAAAAGAAAAGTGTCGATAAACATTCCGGAGGGGTCTGTCGGTAAAACGAAAAAACGCAAAGAAAAGGTGTCCCTACCAGAACTAGGGACAGAAGACATGTTACAGTACTTGGAGTAAGGTATCAAGTAGTCCGTGAGATAGATAGTCTAGATCAGGGAATTTAGATAAAGAGTGAAGGTGACATATTAGTATTCCCTAAACTAAATCCAGTATGGACTTACCAGATCACCAAAAGGGATGAAAGAAGTTAAACTCAGACTTAAACCGTTAGTCCTCAAGTACTAGACTCGGTGTCAGTCGAGGGTCAGAACAAAAACAACTGACATATCTCGAAGAGGTAGGAACCGACGTTTCTTACATTAGTCAGACTAAAACCACAACTGATAGACCACTACAGGTACACATCTCAGAAGAGAACACAACAACCTCCTCCCACAAACGATACCGGCCACGTAAAAGAACCGTTTTGAGATAATCAGAAACGGGACGAAGTAAGGCGTAAGGTTCCGGTTTAAACGGACAAAGAGGTCCACAAAGAACTGAAGGATGAAAACGTAAGGTCAGGGGATATTACTTTTTCTGTAGAAAAAACCCACAATCAAGATTTTCTAGAACATCCAGAAGTATTTTGGCAAGTTGAAGTCAAAGAAGTCGCAATGACCAACCCCGTATCTGAATCTATTGACACTATGACTTAGATTAGTGTGATCCTTCACCGGTTCTCCACTATTAAAAGGTCCGTTTCTTTAATTTAAGAATGGGACGCACACACTCTAAAGTCTCGAGTGTCTGTGTTACACACGAACCCCTCGTGTCAGGTAAGAAGAAATAAAAATATTTCTATCGTTATATCTATAGTTATCGTTATATACATGCACCCTCTTTCTTTTATCAAAAGTGGTCATCTCTTACTAAATTTTACTTTTTACAGAAATAGTGAAGAAGGGTTAAGACAAAGACTCACCACTAGTCGAAATTGTCAATGTACACACAGAACATCCGAAAGGGTACAAATTGGTGCTTTCTCACACCCCCTAAAAAGGGGAGAAATTTTAAAACAAAACTTTTGTGCCTACCCTAGTGGAGGATAAACGAAATATTGAATAGTCAGATAGATAGGACCATGTAAATCTAAATGCAGTGAAAAACCCTTCAGACACTTCATAAGGCGTCATACCTACAAGGATTTAAATCCAATGACAGAGGAATACTAGAAAAGGTGTGAAGAGGATCAGAGAGAGAGAAAAAAAAAGAAATAAATGAACCGACGCGACCCAGAATCAACGTCGTACGTTTTGAGAAGCAGCTCCGCACACCCTAGATCAAGGGACTGGTCCCTAGCTTGGACCCGGGAGACGTGACCCTCGAACTTTAAAATTGGTGACCTGGTGGTCCCTTCAGGGAGAGGATCAGAAAAGAGAAAATAGAAGTAGTAGAAGGAGATTATGTCAGACAGGAGTTATAGTTCGACTAGACTAAAGAAATTTTTAAGAAATAAAAACCAAAACTTTATAAAGTATGCTTATCTTTTCAACGATTTCATCATATTATTTGAATCTTTATGATTAACTATACAATCGGTGTAAACGAGAGACAAAGAATACAGAGAAAGAAGGACAGACAAATCACATATACATGTCTTTTTGAATAAAAAAGACTGGATAAACTCTCATTCAACGTCTATCGTACTGAAAAATAGAATAGCGGATGAAGTTGTACTTAGAGGTTTTTTGTCTGTAAGAGAATGTATGGTGTCGTATTAATAATTTAAGTCCTTTAGGGTACAGGTATATTGTATACCTGTATAGATTATATCTCAGACATAAGTTTATAACGGTCAACATGATTTTTACAAGAATTATTTAGGGTAAGGGGGGGTATGGGTTAGGTAGACTAGAAAATTAGACATTAAAAAGGAAGTGAGAAAAGGGAGAGATTTGTGAAAAATTCTCAGATCCTGTCAAAATATCTTATAGGGAGTTAACTCAAATAGAGTACAATGAAGTGCTAATCGGAGTCCAACATGTAAAGTCCGTTCTCATAGAGTATGCACTACAGGAGTCAGACAGACAGTATGGTCCCCCGTGACTATAGTAAAACAGGGTAATAGTCTCTACAATGGAAAAAATTAACTTCATATTAACTGTATGTCGTAACATAATCAAACAAACTTAACTTCATATCAACTACATATTATATATTCACATATTTTATCACCGAGTGTCAAAAATTTCCATGAGGTAAACATCAATAATCTTTTATAACCGATATAAAGGATACAACATGTTACATCCGAACAACGAATAAAATATGTATTATCAACCATGAAGGATTAGGGGATGGGGACAGAAGGGAGGAAGGAAGAGAGATAAGTATTGGTGATCAAGAGATATAGACATAAGAGATAAAGAGATACAAGAAAAAAAACAACAATATCGGTAATCAAACAACATAAAAAAATCTAAGGTGTATATTCACCATATATCGTAAAAAGAAAGAGATCGACTGAATAAAGTGAACCGTCTTAAGGGAGGTGTAGGTGACTATAACAACGTCTACCGTTTTGGAGTAAAAAAAATACGACTCATTATAACGCAACATATATATACATATATATATATATGTATATATATGATGTAGCAGAAATAGGTAAGTAGACAGTTACCTGTAAATCTATAGAATATATAGAACCGTCAATATATATTACGGCGACACTTGTAACCTCACGTACACAGAAAAACTTAATCACAAAAAAAACACACACACATACATACATATACCCCGAAGGGAACATCGAGTCGACCATTTCTTAGACGTACATTACGTCCTCTCGGACCAAGATAAGGATCCAGTCCTTCTTGGGAACCTCTTCCCTATCCGATGTGTGAAGTCATAAGAACCCGAAAGGACCACCGAGTCGACCTTTTGTTAGGCGGGTGGTACACCCTCTGGACCCAAGCTAGGAACCCAACCCTTGTAGGGAACCTCTTCTCTTGTCGATGGGTGAGGTGACAAGACCGGACCTCTTCGAACGTATAGAACCGTCAATATTTATTACGGCGACACTTGTAGTCCCACACGCACAGAAAAACTTAATCACCAAAACACACACACACACATACATATCTGGGTCATTATGTCAACGACCCAGTACACCATCAAGACAAAAATCAACAACAAAAAAAAAAAAAAAACTCTTTGGAGGTATAACAAAAGGTGTCACCGACATGGTCAAATGTAAGGGTGATGTCATATACTCCTAAGACAAAAGGGGTGTAGGAGTGGCAAACAATAAACACAAGAAAAACTACTATCAGTAAGACTGTCGACCCTCCACTATCGAGTAACACCAAGATCGATCGTAAAGGGACTACTAATCACTACGACTCGTAAAAAAGTCCACGGACAACCGTTAGACATACGGGAGAAACCTTTTTATACATAAGTCCAGAAGACGGGTAAAAACCAAAATAAAAGACCCTCCCGTCCCAAACCGACGTGGTACACCGAACGCCCTAGAATCAAAGGGGTGGTCCCTAACTTAGGGTCAGGAGACGTCATCTTCACACCTTATTGGTGACGTGAAGATCCCTTAAGGGAAAGACGGGTAAAAAATTAACTCAAAAACAAAAAAGTTACAACTCAACATACTCAACAAATATATAAACCGATAATTGGAGAATGACCAGTATATTAGACGTTTATAAAAGAGGGTTAATCCAACAGGAAAGTAAAACAACTATCAAAGGAAACGACACGTTTTCGAAAATTCAAATTAATTCGAGGTAAACAAAAAAACAAAAATGAAGGAAACGAAATCCTCTGTCCAGGTTTTTTTATAACGATGCACCTTGAAGAGACTCTCAGGTCACCAATTCTGAGGTATGAAGGTCGTGTCCCAAGCGTCCAAACTAGGGAACAACCCCTTGATTATAGGGTGTACGACGCGTTACACCGGTTTTTGGTTTGTCTGTTTTTTTACGATATTAAATACAGTTTCTCACAAGAATACAAAAGGAGACCTACAAAAAACCAAAGATCAGAAGGTAAATCCAGAAATTAGGTAAAACTTGAATAAAATCATATACCACAATCTCTTACAAGATTAAAGTGAGAAAATGTACATCGACAGGTCAAAAGGGTCGTGGTGATAACTTCTCTGATAAAAGAGGTAGCATAGAAGAACGAAAGAAGTAACGTCTAGCAACAACGATACGTATCAGCGAGTCAGCACAGGCTGAGAGACGTTGGGGTACCTGACATCGGACGGTCCGAGGAGACAGGTACCCCTAAGAGGTCCGTTCTTGTCACCTCACCCAACGGTACTGGAGGAGGTCCCCTAGAAGGGTTGGGTCCCTAGTATGGGTCCAGAGGACGTAACGTCCGTCTAAGAAATGGTAGCCTCGGAGGTCCTTCGAGTCCCGGAACATCCAGTTCTATTCCTTTGTTAATAAAGCTGATAATGATAACAGCCCTTACACTTTTTGTCACCTCAGAATCGTTTGGTAGACTAGTTGGGGAATCAGTTCCCCCTTCTGACTCGGTCTCTCCCTATCTATAAACGAATTCCAGTGTCGGTCAGTCGTCGTGACGGTCCTGATCTTGGGTTTGGAGGTCTAGGAGACCAGTCATGAAGGAAGGTGACGAGTCTGTATGAACCTCATAAGTTCTTAGACTAAAACCACTTGGAGATGTCGAGTCCCATTTTCTATCTTGTCTCGTCGGACCAGGATGGGCAGAATTTTGGAGGGACTCGGGGTCTATATTGTGGGCGGACCCACCTCTCGGTCACTGTCCAAGGACTGAGTCACGTGTCTTTTGTTTAAAGAGTAGCATCTAATCGACTGGTATTTACACACCCAAATAAAGATCCGAAAGATAAGACAAGGTAACTAGGTACACTAGAACTAATGACATCGAAACATCATATCAGACTTCAGTCCCTCGTACTCAGGAGGTCGGAACAAGAAAGAGTACTAACAAACCGATAAACTCCAGAAAACACAAAGGTATATTTAAAATTTTAATAAACAGATCAAGACACTTTTTATGGAAACCATAAAACTATCCCTAATATGACTTAAACATCTAACGAAACCCATCATACCATTAAAATTGTTATAATTAAGGAGATTACGTTCTTGTACCACATAGAAAAACATAGTACCACATAGGTAGACAAACATAGTAGAAGTTAAAGAGAGTAGTCACAGAATATAAAAAGACGTAAGACGGATATCCGGAAAATGGAGGAATACATCCAAATGAGAATTCTTAAAATAAGAAAAATACACTACCGTTTACCCTGACACAGGAATTAAAGAGAAAGACGATCAAGTAACAATTCACATATCTTTACATTGTCTAAAGACATACAGTTAAAACATAGGACGTTGAAATGACTTAAGTAACTACTCGAGATCATCAAAAGACCACCGTAGAAATCCCAAAAGTTACATGTCATAGTACAGTAGACGTTTGACACTGTCAAAATGAAGAGGAAAGATCAAACCTCAGGAGATGACAATAAAAAAGGAGAACAAACTAACGACACAGATGCTGAAACAAATAAGTAAGTGAATAAATCATAGTTGTATCTGAGTATCTAAGAACAAAATAAGTCACGTAACATTAGATAATGATAATAATAATTAAAACTAGAAGTTTGACAGGGTCTAAACCGGGCATCCTCAGGGAAGTTCGGTCTAGGAAGACTGTTACGAAGTAGTAAGAATCTCGTGAAAGAACGAAAAGTCGTGTTCTTCTATAGGATCCGTGTCGAAGAAGAAGAGGACGGGTTCGAGACCTTAGTCGATAAAGAGGTCCCTCAGAATCAAGGAAAATCACCACTTCTCATAAATTGTTCTAAATCCGAAATCCACACAAGGGACGCTGACTACGAAACGAAGGTTCGGAAGAGTCATCTGTCGTCCGTCCCAACCCCTCACACACACGTGTATTGAAAAAATAAGGACTTAAACATAGTGTTGAAGATTAAGGCCAGTTTGTGGTGTCCCAAAAAGGATACGGAAAGGAATAAGACATAAATACATCAAGAAGAAAGTGTCACTCTTGGCACCGAGGGTCGTTCTCGTTATATAGATAAGTAAACAAGTCAGGATGTTATGTACTTGTCAACAAACTCAACGCTTTGGGTATCATACCATCTGTTTGGATGATCCTCTCAAGTCCTAAATAGATATCACGAAACACGAAAATCTGACTCCCACGCATGAGAGTTTCATCTCAACCGAGAGGTAAAGGTACCCGAGGGGTGAATATCTAAGTTGGTTGGTTCCCTAACTCACAAAAACTTAGACGTCTACCCCTTGGCGTCTATGTCTCTCGACTGACGTTTCCTAAACTTACGGGGTACCTAAAATCATGGGGACCCGCAGGACCCTGGTCAGGATGTCCTGTACCTCCCTGTTAATATGGCAAAAGTTTTGGACAAACAGCCGGGGATTCCAACAAAGGTACAGACACCGACTCGAGTCGGGACCAGATGGTACTATCTTCCGGTACGACGTGTCTGGCCCACAAGCCCAGGACCGGTCCCGGGACCACGCACGGTCGGAGCAAAGTAAGGGCGAGGAAACCCCAGTGCTCAAAAGAGAAGGTACCGTACTCCGTCGACCTGGTCGGCTAAGAGATCTGAGATCACAGATATTGACCGGAGTCTAAACGAGACTACTACTAAGTCGTGACGACTGTGGTGGAGGAGGAAGGAGGAGTGGACCAGTGACCCCGAAGAGGTCTCGGTCGGAGTCACGAAACTCTTCTGTCGTTGTCTCGGAAAGAACAGGGCTGGTGTTTCTCAGAAACATTGATCTCCGACGAAAGTCGAAAGGATCCCGAGACAAGTGGAGCGAGGAGGGTTCGGTCCTGTCAGTCACGGTCAGAATTTTTTTTTCTCGACCGTAGGTACTCCTCTGTACGAGCGGGAGATCGGAGGAGGAGACTAACACCTGTCTCGGTGTTCTAGACCCCTCCTCTCACACACAAGAGTGAAGAAACGACGGACTCGAGTTTCGATGGAAGTCCTAATCTCCGTCCCCCTGCCAAGAAAGAGTCTTCGGTCTAGTCTCCAGACACTCCGGGATTCCACTTAGGAGTGAGACGGAGTGTCGGGAAGTCTAAAGTGAAGTCCAGTTCCCTTTCTATTACCACGGACCTGGGGTCAGACCCAAAGAAAACAAAGACGTCCCATCGTTCTGAAATTTAGGTCCAAGAAGAAAAATCGACTCACGAAAGAGACTTAGAGCCAAGGAAGGACAGGTTACTTTATTGACGGAGGGTTCAATCTCGTTTCTAGGACTCTAAGATGTATCTTTGTCGTTCGGATCTCGGGCCGACGATTTATGTACTGTTATGAGGGGAGGATCCATAGAACACAAGGGTTTACAGAAGGTCGTTTTGGGTCAGGGACGACGCTCGACTTTTTTCCACAGATAACCCTCGTTTCACGATACTAATGAAATACCAACCCCACTATTGACTAGCAAAGAAGAATGCACTGAGGACTCTCCACAAACTAAATTCTCGTCCCCTTACCGACATGGAAAACTGGTATGGTTATCCAAAACGACGTCATCTAAAACTTCCTTTCTCTCTAAAAAGAGGTACGTGTGACCACCTCGTCTTTCTGGTACCGTGTTCTCCGAATCTAGGAGGAACATCGAGACCAGGAGGAGGGTCGATTGAGTACTCTCTGTGACCACTGAACGAAAGGGGTGTCTTGTGTAACTGTGGTTCATAAGGGAAGGGATATTTGGTACACGGAACGACCTTAATTCCGAGGTTCCGTATCTCCCTTACGGGTGGAAGAGAAGACCGAGGTCGGAGAAGAGAAACCCCCAAGGATACACCCCGGACCGGTAAGAACGACAGTGGGAGTACCCTTCTCCTAAAATGAAGGCAGGGGGAGGACATAACTAGGTCTACGCAAAGGTCTTGGAGGGATTTAGAGAGAGAGAGAAAAAAAAAAAAGGGGACGTGTTCCTGCCTCCTTCGTCTCCCGTAAAACCTAGGGTTCCTCAGCCTTTTCAATTTGAAGTTGCTCTTCACGTGAGCCTCAGGTAATGACTGGGTTGAGACCCGTTGTCGGTAAGAACCTAGGGAGAGTCCAATCCTTGACGACCTCGGTCCGAGGACAGACCCACCCGAAACGACGACACAGTGTGACCCCTGACCGCACAGACCGTAGTATCGAATTCGTTGGTCACTACGACCTACGTCCGAACAGTTACCTCGGATTCAAGACCTGTCCCAACCCCGTCGACCCGGTCCAGGAGAGACAAAGGTCTGGTCGGACAAGACACCAACCCAGACCCTTTTTAGGACAAGGGTCTTCAGTGCAGGAGGAATACAAGACGGGATGACGTTGTCGAGTCATGATAAAGAACCTTTGGATCAAAGAGAAATTCCTCGGCGTTCTCAACGTCCAAACCAGGAACCCAGTCCTTCTAGGGGACCTCCTTCCGTACCGTTGGGTGAGGTCATAAGAACGGACCTCTTAAGGTACCTGTCTCTTCGGACCACTCGATGTCAGGCATCCCAGCGTTTCTTAACCTTGTGCTGACTTCGGTGAACCGTGTACGTTAATACACCGGTCGACCTCTCGTGGACCTCGTTCTTAACTCGAAGGATCTAAGTGGAGTGAGTGGACTGTAACTGAGTCCGGTCACCATCCAGACCGGAACACGACGTATGAACCCGGTGTCTCCACCTGCACTATACCTAAGGACGGAGAATCTTAAGGGGGTGACCCTCCCAAGAGTTTCATCCAGAGGGGGTTTAATTTACCTTCGAAGATGTGACGGACAACATCATAAAAGTGTTAAGTGTCTTTCCGATTCAATTACTTAACTTAAGAAGAGTTAAAATTGGGAGGGAGGGACGAGTAAGAGGAATTTTACAATCATGTTCGATGTCGAAGAGAAGAGATCTAAGACCTTAGGTCACCACGGACTAAACGGTCGTCAGTGTAAATGAATCAACAACCTTTGACGTATAGACTACGAAAGTTCGAAAGTCCTTGGTACAGTGATCCTGTTCAGACTAGACCTATGACGCATACGGGTTGATCTCTCATGACGCTAGTCACTTACTTTCAACTAGTCAACACAGACTGAGAAACGCTGGGGTACCTGAAATCGGACGGTCCGAGAAGACAGGTACCTTAAGAGGTCCGGTCTTATGATCTCATCGCTACGGGAAGAGGTCCCCTTAGAAGGGTTGGGTCCAGAGGGTGTAACGTCCGTCTAAGAAATGGTAAACTCGGTGGTCCCTTCGGGTTAGTCACGGTTACGATTTACATCCTTGTTATACGACCCAGAAGTAAACCGGGGACGGTGATTGAACCATACACTGGAACCCGTTGAACGAAGAGGAGAGACCCGGAATAAAGATAGTGAACAATTACGAACCATCAAATGTCCATAGTGGAGTAAACTAGGAGTATAGGTGGGACACTATTCAGGACAAGACTAGGGGTGAAAATATCTACTCCTTAGACTCCGAGCCTCTCTCATTTACCGAAATGGATGGTCACTCACCACTCCTTCGGGAAACGATGGACCGTCCTGGTCCAGTCCCGACTCCCACCCGGAACCCGTTGAGTCTCTTAAGAAAGACCGTCCGTGCCTCCTACACGCATACCTACTCTCCTGTCAGTCGGGGAAGAACGTTGACAGTCTACTAGCCTCCTGGGACTGGAAGTCACGGTTCTTCAACTTCCGGACACGTCTACCAGGTCTCGCGAAACTGGTGACCGGGTTACGGGACCGACTGTACAGAAAGGTCCGACCCGACGTGCGGACCTACCATTTGCAGGTCTTGTCAACACGCATGTTCCACCCGCACCGGAATCCGGTCGACGGGGCGTTCCCAAGACCGTCACTGAGAGCAGACCCGACGTTACGGAAGAGGACCCAGAAGAGGGCGATGCCGGTCCTCAAGGCAAAGAGTGTGCTGCCCGTCGTGCTCGGGGACCGCGACGACGCAACGGGTCGAGTCGACCCCCACGACGACCTGAACGTCCGTGTCCTCGACGACAAGATGCTCGGACGGAGCCCGTGGCACGAGGTGTAGGTGGTACGCAGAAAGGGACCCGGGGAGAAGGGCCAGAAACGACACCGACTGGTCTGGTAAAGGTAGTAGGTGACTGGACGTCGATGACCCTCCGGTCCACAGGGAGGGGTGGTGGGAAAGTCGGGTGCAAAGATGGGTCACAGTAGAAGTGTTTACGACGGACACGGGGTACTCGTCGAAATCCCCCCTTAGACCCAGGTTGGTAATTTACGACCCATAGACCCCCTTAGGCAATGAGGGACTCCGAACCAAAGGGTTTAGGTGGTAGGTAGACCAGGAGACTCCCACAGAGTAAACGGGGAAATAGTGACCGTAGGTCATAGCACGGACCACGTCTCACTCGTACGCTATTTACACTAGTCACTCACCTGCGTACCTGACTACCTACCTACCTAGTCACCTACATACCTCCCTGTCCACTGGCCTACGTACAACATCCGAGAAGACCTCGTGAGGACGGGGGTCCTCTGGGACAGGAAACCGTCTTTTAGAATACCGACTTCGAGAAAGTAAGGGAGACAAACCACGAAGAGGTAGGAAAAGTACTGTACCGTGTCTCTTTTATAAAAAGATCGTGTGTTCCTGTTGGACCTTCCCTAAATCTTGAAGACGGTCCAACGACAACCGGTCTCCTGAGACCGGAGACCCCGAGACAGGAGGGGGTCCAAGAGTCCTCTGAGTCCCCTAGGACAGGGGTCCATCGGACGGACGTTGTGTGGGTAGCCTTCGTGACGGATTGATCCGTCTCGAGGTCGGTCACGGGTGGACACCAGTGTCCCTACTTGAAAGGGTTGACGTCGACATGTACGGTAGTGGATTACGGAAGAGATTATGTCACTCTGGTCCCACTCCGGAAGTTTGGTCTTCCTCGGTTCCCTTATTCTCCCGGTCGGAATCTCTTGTACATGTAATAATTTCTGAAATTTTGTGACTTTTTAAAGAAGACACAAGAAACAACCATTAACCCGTTTAGGGGGTCCACGGTCGAGTATAGATCACAACACAAACGACCCTTTACTTACAGAAGTGAGAGATAGGTGTAAGGGTCTATGTTCGTCCTTTGTCGAGTCGTGTGTGTCGACTTTCCCGGACCCCTGTCCCAAGACCCGGGACGTAACGACTCTGGTACCAGTTCAGGGAAGGATAGGAGACTCCTCCAGTGACTCTTGTCACCAGGAGGGCAAAACGAAGTGGACCCTTGTGCCACATCTATTCCGTCAGAATGGATGTTGAATGGACATTCCGAGAACCCGAGTTTCTACCTCCTGTCCCGGAAGGGGTGAGACTTCAAGTAAGTTATTAAATGATTTGTGACCCACCCAGTTTAGTTGGAAAAGTCAACTGTACTGAAGACTCCGGGAACGTTGAGACTTTGGTGTCGAGTACTGGAAACTCAGGAGTGACGAACTGTTGACCTTTAATTACAAATCAGTGGACCGGAACCGTGATTCGGGTTTCTTCTGTCTAGGTGTTCTCAAACCGGTTCAGATTCTTCTCGAAGGACAGACGAACTCGTGTCTGAGACGAATTTTGGATCCAGTTTCGGTAAAGAAGATACACCGTGGATTTCCAGAAGTACGATAAGAGGGGAGGGGATCGATGGTTAGATGGAAGGGTGTCGTCGACACCCAGGTGTCAAGTACCCGGACGACGATTCTCACGGGGAGAATAGACAGACGGGTAGACACCCGGTGAGGGTCAAGTCCCAAGTGAGGTCTCGGAGGGGTCGATAACCGTGTTCCTGTATATGACACATACACGGACAGACACGGAAAATGGACATCATGGGGACCTGAACCGCGACCTGTCCCGTGTCCACAGGTCATTTGTGGTTCATCTCTCCTCGCACTTCCCCCTTTCTGTCTTTCTCTGTACCTTAAAGAGGTTACTAAGGAGAGGGGGCGGGGGCGAAGGGACGTGAGGACGGTCAACTCGAGGTCAGAGACAAGGGACACGAAAGGGTGAGGGTGTGATGAGGACACTGGCCCCACGGGAAGTTGTGACGGTAGGAATCCTGTAGAAGAGATAAGAGGGACCTAGAGGTACCGTAGTACAGAGTACACTGTGTCTAGTGAAAGATGATCTTCAGTCCGGTTACCCGAGACTTCAGTCTGAACGGATTTCTCTTGGGGTCGAGGACGTCCATGATCGACACTGAGTCCGTCCGATGGATTGGGTGTTTAGGTGAAGGAGTAGATATTCCACCTTCAGTGTGAACGTTCCGGGTGATCTCAATATATATGTATGTATTCCGGGACGTCTCATAAATTGTGTGACGTCCGGATGTAGTCGACGTTAATCACACAAGGAACAGATTTTGAAGGAAGTCCCTTAAGAGACTTCTGGGCCCCAAGCTAGGGATCAGTTCCTTTATTCATTCTAGGGTGTTCGGTGTTCCGTATCAATTTTTTTAAAAATTTCATTCAAAGGGGAAGTCTGATACGTCAGGATCTCCCGTCACAGGAATGTCGAGTCGAATCACAGGACCAATGGATTGATTCGAGGAGACTAGAGATCCGAAGGGTCCCCCTCTCAGTACCTCTGAAGTACTTACCTTCTTCCAGGGGTCCTGGAGACGAAGTTAGGATCGAGAGAGAGTGAAAAGGACAAAACGTACAACCCCAAGGTGGATTCATGAGGGTACTGTTTTCCGGGACGACGATTTTCTTTCAAACTTTCACGACCAGAACTTCGATCAACCCGGGAGTACTTAGAACAACCTCCACTCCCCCTGAGCGTCACCTTTTCCCTGTACCCAAACTACTTACTTAGTCTCTGGTCCTCGACCAACCACCCCGTCCCGACTTTCCGCGTGAGTTCCGAAATGTCAGTCTTGCACAATATCTCCGACGTCCCCCTCCCCGTTTCCGGTCTACAACCCTTCTTTTCCCGAGGGACAGAGGTCACAGACAACTGGGGCCGGTGAAGGGAGTGGTCTGAGTTTCGGAACGCCCCCTCGGGCGGTCCACCAGTTCCCGTCCGTCCTCTTCCCTGTCACTCCCCTCTTTCACAAGGACCCCATGTCTTAGGAACTGGCGTCCCAGGTTTCCGAGTCCCGGTCGGTGGTCCTTCGACACGTACGGATGTCGGGCACGAGGGAACATTAGTGTAACCATTGACAGGGGTTATACCCGACGGTGGCAGCCAAGGTGGACTCGTTCCACGTTCCGGAGTACCTTTTATGCCCCCAGCCCGAACCCGGTCGGCCGTCGGAGTCTCCAGTCGTGTTTCAGCTTCACAAGGGCGTCCGGTTGTGGAAAGTCCTACAGGAGATCAGCAGCCAGTTTCAACCTCTGGTGACGGTCGGAGTCCGGAGCAAAAGCCGTGGGGGATTCCCACCGGAGTCGGGGGAGGTTGTGGACGGTCCACGATCCTGACGACTTCAGGAATATGTCGACGAGTCGCTACCCCCGGTGTCGGACCCGTAGGGCTTGTGGTCGGACCACCTTCCAGACGACCTGGTTTAGGTCGGTGGTGACCGCCCTCCACTCCGGCACCGAGTCCGGTATCAACCCCTTAGAGACCGAGACTCGGAACATGCGGACGGACTTCCGGACAGGGTCCCGACACCGAAGGTGGAGGTCGGGCACCCGGGCCCGGAATCACCGTATAAGGTGAGGGTGCCCCACCGCCTCGGACTCGTCGCACAGGAAGTGCAGGGTGCAGTCGTCAGCATTGACATCGGCCACGCGGTACCCAGACGTCCTCCCCCCGGTCAGGTGGGATCCAACCGGGGAAGGAGTCCAGGGTCCTCCAACTCGACCTGTTCTGGTGGGAGTGGGTTGGACTACCAGAAGAGAAAGACCCGAAGCACCCAATCTAGACGACCGTGAATCCATTACCGAAGTGTCGTCTTTTAAGACCTTACTCTTTCGTTCACTTCACCTTCAAGTCCGAAACCTCAATCTCTATCTGACCCAAGTTTAAGACTACGACGGTTGAGTGACACTCTGGGTCTCACAGAGACTCCGAGACAGAGGAGTACACATTCCTCTCGTCTCACTGAGTTGGAGTGTACTGACGACGTGGTTTATTCTAAAGAGGCAAGGAAGGTGGATAATACACGATATACGAGCCTCTCCCTGTCTGGACATCGGGAACACTGTCAGTGTCCGTAATTTCTTGTCCCCTATGTCGATAGTCTGTTTCTTCCTTCCGTCGTCCATGGTACTCCTATAGTCAGGTCTTTGGACTAAATCTGAAACAACCGCCCCTTGAAGGATTCGTTCACATCAAAGTCACTGTTAAACTCTTCCAGCTTAGTCGTCTGCACGACACACACGTTTCAGTGAGTCAACACGGGTTGAGAAACTCTGTGGTACCTGACATCGGATGGTCCGAGGAGACAAGTACCCCTAAGAGGTCCGTTCTTATTCCCTCACCCAACGGTACTGGAGGAGGTCCCCTAGAAGGGTTGGGTCCCTAGTTTGGGTCCAGAGGACGT
The DNA here is from genome assembly GCA_006410555.1 of Capra ibex. Lineage (NCBI taxonomy): Eukaryota > Metazoa > Chordata > Mammalia > Artiodactyla > Bovidae > Capra > Capra ibex. The sequence goes on from SJYO01042875.1 coordinate 293,605, forward strand.
AACGTCCGTCTAAGAAATGGTAGTCTCGGAGGCCCCTTCGGGTCCCGCAACATCCAGTTCTATTCCTTTGTTAATAAAGCTGACGATAATGATAACAACCCTTACACTTTTTGTCATTTCAGAATCGTTTGGTAGACTGGTTGGGGAATCAGTTCCCCCTTCTGACTCGGTCTCTCCCTATCTATAAACGGATTCCAGTGTCGGTCAGTCGTCGTGACGGTCCTGATCTTGGGTTTGGAGGTCTAGGAGACCAGTCATGAAGGAAGGTGACGAGTCTGCATGAACCTCATCAGTTCTTAGACTAAAACCACTTGGAGATGTCGAGTCCCATTTTCTGTCCTGTGTCGTCGGACCAGGATGGGCAGAATTTTGGAGGGACTCGGGGTCTATATTGTGGGCGGACCCACCTCTCGGTCACTGTCCAAGGACTGAGTCACGTGTCTTTTGTTTAAAGAGTCGGATTGCAGATATCCGACCTCCGTCTAAGAACGGGATCTCGGCTAAGGTCTGTGGGTTGGACAAGTCATCTTTGGATTCCCCGGTCTCAAGTTTCACGTCGATTCAGCAACGACTCCCTGTCTGGTCCGACCACTTAGACCCCGGTTGGGAATTTCCTTCAAACCGTTGCTTTAAAGTCAGTCAGACCTTGAAATCCCTCTGGGAAGGTTTCTATAAGGGTGCACCGTCCACCCATCTACTTCCGGGTCTCTCCTAGCTCTTGAGCAGGTCTCAGTCCGTCACTTGGTGACCGTGTCGTAAAAGGTAAAGACCTTCGGCCTCAACCCCGAAGACCGACGGCCGAATTTAACGAGTGGAGGGAGGGGTAAAGGTCCTGAGCTACCGCCGTTTAAGGTCCATCGGACGGGATCGGACTGGATAGATGCGGACTCCATACGTCGCCCTGGACACCGCGGTCGGGGGCCCGGGTGCTGGATGGACGGAGTGCCCCTTCATCCAGTCCTTCCTTCGACGTCGGGGTGCCGGCGATCCCTCTTCCATCTTCGGCGTCTGCGAGTCGCCGCGGGGAAAAGAGCGCTTAGGATCGGGAGGAGGACCGGGAGGCAGAGAAGGGCGCGGCCGGGGCGGGGCGGGGCGGGGCGGGGCGGGGGAGGCGAAGGAAGAGGAGAGAAACGGAGTGGTGCGGAGGGGCGGAGGCGGCGGAGAGGGG